>CAXBUK010000002.1:482500-565000 GCA_963978885.1 Nemotelus pantherinus
TTTCATCCACAAAAATGTTTAACTTTTTCCAAATTGCGCAGAGTCCGTCAACAAATATTCCTTTTCCAAATTTTAAACAACATACATAGTTTCAGCGATTATGAATGGCTTTTTCCTGACAACCCTTCCATCGTAAACATTTCGCATAGTTTTAACATTGACATAATTTGCAAGCAGTAAAAACATTGAAGAGAATCGGTCCAAGAATGGAACCTTGAGGTATACCTGATCCAATCAGAAAAAAGTTAGTTAAAGACCCGCTGAAAGTAACGAATGCCCTCCTGCAAAATTACATTAACCTAACCTATGGCGAATACGTGATTATGACGCCTGTCTCTATTCAGAGTGCTCAATCGGGATTCTATTAACTTTGGCGACTTTAGCATACCACTAGAACACGCTCTATCTGCAATAAGTCGATTGAACTTAGCCCAATCAGTGTTTCTTGGATCTCTTCTCATCACCACGGGTATTGAGTCCTTAGCGAAAGAGAACACCAAGTAGTGGTGGTCAGAGATTGAGAGAGACCTCATCCTGAAAGTCTGCGTGCTCTTAGTGAATAAAACTCTATAGGAGCGAAATTTTTTTATATATCTCACGATGATAATATGTGAGCTTCAATTGTAACCAGGGTTCTTCATTGCAGTCATACATGAAGTTGATGCGTACAGAATCCGATTTCCTGCGGTACTTGGCACGAAAATTGACTTGTTAAGTTGTTTGATTTCTAATCAAACCCACTACACACAACTATTCGAACGATTAATATCTTTGCAATTATGGATCGATGTTTTTTTTAAATAAAACAGTGTAATCGAGTTGCGTTACAGATTTGTATTGCTTATGATATGTTTGATTGAGAAAGCATAAGAAAGCCAAATAATACATCAATTAAGATAACTCCACATTTTCTTCTATATAATTACCTGTTGCTTTTATGATTGCCTCACAAACTCTAGGCATTCTTGCAATTCCTCCAAAGTTTCTGATGTGATATCGCTTCAACATTGCAGAAGTTTTTTTTTCCAGAGTTCCACTTTACTTGTAGGACATAGAGCTTTCGCTTTGCTATCAAGCTCGTCCCACAAAAGTTCGGTAGGAGATAAATCCGGTGATTTTAGTGGCCATACCATCAGTTTTAGTATATTGTTCTTTTCCAGTTTGTACAAGATTGATCTGCACAGATGAGATGAGTGCTTCGGATCATTGTCTTCTTGAAAAATGAACCTTTCACCTAAACGTCTAATTAGTGATTCCTTTGTTAACCTATCGTTAATTCTCACAATGTCACCAGTGGATACTCTATCAAAACATCCCCAAACCATGACGTTTTCTTCTGCATGTTTAACTGTAGGCACGATATAGGCTTATTTGCTGCCACTTCTCCTAACAGACCAGCTTCTTTCAGACGTTTTTTTTTTGCAGTTGAAACAGATATGGAATGTGGACGGTTCCTGTTGATCTCATTTGTTATTTCCGGTGCCGTTAAGTGTCTGTTCCGTTTGCTTTTGATAACTATTAGCTTGCCGTCTTTTACAGACGACTTCCTCTAACTTCGGAAACGATTTCTGTTGACACACTGCCCATTTTTTCCTTCTTCTTAATAATCGCCCAAGCAGTGCTCTATGATATTTGCAGTGCTCTATACTCTACGGCACAGCTCATTCCAGGAGCTCCATTTGGCTTTCCTTATCATCGATTTCTAGAGCTCAAGGCCGTGCTTGTACTGGTCTCAAAATTCCCTGCAATTAGTTGCTTTGAAAACTTGAAGAGTTCGCGTATTTGTCTTCTGCGACAACTCAGGTTCCTGTTCTTCCAGGGTGGCCTAGGTTTGCGCTTCGGGCAGACTTTGGGACAGGACCGTACGAAGGCTTTTACTAGTTTACTCGTGATTGTGTTTATCGCAACTTCCGAGTCAGCTACAGAGTCAATCTTGGGAGGAGGGCCTAAATCGTTTGTCACTTCCCGTTTGAAGTTATCCCAGTTGGTATTTTCTGTGATTGCGAAACGGCCGAGAAGTACGATTTATGTTGAATTTTAAACTGTAGCTAATGATGACCTTCAAGGACCTTCCAATTCTCTACTAGTTGCTGCGAAGAGTAGGGGTATTTCCTCGATTTGCTACGGCTAAATTATAATGATAAAACTTAGTAAAGTCTCACCTCTGATGTCCATGCTGCCCCAGACGGTGAGATGCGCGTTGGCCTCCGCCCCTACGAGCAGTAGTTTGTTTCTGCCAAGCGACTTCGTGGTGAGTTTTGTAACCTCCTCCGGTAGATCGGCTCTGTCGTTTGCTATGCAGGCGTATGCTAGGAGCACCTGCTCCTCCTAGTCCACCTCGCATGCCACCACTGTCAGATCGTCTGTGCTGGAATTAGATAAAAAAATAAACCTGAATGTTCCTCCTCACCAGCATAGATGTTCTTATTCCTCGTCCCGCAACCGGGCCCTCCGCAGAGATGTCAAATTTCCTGAACCAGCGCCACGTGAAACTTGCCTTCGTCGAGTGTCAGCAGTAGTACGGCCGAGGTCAACTTACTGCGATGCAGATTGATCTGCAGTATTTTGAGTCTTCTGGCGATCGGCCGTTGTACCCTGCAGGTCAACAGTGCCCTGGTCCCTCTCGATATCGCCGGTCTTCAAGATGTTAAGGTTTCCATCCTTCGGGTGGCGTTTTTTTTTCAGACGCAAGTAGACGCTGCCGACGCCCCAAGCCATTTTGCCAACTCGCTGGTAGAGCAGGTCGTCAGCCTCGTTTTTTTGTCTGAAGAATTTAAACTTTTTGCCACTGTCGTCTGAGCCCAGCTTAGCCGATCTTTCTCCTCCGCGGAGAGGGATGGTTTGTCGCCGAGCCTGTTGACAATGCGCAACGCCGTCTTGTATTCCGCCACCGCTTTCTTGCCCTCATTGCTCGATTTGGGCCTGATCCTCTTCCGTGGACCAGCACCTTTGCCTCGCTCAGGCGGTTTGAGGAGCTCCTCCTCCGCTTCGGCCGAAACCATGCTAGTGTGCGAGTGTGCGAGTAATCTGGCACTCGAGCGCATTTGCTTCGCGCGACTTGAAAAAATTCTTCGACTCTGAAAAAAAGCAGAGGACTGTAGAAAAAATTCTAGCAGCCCAAGAAAATCCTGGGAGCCTAAAAAAAATCAAAAGGTCCGGGCAAATTTCTAGCAGTCTGTAAAAATGTTATGGCAATGTAGAAAATGTCAGATGACCCTAGAAAATTAACTAGCAGCCTAAGAAAAAAATATGGGAGCTCAAAAAAGCCAAAAAAAAAACTCTAGAAAAAAACATAGAAGTGTGGGGAAAAATGATGGGTGCTTAGAAAAACTTCAGAGAATTCTTGGAAAATCAGGAAACTCTAGAAAAAAATTGTTAGTGTAGGCAAAAATTAGTATAGCTAAGAAATAATCAAGGAACTCTATAAAAACTTCAGAGGGTCTCAATCTCGTGAGTTTAGGAAAAAATTACGAAAGCTTAGAAAAAATCGAGGCGCTCTAGAAAAATATCGAGGGGTCTGCCGAAAAATTATTGGATGTCAGTTTGACTTCACGTGACATGGCGGTCAGCGGAAGTGCTGGCTTCCTATTGAGTTCTTGTTCGGTGCGGGGATCGTTGTAGCTTGAAGCTCCTGTTGAAAGAGTCCGACACGGATTCCACCATCTCTGCTTTATTCGTAGGACCACTTGTAATTGTATCTGCTAATGTGGCCTAGTGGTCTTCTTCCATAGCATTGCAGCCGATGAATAACGACGACCCGGAGCCTGCTCGCTCATCACGGACAGCTGCTGATACTTGGCATCCGACTCCCTGTACCGTAACTTTTTCTCCTAATTTATCGTCCACGATTTGATTTTAAATTCGCTGTATCCTTTCCCTAGGTCCCTCTTAAGAAGGCAGCATGGTTCTGGCTTGGTGAGCCACTGCCCTAAGTCTCCTCACCGCAAAACGGAAACGTAGAAACAGGGTACTCTAGGAAAAATACAGGTCGTCTTAAAAAATCTGGGAGCTTCACAGGTGCAAAAAAAAATCTCCTACGAAAAAATGCATTCCATTCTCATTTATTTATTTATTTATTTCAAGCCAAACAAAGCATATAACAAAAAAATAAAATAATAATAACAAATTACAATTTGAATTAAATATAAGTTTTCTTAAACTACACTGTAACAAAATAGCATAAATAATTTTAAATACATATTCCAAACTTATATTTGGTTGTCAACTTGAGGAATTTATAAGGAAAAATGTTTTTTTAAGATTTTAGAGCCTTGAATAGAGCCTATTTGAAACTTGTCTTGGGAATAGATAAGGAATAGTAGTTGGAAAAATTGTTAAATATTTTGCAGCATCTGTTGATGAGCTCCCTGTCTCCATAAACAGTCCGATGATGATGTTCATTGAGAATACGTGTATACCTAGTACATCTTACAGGGTTATTGGAAGTTATTTTATTCGAGAGAAACTCAACGTTGATCAAGCCCCTAATTGCATCAAAAATGAAACATGAGCATAATACCGTTCTCCTCGAAGAAAGTGTCTCAAGGTGTAAAAGGCTTAATCTGTAATTATAAGATGGCAAACTTTCAAAATCGTGTGGGTTATATATATCTCTCAAAGCAAAAATAACAAACTGCTTTTGGATGGATTCCAATCTATCGCTATGACAGTTAAAAATGGGATTCCAAACGATGTAACCATATTCCAATATTGGGCGAACTAAGGGTACGTAAAGAGATTTACAACACTATCCACTTTTTTCAGCAACTGATTACTAAGGCGGTAATCAAAATTTAAAGAGCATGACTTGCGGGAAAAGCTTATGGCATGGCATTTGTCTACGTTAAGAAAAAGTTTATTGCGGTCACACCATCGCTCCAACGATAATAGTTTTGACTAAAGGAAGTTTGAATCGGATTCCGATTGAATAGTGTGGTATAATTTTAGATCGTCCGCATAAAAAAGGTGTGGAATATCGGATAACACTTTCGAAAGATCCGAAATAAAAATATTGAACAGAAGTGGACCTAAGTGGCTGCCTTGAGGTACCCCCGAGGAGACAGTAATTATTTTTGAAAGAAAACCTTGGAATTTTACATGTTGTGTTCGATTCCGAAGGTAGCAATCCAACCATCCTAGCAAGTTTCCGGAAATGCCTAGTTTTTGCAGTTTATATTTCAAAACATCATGGTCAACACGGTCAAAAGCTTTGCTGAAATCAGTATATATGGCATCGATCTGACACCCTTTCTCCATATTGCAACGTACATCCGAGTTAAATATCAAAAGGTTGGTGGTAGTTGGCCTGCCCTTTCTGAAGCCATGTTGCTGTTCGTTAAGAAGAGGATCAATAGCTATAATGAGTATCACAAATAAATATTTCAAATAGTTTAGGTATAGCTGACAAAATGGCAATGCCTCTATAATTTTTAACCGAGCGGTTGTCACCACTTTTATGAATTGGTGTGAGATGAGAAAATTTCCAGAATTGAGGAAATCTACCACATGATAGTGATTTGGTGAAAATTATAAGCAGGGGTGAGATGATAGTTTCGGCACTGTTGATTATGAAGCTCGGAGGAAGAAGATCTGGTCTAGGGCCTTTTTTCATGTCAAGTTCGCTTATCGCTTTTACAATGTCCTCTCTAGTTAAATATATATCATCAGCGATAGAAAACTGAGGTGCTGAGACAAGCGACATGTTACATAATCCACCGGGTGGACAGAAAACTTCTTGAAAATGGTCGGCAAACATGTCACATATATTTAGTGGGTCAGAAGAAAGTTAGTCATTTTTATACATTGCTGTGGGATAGCCTGAAGTTTTGCGCTTGGTGTTCACGAAGTCAAAAAAATTTTTGGGGTCACAGATTATATTTTCCCCAACTATATTAATATAACATTCATATGCTTCGCGAGACTTCCTTAAGAATTCTTTAGCTAGTTCATTGTATCTTCTCTCGATATCTTCGCTAGCATTGATGTCGGTTTTTATTATCTGATATAGTTTGTTTCTCTGATTTCGTAAACACCTCAGAGTTCTATCCAACCAAGGCTCAGATAGTTTATCTTTTTTCTTTATTTTCGGGACGAATTTTTCAACCGCATCAAAAATCAACTGGTAGAATAAAGACACAGCATCGTTCAATTCCAACGTTAATAGAGAACTATTCCAGTCAATATTATTCAAATGGTGGTTAATGCTCTCATAGTCAGCATTTCGAAAATCATATACAACTGAATTGTTGTATAATTTTGCGGTTGTCAAATCAGATATAGATAGCTCGCCTGTAAAAGCAGAGTGGTGAAAAGCATTGGAAAAAATTTGCTCTGCATCTACTGTCAAATTAGCTACTACATCGTCGTAACTGTTGGTAAAAATTAATGTTTTTGTTTGTAAGAAACTAGTTGTCATTGTAAACGGTATCGTCTGAATTAGGCGGGACGTAAAAAGTACCAATGTACAAGAAACCTTTGGACCAAGAAATTCGAATAAATTTGTGTTCAAACTGATATTGTGGTTCGGTCTCGACTATTTCACTTGAGAGGGAGTTATGAGCGGCAATTAGTACACCACCACCTCTGGTTTGTCCAGTATGGATATAATTACGGTCATTTCTGTATATGGTCCAGCAAACGTCGAGTATTTCCTCGTTTAAATGAGAGTGGTTTAACCAGGTTTCGGTAAAGGTAAGCACATTGAATTTGCAAGATTTGGCGTCAAGGAAGAGTTGATTCAGTTTGCCTCTCATACCACCGCAATTGTGGTAAAAAGGTTTGAGGCCATGTTTAGATTGTTTTCTGTTAGGATCGATACCTATTGAAATCTTCCCTTGCTTTCTGAAGCTGAGAAATATATTTTGAGGAGACATGTGAAGCGTATAGTTTTAGGTCACTTTTATTTTGGTCTGCGGATACGCCAAGCTGCTCGTGGTACCGAGTAAAGATAAGATGAAGAGTATCAAAGTCGATTGGTAGACACTCTTGCTGGATCATAATTTTCAAATGGGTCTTAGTTTTGCCCTCAAAACATGCGCAGTCTCTGGCTTTGTGCATATAAGCCAGGAAAAGACGAACATTGTCGTATATAATACCATCCCTTAGCCGAGAAAGTAGATACCTATTTTCTAAATCAGCACTTGATGTAATGGTAGCTTTCACATGTGGAGGCACTAACGGGTCTAAAAAACTGGATGCAGGTTGTGATGGAAATTTTGTAGCTAAAGTGGTTGTGGATGGTATTTGATCTTCACCACGGATGAAATTTGTATATGGGGAAGGTGATAACTGGGCTGGAGTAGGATTTTCATGCAGAGAGTCTTTTTTAGCTTTATTGGTATCATTTTGGCCGCTATGTGCAGTTGCACATTTTTTGTTGTTTTTAACCCCGACATTCTTTTTTGCCGAAATTTTCTTTTTCATTTCCTGAAAGAAATTTTTGTATGGAGAATTCGTTGCTGCGCTGGTGGGCATGCTAGGACGAACGGTTATTTGAGGACTGGTCAGAGAATTTATCGACTCCGCGCTGGACGACTGGTCGGCACTCATATCTGCCTGCACGGAGACCATTTGAATATGGTTGCTCGAAATAACTTCTTTTTGCGGCGCAGTTGTCAAGGTATCTAGCTTTGAGGGTTTGGATGCTAAATTTTTGGTAGCTCGTATTGGGGAATAAGGATGGGAATCGTTTTGGAAGGAGGCATTATTACATTTTTTATCTTTACTTATTCTAGAATCACAGGAAATGTGTTTCTTACGACTAGCCTTGGTTTTCCAGCTGCTGAATGATATCCTTCTCCAGACTTGATCTTCGACTGATCCATTGAAGCTCGTGAATAGCCATGCATATTTTGCTGGAATCGCCACTTTAAAGCACCTGATCAACTTTTTGCCTTTAACTCGCCCTTGTAAAATTGCAACTTTGCAGTCTTTGATCAACATTTTATTTTCTAAGAATTTCTGCATCTAGTTTTCATCGGCGAAATTGTAGAAATAAAAAATGAAAAAAGTCTAGCGCATCAGAACCGCTAGAAAACTGATTTTCGAAGAAATTATCTTTTTGGGACTTCAAAATGTGTAAAGACGTAATACACTGCTTTGTAGTAGCATATCAACCATTTTTTACCCAAAGTAACAAATATCATTTTTTGACAGCATCTCTTCTAACACAAATGATGAAAATGCTCAGTGCTGGCAACATTTGTCCAACACAGCAGCAATAAGTCTACCATAACATGCTCGTGCTTTATTAACCTATCTTTTGAATTTCGTTTTCATCCAAGTAAGTCATTGAAAGTTTCAGCGATTTATCTATGCCTGGCGTTGCCATCTGAAAAAAATGGCACCACTGCCACAGTGTTGCCCGTATTTCAAAATCACTTCTATCAGACCTGGTCCTAGCTAACATTGTCCTGTAAATTTCAAGTTAATCGCATTATCCGGTCGTCGGTTCTCGTGAACAGAAGTTTTGAGTGCTGAAAATAGAGGTAACTTGATAATGAGTTGCCGTTCTTGTGCAAAAATTTTAATTTGACGTGGTGGACAAAAGTCAAAATTTATCAATAACTTGAATTTTTTTTCAAAAATCAAAAATTTTTCAGAAGGGTCGATGATTTGAAAGATTTTTTTTTCAGGAGCCTGCTGTAGTTACAGGGTTGCCCGCACAATTTTGAAAGTCCATGTGTGCTAAGTGTTAGTTTACATCAATACGCTCAGCGAATTTTACGATGATCCATTGTTTTTGTTAGAAGTTATGACAAATCGAAATTTGAAAAAAAAGTCCTTGTCTACTTTTAGGCACTCAGCGCCCAAACAAGGCTCAAAATTTCCATTTTTTTTTATCATTAGCGAACATAAAACATAATAAGTTTTAATTTTCAATATTAACTTTTAGCAAAAATGTACTTTGCATAGAAATATAAGGGTATCTGAAAATTCACTAAAATACTCGCCGCCACCAAGGAGTTAAATATATCTTAATTCTAACAAATCATGGACCTAATTTTCTTCGAATATCAGTTAAAAAGCATGCACAACTTGCGTGTATCGTAGCTGCTTGAGTGAATACTATCATAATGCTCGGTATCTGATTAGAAATCCCTCTCCTGTTTCCTCCCAAGCCATTTCAATGCCAACTATCACATTTTCTGATGGTGTGAAACAGCTCCGTCCTTCCGTTTAGGTATACATGACATCTCCACGGTGTTGTGATATCGTCACCAACTAAATCAATAGCAACACTAAGCGTGTTTTTTTATCCATAACAGAACATAACAGACGCATTGGAAACAACAACTACTCCTATCCCAGTGAATTCACAGAGACAGGAGTTGTTGTTGTTTTCAATGCATCTGTTATGTTCTGTTGTGGATAGAGGGAGCAAAAAAACACGCCTACTATTGTCGTGAATATCAGGCAAATATACAAGACACAATTAGAACAAACCCATTTCAATAGTATGAACGGTGAAAACGAAGCATAAATGGACAGTGCTCAAATTCCTGTCCATTCGAATAACTGACGGAATGGTGTTTGTTGCCTTCTTAGTCCGTGTACACACATCTCGTGTGCGTTCAGAAAATTTTACAAATCCCGGAAATTAAAAAAAATCTTACTTCCGTTTTAGACCTTTTACTTAACAGTATAGCCACGAAGTATTTTTAATAGTGGGCAGTGATTTACATAAACAATCAAAGTACTATTAGAAAATATGAATTTCATATGGAATAGTTTTACTGGTCTACATAAAATTTAAGTATGGCAAGTATGAAGTACTCGATCATTTATGTTACAACAACTTGTTTATTCTCATATTCGAAATTCAAATTTTTAATTGATAATTGTTTTAATTCGTTTCAGATTCAACTGCACTCTGACTGCACTCTGGATCAACATCATTTACAACGTGATTAGAGCAGAACTGCAACGCGCATCATAAACCGAAATAATTAATTCGGTCTCGGTATTATAAATTAAATAAAAAATAACGAGCACTTGATAAAAGCGCCATCGTCGTTCCATCAAGTTTTGAAACAATTAAAATCAAACCAAACTAAATAAACACGTAAAACAACACGATCCTAATAGTAATCCTAAAAATAGCTGACTACTAGTACTGCGTTTACAACAGTTCATAGCTTCGTTTTCGTAAGGTTTGCATTTGATTCATACACGAAAAAAACATAGGATTTTGGAATTCGAAAATTCCGATTTGTAAAACGGGGTATTTTTGTTTTTATTCGATTCAAATTTAATCGATTTCCGTTTGCATTCAATTTTCGATATAAGCGCAAAACTTTTCGCGCCGACATAGATTTCCTTAAGTGTGCAATCGCGATGGCTGCTCCAGCAGCCTGTACGCGTTTTTCAGATAATTACGATATAAAGGAAGAACTTGGAAAGTAAGTAAAACAATCGATTTTATTTTGTATTATATATTATTCATAAATATTGTGTGAGTTTGTATGTAAGTTTCTTTACATTTTTTATCGTTACTAAAGAATTTTTTGGGTCTAGAACTAAAGAAATTACGTTTATTAATTTCTGTTTTGATGGTTTTCAATGAAAATCGATTTGGCGAGTTCTGAAAGCTTCCTTTTTCAGAGGAGTTAGTAGATTTCGTCACCAGCCTCCAATTTGCAGGACAACAGGGTGAAAGTGCTGATAAACACAAGTCCTTAGTAACTCCCTCCCTAAGATAATGAAATTGCTTATCTGGAGGAGGAGCCGAATCTTGAGGTGATCTAGGTGAACCAGGTTGACCTAAATTGAAAAGAGAAGCATATTGGTTGCGAAATTTATTCGGGTTGACACCTGTTCATCTTAACCCTCCGTCCGTATACTATATTCCAAGTACACCGTCCTTACACGGACCTCAAAAAGTCCAGTCGTTCTTTTTTTGTCCCAGAAAAGCATTTTAAAAATCTGAAAAAATTCTGTAGCATCTAATTATGTTTCGCTTTTATGATCAAATTATTGTTTCGGTAGTTTTTTTTTTACATATTTATTTATTTATAGCAATTTTACTTTCAGGAAATTCTGAAAAAATGTGTTTTTACTCAAAAAATCATAACTAAACGTAATCTTATTGTAGATCAAAAATGTTCCAGGGTTATATAGTCAAAAATAAGCCCTTTTAGAAAAATAATATTGCATATGCACTGATTCCAAAAAGTATAATTATTTGGACGACTGAAAATATGGTATTTTTAGGATAAGGTCATTTATGCAATCACTCTTTTTCGGTTACATGTCCATTTATTGGCTACAAAAAAATCAGTAAAAGCGTTGAAAAAGTACTTTCACGTAACATCACATACAAAATTTTTATAGTAATTAGAAGTACTTCTAAGAAACTCGCGCGGAACAAGCCATAAAAAAATTGGTTCGATGAGTATCGCACACAGCTTCGCGACATAATGCACAGCAAAACCATGTTTTTGAGTTATTTGAACAGGGGCAAACGGAACACCTTTTCCTTTTCGACATTTTTGTGTTTGGATTAAAAGTATTTTCCGTTTCATCACCTAATATTTCCCTGACAGATTTTCGCAAGGTATTCCGCAAAGTTGGAACCGAAATTCTTTCTTGTAAAAATGGTTTCACAAGATCGAAGATCAATGCTTTCAAAAATTCTCGACGGTTCAATTTATCGTTGCCTTCACGTAGATAATACAATATGGACGCATTAATTCCTCCCCCATCCAACATCCCGTAAAAAAAGCGCAACGGCCACCTGCTTGTTATTCGAGCAGTTGTGTAATTTTTGCACAACCGGTCAAATGTATCCGTGCCTCCTTTTGTTTGATTATAAAATAAAACTATTTCTGGTTTGCCACTTTCATTATCAATTTTACCATTTCGATGCAAGGTAGACAGTAGTAAAACGACTTCGTTTTTTTTCGGGCAGTAAGATACAAGTGTCATGTTTTCGGAGTAAGCAAAACGCGATGTCATCGCAGAACCGCATCTAACGAATGAAGGTGGAATTTCTGGTTTGTTCTTTCGAACGGTACCGACAAGTGTCAAAGAGCATTCTTTCATTTCATTAGCTAAAGGTATCGATGTGAACCAGTTATCACAAGTTACATTTCTCCCGCTACCATGGATTGGTTCTGACAATTTTTTGACATAATACGTAGGGACCGGTTTGTCAGTTACAATGTTTCCAACTTATGGCTAATAATTAATTTGTTTGTGCATCGTATTTGGTGTATACATACGGGCATGGAACCGACCGCGGAATGACAGCAACTGCTCGTCTATAGTACAATTTGTAGACGGAGAATAGTATTTTTGACAATTCTCCAAAAACATGTCCCACAGCTCTTTTATGGGAGCTAATTTGTGGACAGCTAAACTATCTTTTCGCGTATTTTTGTCGTCAAAGCGCAAAACAGCTAACAAAAATTCAAACCTTCTTTGGGGCATCACGCTTCGGTATCATTTATTACCGAATTGTTCACTCCATATTTCACTCAAATATAAATGGTTCCATTTTTGGACACCACCAAAATACAACAAACCCAAAAAGGCTTTCAATTCAGCCAAATCAATATGCTTCTCAAAACTACCTCTATTCTCAAGAGAGGCCTTGCGGTCAATTCCCTCATTGGTGTGTAATACAATAATTTCGAGCATCTCGTCAGTAAAGAGTAAGGACCACGCTTCAAGTGGTGATGTAACATTTTTTGCTATACCCTTACCGGTGGGAATGTACGTGTGTGCAGAAGGGCGACGGCCACGTGACTCCGGAGGATTTTTCGACCACTTGAATTGATTTTTCCCTCGGATGTATGAACAGGGACATCCTGCAGTTTTTTTGCTCGCAGGAGAGATCTCAACCTCAGGCTCCGTCACTTTGTCATCAAAATTATCGAAATACAAATCTTCTTCTGCATCCTCTGGGCCAGACTTGTGCTCCTCAACCTCCTCGTTGTCTGAAACCTTAGAAGTGTCGTCGTAGATGCGAGCCACCCGTTCTCGGAAAAAATAGTTTATGTTCTCCGCACGATCAGCTGCCATTTTCTTCTAGAAAGCAAAAACATATTCACGATGCGCGCATATGCAACACAGATCATAAAAATATGTCGAAAATAACAATATAATGCAGAAAAACTAAAAAATACAATTTTTCTTACCGTCATGAAATACCAGCGTCGTCCGTACACTGGGTTTAAAAGGGAACGCTCGCTAATTTCACACTCTGCTGTCTTCGAAACAACTGAGAGATCGAAGCGTCACCCACACAAATCAAATCCCAGCCCAAACAATTTTTTTTACGTAGTAGAGCGAGGCCCCTCCCATAACCGGTTTTCGAGATAATTATCTTGGAATCTTAGCGCGTTCCCAAAAAGACCCGGTGTACGAACGGAGGGTTAAGTAAGCACACAATTATTTTCGTACGTTCGTTCCTAAAGTAGCCGTGGTCCAATAGGAACTGACTCAGGTAGAAATTTATTCCACCGTGGTCCATTTTCCGAGTGTCTGCAACCCATAAGGCTGCATAGCCCGAATTGTCTGAATACCATGTCTCTGGATCGCTCTTTCGATATGGTTCGCTGATCATTGCGATTCGAGCTTGATTCATGCATAAGTTGCGCGAGTAAGGCGTCCGCACGAACTGAAGTAGGCACCACCGAACAGCACACATGGGTGACTATGTTGAAAAAGTCAGGTAAAAGCAACGGCCGGCAAGATAAAGCGGCAAATTCTGGTTCAACCAAAAGCTTGGCGTCGAATTCGGGGCTTAACCTGAAAAAACCAAGGCGAAAAAAAAACTAAATCGTCTAGGGCAAGAAAGGAAGCTGTGGTAATAAAGCCTACCCAAGGGAAGAGCTACGCAGAAGTCCTTCAGCATATTCGGGCAGGGGTAAGCCCAAGAAAAGTGGGGGGACACGTTCACCAAATCAGAAAAACGGTAGACGGTGGGGTACTTTTGACACTGACAAAGTGTGAAGACATCTCAAAATTCGGCGATGCAATCCAGGCAGCTGTGGGGGATTTCGGAGAGGTTAAAAGGCTCGTCTCCAAAGTCAAAATCGAGATTCTCGACCTCGACAGTCTTACGACAAAAGAGGAAGTGATAGCAGCGATTCGGGAAGAGGGGATGCAGAAAGTAAAAGTTACCTTATTTCCCCCGAATGCAAGGGAACAGAGGAAAGCCGTCGTTAAACTGGACGAAGCAAAAGCTTTGAAGCTAGTTGATGCTGGACGAATTATAATTATCTGGGTTAACGCTAGGGTAAGGAAGCGACCTGAAGTTGTGCGCTGTTTCAAGTGCATGGGATACAACCATACCAAAAAAGACTGCAAAGGACCAGACCGTAGCACTAACTGCTGGAAGTGCGGACAAGTGGGACACGTTGCAAAGGTTTGCTCGGCGGAGCCATTCTGCCTGCTGTGCAACGACAAAGGTAAAACAGGAGAAGTGAAGCATGTTCTGAGGTCAGGAACAGGCAAAGCTTGTCGAGAAGCGCTCGATGCGCAGAAGAAGTTGCTGCGTAGATGAGGGTTCTACAAGGGAACCTGCAAAGATGCCGCACTGCGGACGATTTACTCACGCAGCTTATGCATGAATCGCAATGATCAGCGAACCATATGGAAGGAGAAATCCAGAGACGTGGTATTCAGACACTTCGGGCTATGCAGTCTTATGTGTTGCAGACACTCGGAAAGTCCGGGTTGATCGACGAGGTTCGGGCGATGGATATGTTTGGATTGAAAACTGCGGCATCAGCTTTGTCAGCTGCTATTTTTCACCGAATGACCCAATAAGGGAATTTCGTAGAAAGATAGAAGCATTAGAAGATGCTCTTCAAGATCTTCCAGGCAAACTGGTAGTAGCTGGTGACTTCAACGCGGAATGGGGGATGCCGACTCAAAACACAAGAGGGAGATTAATTATGGAAATGGCGTCCAGACTGAGTTTGGTCGTGGTGAACAGGAACTCAACACCAACTTACCGCAGGCCAGGCTTCGGTGAGTCCATTCCCGATATAACTCTTGTCTCGGAGACGTTGTCCATGAGAACAAGAGACTGGAGGGTGATGGAGGAGTACACTGGAAGTGACCACAATTATATTACCTTCTGGCTGTCCGAGGAAAGCCCGGCCCCTCAGAACTTTAGACGGAAAATACTCGGGTGGAATATTTCGAAGTTGGATAGGAGGAAGCTATTGAAGTCACTAAGCAACAGCTTTCCTGACGAAGTCAGCGCAGGACAAGCAGGGGTAGCAATGGGCCCTGGGGAAATAGGTACGGTTGTAAATTTGATCATGGGCGGAATTCGGCGAGCGTGCAACGCGTCAATGCCACTTCGAAAGTTACTACCGGGAAAACAGAGCGCTTATTGGTGGACTGAAGAGATAGCGGAACTAAGACGAAGAGCTCTAGCATGCAGGCGTAAGGCACAGCGATCTATTGGACGACCGGAAGCGTTGCTACTTGTCGCCACCCACAAAATGGCAAAAAAAGAACTGGGAATAGCTATAAAACGGAGGAAAAAGCAAATGTGGCAAACTTTATGCGAAGAAGTGGACCGGGACCCGTGAGGCCAGGGCTACAAAATAGTATCGCGTAGGCTGGGCCGCATGGGTCCCGACCCACCCATGGAGGCGGATGTCCTGAGGAATATTGTACACTCGCTGTTCCCAGAGCACGATGTAAGAGCAGAGAACAACCACACAGTCCGCCAGGAAGATATCCCTTTGTTCACTGAAGAAGAACTACGAAGCGCGAGTGTCAGAATGAAGAACCGAAAAGCCCCAGGCCCGGACAATATTCCAGTAGAAGTCCTAAAAGTAGTGGTGGAGCGACATCCGTCAACATTACTACGTATGTACAATGAATGTTTACTAGCGGGTGTTTTTCCGTCACCCTGGAAAGTGACGCGACTTGCCCTAATTTCAAAGGGAAAGGGAGATCTTATCACACCATCAGCGTACAGACCTCTCTGCATGCTGGACACTGCGGGGAAACTTTTTGAAGGGCTGCTGAAACCTCGACTAAAGGCAGCTATACGAAGAGCAGGTGACCTCTCGAAAAACCAACATGGATTTCGCAGTGGCCACTCAACAATAAGTGCCATTTGCGAAATAATTAGCGCAGTAGATCGCGCAGAGGCTGCTTGTCATCGGGCTAGACCCATTGTGTTTTTGGTAACGCTGGACGTTCGTAACGCTTTTAACTCGGCGATAGAATACTTGCTGGCAATGGTACGGTATTACCTGAAAGATCGCCATTTGATTAATGAAAAACTGAGATTGTCATGCTGAACAAGAGGTGGATACCAACCATCATACCCATGACGGTTGGCTCTGAAGTACTTGAGACCAGAAAATCGGCAAAGTACCTTGGAGTGATGTTGGACTCGAAGCTGGCTTATGGAGAGCACCGAAAAGTATGCGATAAGGCGCTACTGTCTGTTATCTCGCTTGGGAGACTCATGGCAAACGTTCGTTGTCCTAGTCCGAGTAAACGTAAGCTCCTTATGACGGTGGCTCATTCAATGCTGCTGTATGGCACGGCGATATGGGCCACTGGGTTAAGGTTTGAAAAGTATAGAGGGATGGTGGTGAGCGTCCAGCAAGCAGCTACAGAAGAGTTTCAGGAAACGCTGTGTTAGTGATAGCGAGAGTAGTCCCAATTGATCTATTGGCGAATGAACGCAGGGAGGTGTTCCTGAACAGAGCAGAAGTGGGAAGAGAAATTTTCGCTGCTCAAGCACGAGCGCGAACGCTTGAGCTTTGGCAGGAGCGCTGGGCTACGAGCTCGAAGGGAGCATGGACGATTAGGCTAATTCGCGCCTTAAAACCTTGGCTTAATCGCGATCACGGTCAAATAAACTTCTACCTGTGCCAGTTCCTAACGGGCCACGGCTACTTCAGGAAATACCTTCACAGAATGGGGAAAGTCAGGACGGAGTTCTGTAAGTATTGTGCTAAGGAAAGTGATGATGCTTTGCATACCTTTTTCCATTGCGCCCGCTTCAGAAGAGAGCGACACATGCTTTTCTCTGCAATTGGCCTTGTGATGCCGGAGTCAATCGTAGAGATGATGCTACAGTCAGAAGACGCCTGGTCAGCTGTGTCAGCATATGTGGAGCTGGTATTGCGTTTTTTAGTGAGTATGAATCTCACATAATCTTGTTTCGTTCGCAAGATACCTATCGAAGGTTTTTGACATCCGCAACAAAAAAAAAAAACTCTAGCGCACCTGAACCGCTAGAAACACTAATGTTCGAAGAACAGTAGAAGAATCGTGCAGGTTTTGAGTGCATATTCCACCACATGCGCTGCTTATTACGGCCAAATTGTTTCAAATGCCACGTTTTACTTTGGTCTCAAGAATGCATTATAGTAGAAGGTTTCAGATATTACCACTTGCATGAATTTCAACGTTTATGAGAGCAAAACAGGGGTTAATTATATTCGTTATCAGTTGCTTATTTCACAAAATTTTGAAAGCAGCATCTCATACAATATCAATGAAGAAAATGCTCAGTGCCTGCAGCACTGTAACTGAAGTTGGAGTTTGGGGCTGCGATCCGAAAAATTTGCAGAACTTGGGGAATTGAAACATCGGTTATTTATTTTCATTGTAAATGTTTCCGGTATGAATACTAACTTTAAGCATTTATTGATACAAAAGTAGCACAACCGACTCGTGCTGGCAACCTTTCGCCAATATCAAAGCCAAGAATATATCACATTTGCTTCACGTTGTTATATAACATTCGAAGTTATAGGAGTATAAAGAAATTTAGGGCTACCTGCAGCGAGTTTTTTCAAATAATCGAAAGCTTAATATTTGCTGTTTATTGTCACTACAATATCATAACCAATTGAAAATTCTACGATAAAACCGCTGAATAAAGATATTGCAAACAAACACAAAACCAACAATAGCTGGCAACCCTATCATGGCTTTTCAACCAAATTTGGCTTGAATAATGTTTATAATAGGTTCCAGTAATTGTATGAAATTCGTATTGATTTCATGACTGCGCTGGAAGTTATAGAGCAAAAAGTTTTATTTTCCTGGGCGAATTTTCAAAACCAAAGATACAAAAATTACCATAGCTGGCAGCACCAATCGAATTTTTCAACCAAATTTCTATTAAACAGAGTTTAGAGTAAAGTTCAGCTACTGTGCCAATTTCATGAAAATCTGGTAATTTATTCACATTTCATAGGGCAAAAAGCATTTTTTTTTCTTTGTAAATTTTCAAGATGGCACCACTGGAACAGAGTTGCCTACAATTCAAAATCGCTTCTATCAGACCTGGCCCTACTTAAGTCCAATGCATTCTTAAAATTTCAATTCTATCTGATTATTGATTCGTGAGTTCCCGTGAACAGAAGTTTTTGAAGCTAAAAATATAGGTTAACTGAGAAAGGGTTACCGTTCTTGTCCGACATGAAATTTCCAAAGTTTTACTTTGACTGTGTAGATTAAGCATAAGATTTGTATATAGATTGGTTTTATTGTAGAAACGGACATTTTTTAGGATATTCGATGGTTTGAACGTTTTCACTTCCAAATTTTTATTTTTTCAAATTTAAGACACCAAAATTATCATAGCTGGCAGCTCCAACCGAATTTTTCAACCACATTTCTACCAAACGTGGTTTAAAGTAAGGTGCAGCTACGGTGCGAATTTTGTCAAAATCGAACGATTCAATCAGAATTTATAGGGCTAAAAGCAGTTATCTTTTTTAGTGATTTTTCAAGATGGCACCACTGGCACAGAATCACCCGCATTTCAAAATCACTTCTATCAGACCTGGTCCTATATAAGACCAATACATTCTGCAAATTTCAATAAATTCTGTTCATCGGATCGTGAGTTTCCGTGAACAGAAGTTTTTGATGCTAAAAATATAGGTAACTTGGGCAAGGGTTACCATGCGTGCCCGTAATACCATATAAAATTTTTTTGTTTGTTTATGTAAACAAAGCACAAAATTTACATATGAGTGGCTTTGTTTTTAAGAAACGACATTTTTTCAAGAGAGACGATGATTTGGAGGTTTTCACTTTCAGTGCCTGCCCTAGCTACAGGGTTGCCAGCACGCTCATTAAAAGCTACACAAATCTACAACTAACTAATATCAATATGTCCTGAAAATTTCGTAATGATTGAATAGCTTTGTCAAAAGTTATCGCAATTTAAAAATTTTCAAGTTTTCCCGTTCTCTTTTTATGCACTCAGCGCACACATGGGGTTAATAAATTCCAAAACATTATCCAATTCACATGTAAAACACGTTAAAAATTTATTTCGTCAACTTTATTTTTGCAAAAATTATTTGCGTACGAAAAAATAGGTATATTAAAAATATCACTAAAATGGCCGCCGGCGCCAAAGGGTTAAAGATTTTTAACTTTTTGTGAGACCTGGCACTATTCTGCATATACACCAATGTGTCCTGAAAATTTCAGCTCAATCGGATGGCGCGTTCCTGAGATTTTTTCACTGAAATTTTTTGATGATATATATATATATATATATATATAGAAATATGAATTTTTGGCCAAAGTGATTTTAATACTAATGTTCTTCTTCGAACATTAGTAAAAAGCCGGTTGCAGTGTAGCATCTGTGCAGATTTCCCTGGAGAGCCCTCATCTTCTGCACATCGAGCGCTTCTTGAAAAGCTTTCAATGCTCCGTACCCCAAAACATGCTTGGCTTCTCCCGTTTTGTCTTTGTCATTGCACAACAAGCAAAATGACTTCGAAGAACATACCTTTACAAGGTGTCCGATTTGTCCACACTGCCAACAAATAGTGCTACGGTCTGGTTCTTTGCAATCTTTTTTTTTGTACGGTTGTATCCCATGCATTTGAAGCAGCGATAACCTCAGGCCGCTTCCTTGCCCTAGCGTTAACCCAACCAATTCTAATTCGGCCAATTCTACGTTCTACGACGGCTTTCCTCTGTTCCCTTGTATTCGGGAAAAATAAGGTAATTTTTACGTTCCGGATCCCCTCATCCCGAATCGCTGCTGTCACTTCTTCCTCTGTCGTAAGACTGTCGTGGTCGAGTATTTCAATTTTGGCTTTGGAGATGAGGCTCTCTTCAATTTTGGCTTTGGAGAAAAGCCACCTCACTGCAGCTATCGAGGTTGGTCTAATAAATCTGAACAGAGCGGAATTTGCTCCTCTAAATACTCCAGCTCAGTCCTTTTTGTCTGAGAACTTCTCCCTACCTTGATGGCATTCGCGACATTTTCGGGCTTGGCGGGTGCTCTTAGCTTGATTAATGTTGAAGCTGATACTTATTTATTCAAATCTCATTTAACAGAAAGTCCAATTATAAAATTAGATACAAAAAATAAATAAAAATCATTAATAGATGGCAAAACAACGGAATAAAAATAATAAAAATAGGAGAAAAAGTAAAGAGAAAAATACAGAATAAAAATAACTAAGAGTTATAATAACATGTTTTTTAAAAGATTGAAAAGACATGGACAAAGAACCAAACTGATGCTTATCATGGCTTGTAAGTATCCTAGGTATTGGTGAGTTAAAATACACAAGAGTACGCGCAAAGGGAGTGAGGAAAAGCGATTAAGTTCTAACCGGGCGATCAAACACACGTAAGAAATGACGCACACAAATTTTGGAAGAAAGTAAGCCATGATAAAGCTTATAAAGAAGAAATTCATCCAGGAATATTCTGCGGGTACTCAGCAAATGGAGATTTAAGAAAAGCAGACGGTCATCATTAGGACGATAAGCAACATTAAACTTGTACAAAAGGCAGCGAGTGAACTTACGCTGAATGGATTCAACAGATACACGACACGAGGAGACCACACTTGGGAGCAATATTCAACAATGCTACGAACAAGATAAATGAAAAGACTAACAGATGTGTTGATATTGGCTGCAAAGCAAGAGCAGCGCAGAACGAAACCAGCTACTTTTGAAGACTTAGCAACAACAAAAGAAACATGCAGATCAAATTTTAACTTCGGATCAAAGATGATGCCAAGGTCTTTATGTAGATCTACATGCTTCAAAAGAATGTCACTCAAAAAATATTCAAAGGAAATAGGATTAGGCTTATTGGAAAAAGACATCACGAAACACTTGAACACATTAAGAAGAGAGTTTGCAGAGCACCAATCACTTAAAACGAAAAGATTCGATTGTAACTTACAGCATTTTGGGAAGCGACAGCACGGAAAATTTTAAGGTCGTCAGCATGCAACAGAAAGTCAGACTAAAAGTTACAAGGAAGTTCATTGATAAACAACGTGAAAAGAAGGGGGCCAAAAATGGAACCTTGGGGAACACCAGAAATAGGAAGGAAAGAGGAGGAAGAACAACCATTAAACACGACGCGGCAGACCCGATCATGGATGTAGGAAGAAAGCCAGGATGTAAGGGAACTCGAAACACCAAAATTACAGATCTTATTCAACAGTACTGAGTGGTTTACCCTGTCAAATGCTTTCGCGAAGTCAGTGTTAATCGCATCAGCTTGAAGACCATTGTCCAAAGTGCACGCGACGAAGCAAGTGAATTCCACTAAATTCGTAGTCATTGAACGTCCCTTGATGAAATCATGTTGCTCTACAGAAAATAAGTGACTAAAATCACCATGAAGTCTGTCATGAACAATCCGCTCAAGCAACTTCCGAAAGCAGGACAAGAGGGATATAGGACGGTAGTTGGCCACATTGCCAATGTCCCCCAATGTTAAAATCGGAAAAACATTGGCAGCTTTCCAGGTAGAAGGAAAAACACTAACAGACAAACTCAAATCAAATAATACAGACAAAGGTACACATAAGGAAGATGCAAAAGACTTCAAAAACACATTAGGAATGCCATCAGGGCCGTTCCTTGCTGAGTGATCCAATGGCGATATTAGGATTTCCACCCGCAGAGGATTGGTCATCACAAAATTCTCATGAGAAAACACAGCCGCAGCAAAGCTCCCTAAAGCAAAGTTAGGAGAAGAAAATGAAGAAGCAAAGAACTTAGCAAATAGATCAGAAATGTCTTGAGGTATAGAAGCCGAAGTTTCCTCAAGAAAAAAGTGTCAGGAAATCGGTTGCTAGTTTTTAGGGAACGGACATACGACCAGAAAGCCTTCGAGTTATTTGAGGAAAGACTTGCTTCAATATGGGCAAAATATCCACGTTTCACTTCTTCAACAGTTCTTTTAGCCACTGCTCGCAGAAACCGATAACGCTGCAACGCCTCAACAGATGAACTACGAAGAAATTCATTTTGGGCTTTATCTTTCTCGCGCACAGATTTGGAAACTGCGGCAGAAAACCAAGGAGGACAAGCACCACGACGAGCACGAAACACAAGAGTAAATCTAGAAACAATGAAATTAAGGAGAGAGTAAAAAGAAAAAACAGCATCATTTATTTCAAGCCCACGAAAAAAAATAAAACCAATTGATAGGGAGGAGTTCAGCAGCAATTAGTTCATAATCTGCCTTAATACTGGGATAAGGAACAAAACGAAAGTGCATTCGTAGACAAAATGGTTAAAGACGAGAAGTCCCATTGAATAGAAGGCAAGTTGAAGTCACCACAAACAGCAATAAGAGAATGTGGATAGTAAAACGTAATAAAATCAGACAGCTCATTGAAAAAACATTTATACGTGGAGAGGGATGCACTACAAAGTACATATACAGATACAAGTAATAAACAAACGTTGTGTGATAGGGAAATACGAACAGCAACGCACTCAACAGGATGAGACACCACGAAGCTAGCACAAAGTGAACTAGACAGAGATTTACGAATGGCAATTAAGACTCCACCACCGTCTGCTTTATTCGTTAAATTACGATTGCGATCATGTCTGAAAACATTATGCAGGTGAAAGAACTCATCACTAAAAAAAAAACCGTAGAAAGCCAAGTTTCTTTCAAACAGACAAAATCATCGGGAGCAATCATAGAGGCTAGCCTGATTTGTACTAATTTGGTTCTCAGTCCACGAACGTTCTGGTAATGGAGGTTAAAACGTTCATTTTTAGGCAAACATGAGCTGATTAAACTGGCTGGATCCGGGCCGGAGTTTTGCGAAAGTTTCCTCGCTGTCGGGGTTCAAATTCCTTAACCAAAACACTCGAAGGCCAGAAATCACGGCGCCCAATCGAGCTAAGTTCAATCGGAAGTGTCAGCAAGAAAGAGCCCGCAATACGGCTGCTGATCGAATCCTTTGTAAGCTTCTTGCAAGGAGCGTTGACATCTCTTCCAAGCTTCCGAGAAATATACATCTTCAAGTCCTCCACAGATGTATCAGCCGGAACACGAGAAAGGAAGATTTAAAGAGGAAGAGATACCACTCTAATGAGACCATTAGAATCATCATCATTGGCACTAATAGGTTGTAGTGTGGAACCAGGAGACGACACTGAGGACGCTATTGGAGCAAAAAGCTGCTGAGACAGTTGACGTTGTCCTTGTTGCAGAGGCGGCAGTTGAAGAAGTTCCAGAGAATGCTGATGCTGCAGTAAGCGGCTGGGCACTATGGCTTAGTAGTTGATTTTGTTGGCTTTGATTGCCCTGCTTGTGCTGTTGTTGAAGCAATTGAAAATTGGCGAGAAATTACCTTGATTGATAGGCAGTACTAGTGCTGGGGTCTTGGGTAAAGACAACTTCTGCTCTGCAGCCGCCACTGAAGCCAGAGAGTTTAACAGTTTAGCGGCAGATTCGAGCCTGCCATGCAAAGCGTTAAATTCGACCTGAATAGAGTCCACCACCCGTTTAGCAAACCGCAGTCGATCAACAAAAGTAACCATTGAATTAGATTTGCATTTCGAGCAAAACCAATACACTCCGGATGACGACGATTGAACCGCTTCGGCAACATGTGCGTGCATTCCAATGCACTTTGCATGAACTGTTTGCTCACAAAAGCAAGAGCAAATCACCATGGGTGTTGATGATGCCTAGGAATCCCTAAATTAGACGGAAGGTTTCTATTTATAACTATCATTTCGACAGGCTTCTTCTCTCGAACTTCGGCCCATGCTGGGAGCCAAATTTTGGTAATATCCCCGCAAAACCCACATGAGGAATTTTTGTACTTTTGTACACTGTACTTACTTGGAATGTACTGTATGTATTTAAACTTTTATTGATGTTTAAAAGGAATTCACATAATTTAAGATTAAATTATTCACATAATTTAAGAAAAAAAAATTTTCTTTTAATTTTGAAATGATATATATATCGGGTCCTTTGATTTTTATCAAGCTCCCAGAACTTTTTCTAGAGTTCACTAATTTTTCTTAAGTTTCTTTGGTTTTTTTAGACTCCCAGATTTTTTTCTGGTGTTCCCTGATTATATCTAAGCTCTCAGTATTTTTCCCTCTCTAGAGTCAACAGATTTTTTCCAAAACTCCTATGATTTTCCCAAGACTCTCAGAATGTTTTCCAGAGAACCCTGTTGTTACCTGAGTTTAGAGCATTTGTTTCTAGACTCCCAAGATTTTTTTTTAATCCACCGATATTTTTCTAAGACTCTCAGAGTTGCTTCAAGAGTCTCTTGATTTTTCTAAAGCTCTCATTGTTTTTACAAAACTCCAAGAATTGTTTCAAGAGTCCCCTGATTTTTTCCAAGCTCTTGTGATTTTTTTTGTTATTTTAAAACTCCCAGAATTTTTACGCAGAGCCTCCTGATTTTTTCTCAGCTACCAGTATTTTTTCCTAGACTCGTAGGATTTTTCCAAAAGTCCATCAATTTTTTTTCAAAACCTCCGAGTATTTTTCTAAGACTCTTAGAATTTCTTATTTTCATCGAAAAATGAACGAGATGAATTACTCTAAAATTCCCAGTCTAAGCCCAGCATTCATCGAGTGCAGTTAGTGCGGTATACGACTTGTGTAGTTTATTGGTTACTTTTTACTCAGCTCTAGATGTGAGCTCTGATCTTTCCTTGATTTGTTATCTCCCAAAAAAGTCTTTTTCATTAACAAAAGTGAAAACTAGTGTGCAAAGTGTGGAAAAACGAAAACGGGATAATTCCCCTAGTGAATTGCTCCTCCGGGATCGTTTAAAGTTCCCTAAAAACCACGCTGACTCGCTGATGGCGAATGCTACGTATTCAAACCGGTATACACCGCTAGCCAACCTAGAAAACACTGACGATGGAAAACCTGGTAACAACAAAACATTCTCCACCAAGATCCAATAATTCTTCCGAACCTGGGAAAAGAATCAATTGCTGCGATGCTAAACTCTCTTGACATAAAAGCATACAATGTTCAGTTCACTAGTGTTGGACGTAAAGTAATTCTTACCAACATGGACTGCTACGAAAAGTTCCGCTCTCATCTAATAGCTAAAAAGGTGCAATTCTGTACATTTGCTCGAGCTGACCAGAGACCAATCAAATATGTTTTGAGCGGTTTTTATAAAACTGAATGTCCACAGCTAAAGAAACTTTTAGCCGAAGAGCACAATCTGGTATGTGAGGATATTAAAATCATACAAATCCCCGCTGAAAACTGTAGGTATAACGATGAAATGCTTTACCTCTGCTACTTTACTAACGGGTCTATTAAATATTCAGACCTGATGAAGATCACATCAATTGATCATACGAAAGTCAGATGGAACTTTCAACGTAGGAAAGCCCAACATCCAACGCAGTGCCGCAACTGCCAAGCCTACGGACACGGCACATCATTTTGCTACTTGTCTACCAAATGTTTGATTTGTGGGCAAGCACATAGTAAAACAGATTGCCCGTCCAAAAATATAAGTGACATCAAATGCGCACTGTGCAATGGACCTCACTTATCAAACAGTCGCATTTGCCCCAAACGAGACGATTATCTCTGCATCAGTGGCGGCTCGTGTCTTTAAGACTCGGGGAAGCAGATATATTTTTACATAGTTTTCCAGAATAAATAAGTAGTAATTTCAGCGCAGCAAATTCATCAAAATTTGCATTCAATTTCCAATTGTTTGACTCAGTGACTTTTCTACTCATTATGATTACCATCAATCTCATTAATATTTAAATGGCGCAAGATTACAAATTACAATGCTTTTTTTATTAATTAACTATTTTTTTTTAAAATAGAAAGTGAAATTAGTGGTCCTGGTCACCACGAACCTATAAATTACCTTTATTTATTCAAATAGTTTAAGAGAAAAATATACCGCAGTAGATGTTCTATGGTGAAATTCAATTTTCAAGAAAAAATGAATTAAATCTTCGACAAACAACGTGAAAATAATTCCTCACCCATACTCAAATTACTTTCATACCTCTTCCATAAAATCAGCTTCATGTTTTTAAGATTTGGGGTTGAAATAACCTCACGTTTTATGCCGAACGTTAATACTCTTGTACTATTTAAATGAAAAGCAACTATCTTACTTTAATCATTCCAATACTAACCTACGCAATTTCAATCTACAGCAAACATTAAACTCTTGATAATAAATCCATTACAGAAACGAAACATACAAATAACATCTTATGTTAAACAACGAATTCATTACAGTCTTCATACATACAAATTACATCCTAAACTCAGTCACCCAAAGCATACCAGCTCCAAGTTCTGTAGCGAAATAGAAACCAAACAGAGTACGCTACAAATCGTGCTGCGTCCATTCACAAATATTTCTGGGCCATTTAGCGGCCGAATAAGCAAAGGGTTTTTAAATTTCTCTACTCCGGAAGACGCGGTGAGCTGAGCAGCGTCCGCGCTGCTATTCGGGAACATTCAAAGTGTATTCGGGAACATTCATTGCAAAGTGTTCACGACCATCGATTGCGTGATGCTTGCTATGGGGTGTATGCACACATCATGGTATGTGCATTGAGGCAAGATCACTTTAGTGCTCTGTGTAGCATATTTCAATACGCTGCAATGAACTGAGTGTTCTGGCTTACAATGGTACGAGATGCTTGAGGTTTTCACTCAAACGTAAGATATCCGATTGCGTTGCTGTAAAACTACTTTAAGGCACTTTGGCTGTGAGAACTATCTCGTGTGTGAGATGAATAATGTTTTGAGTTTCGTGAATTTTTTTATTGATGTTGGATGCTAATTCATATAAAATCAATTGATTTGTTTTGAATTTTAATATGTATTGTTAAACTATTTTTCTTGTATAGGGAATATTTTGCAAGGGAAGCACTGCTTCCTTTGCGTACAACGACGAGCCGCCCCTGCTCTGCATACGTAATCTGGCATCCAAGCGGAACGCAAAGAACATTACCAAACTTCTAGACGTTAGGCATGAACAGCCTCCTAGCCGCAATTTCACAAACTTTCCGACACTTCCAGGCAACGGTCCGGATACTTCAAAATACATCAAAACCCAAGGCATGCCACTATCTTTCAGTGCAATTGCTCGCAGCGCTCCACTATACAACAACGAGTGCTACAATACTAGTTCTAAGTCAGATAATGTAGGAAACTTGTCTTCTTCTTACAATCAGCTATTCTCAGCGTCAGAGCTCATACGCTTAAGTCACGAACTCATCATAAAGCTTTGTTGTTGCAAAACTAAAAATGATCAGTTCAATGTGATCGTAGATCTTGCAGTTAAATTTGTTTACAAATAAAGAAAACATTAGATGCATACTTTGGAATGCTCAGAGCATTCGAAATAAATCCCTAGAAAAATTCAAATTTCTATCGGAAAATAATATAGACGTATGCCTACTGTGCGAATCGTGGTTAAAAGAAGAAGATAAGCTAAGTAATTCTAGCTTTAATATTGTCAGGAACGCTAGACAAAATGCAACTAGAGGTGGTGTTGCTATTTGCATTAAAAAAGGTATCAAGTTCAATCGTTTGAATAATCTAAACAGTAAAATTTTAGAAACGGTTGCGATTTACCTGGAGGATATAAATATCACTATTGTTGTGGTATACTTCAGTGGCACCAAACTGAACGCTAAAAACTTTCATTGTTTAAAGACGACATTAAAGTGTTAATCAACCTTAACTCTCAAACAATAATTTGCGGTGATTTTAACGCACGCCATCGCCATTGGAACTGCATTAGATCCAACAAAGCGGGAAGCATTCTATTTGAGCTAGCGATGAGCAATAATGTACTTTTTCACATTCGCGATAGCCCTACGTGTTTTCCTCCAAAGGGAAACCCTTCTACAATCGACCTGATACTGAGTAAGGGAAATTTTTCCTTAACACAGCTAATAGTTATTTACGACCTGTCCTCCATTCACTTACCGGTATTCTTTGAAATAAATGAACCCATCTCAATCAAATTATATATATTCCAAAACATCCTGGGATCTTTTTCGTAAATACCTGCACGAAAGTTTATCACTTGATGATTGCGACTTATCCAAGACATTAAATCATGCTCATATTGACGATAGAGTGTCTAATTTTGTGGCTGCTCTTATGTCAGCACGTAACGCTGCCACTACAAAAATTCAATACAAGTATCCCCAAACGAAATTCGATAGCTCAATAACAGTACTCATCAAGCATCGAAATAAAATTCGCAGGCAATGGCAAAGAACTCGGTGCCAACACCTTAAAGCATACCTCAATGAGCTGAATTATCAGATCCGTTTCACTTTACTCGCTCTGCGTAATGATCGATGGAACAAACTCCTGTCAACTCAGGAAACTGGCTCTCGCAAACTGTGGCAACTTCATAAGCTATGAAAAACCAAATCGAGAACGGTCTCCCCATTGCAGCGCGATGATGGATCAATTGCCTATTCCGAGAAAGAAAAAGCTGACCTTATAGCCTCTAAACTTCATGAAGCACATACCCTCACGCTACACTCTCAAAACTATGACTTTTCCGATATAGTCAGCAACGAAATCTCCAACCTGAATGTCCAACCATTTGATTTCCACCAAAATTCCTACTGTAAACCTTCCGAAATTCGTTTTATCTTGAAAACCTTAAAATTAAAATCCTCCCCTGGTATTGACGGATTGCCCAATATACTTCACTAAAGCAATATACTTCACTAAAAAGCGAGCATTAAGACATTTGCCGAATCCCCAGGTAAATATCTTGGGATCCACCATTTCTTGGGAAAAAGACATTAAATATCTTGGCATCCAACTCGATCAGAAACTTACTTTCCACGCCCATGTCGAAGCAATAAAGTCGAAAGTTTTGAAGAGCATTTACTACTCTTATCCGCTTATTAATAGGAAATCCAGGCTCTCAACTGCAAACAAACTGCTGGGTTTTAAGTCTGCAATGCAGCCAATCATTCTCTATGGGTGCCCTGTATGGAGTAACTGTGCAATATCACATATCAAAAGTCTACAAATATTACAAAACAAGTGTTTAAAAATTATTCTTAACAAACCCTTTTATTACTCAACTAATCGGCTGCACGCTTCTGCAAAGCTCAAGAAAGTACTGGATATCTCTAAACACTTGACCCAAAAATTTCTCAACCAATGTGCAACATCCAATAATCCTCTGGTTGCATCTCTGATCGTTAATTTGTAACTACAATTACTGTATACACAGTTGGCTTAAGTCATGAATCTTTTAAATCTTATTGGGTCTATAACTTAATTCGTGCGGTTTGCTAAGAGATGGCGTAACTTGTATAATATTACATCGTTCCAATATTCCAAACCTGCGTTGGAAAGCTACTGTCATTGTACGTCTTGTCAGTGTATGCCATTCATTTGAAGTGTCAACAACAATAATTTTTTTTCACTCAAATATGTCGAACTTTGTTCCTGAAAAAGTGTTTTTGCGGGGAATTCTTCTTCATTATTTTAATATGAAGAAAAGTGCTGCCGAAAGTCATCGTATTTTGGTGGAAGTTTATGGTGAACATGCTCTAGCTGAGCGAACCTGCCAAAAGTGGTTTGCACGATTTAAAAGTGATGATTTTAGCTTGGAAGACGATGAACGTCCTGGGCAGCCAAAAATGTTTGAAGATAAAGAACTGGAAGCATTACTGGATGAAGATTGTTGCCAAACACAAGAAGAGCTCGCAGAATCTTTGGGTGTCACTCAAGCAGCCATTTCAAAACGTTTAAAAGCAGCTGCATGTATTCAAAAGCAAGGAAATTGGGTTCCACATGAACTCAAGCCGAGAGACGTCGAAAGGCGGTATTGCATGTCCGAAATGCTGCTGGAACGCAACAAAAGGAAGTCATTTTTGCATCGGATTGTTACGAGTGATGAAAAATGGATCCACTACGACAACCCCAAGCGAAAAAAATCATATGTGAAATCCGGCCAAGCAGCCAAATCAACGGCAAAGCCGAATATCCATGGCGCGAAGGTAATGCTCTGTATTTGGTGGGGTCAGAAGGGTGTGCTGTATCATGAGCTGCTAAAACCGGATGAAACCATCAATGGAGCACGCTACCGAACACAATTAATCCGTTTGAAAAGAGCAGTAGCCGAAAAACGCCCGGAATACGCCACCAGACACGAGGCAATAATTTTCCATCATGACAACGCTCGGCCTCACGTTGCTGTTCCGGTTAAGAACTATTTGGAAAACAGTGGATGGGAAGTTTTACCCCACCCGCCCTATAGCCCAGACCTTGCCCCTTCTGACTACCATTTGTTCCGATCGATGCAAAACGCCCTCACTGGAATACGGTTCACATCAGAGCAGGATATCAAAAATTGGCTTGATTCATTCTTGGCTGCCAAGCCGGCGACGTTCTTTTGGGATGGGATCCACAAATTGCCAGAAAGATGGGAAAAGGTCATAGCTTCAGATGGGCAATACTTTGAATAATACTATTGTAAAAATTTTTTTCTTAAATGAACGTTCAAATTTTGAAAAAAAAACCGCACGAATTAAGTTATTGACCCAATATTTAATTTAGGTTAAGCTCAACATTAGGTTTTAAGCTTGTTTTTCCTATATTACTATACTATGCACCTCGCAAGAAAACTTACTGGAAAAAAAAATCTAATTTAAAACCAAAATTTAGATATAAAGACTTTGTCTAAACACTAACCTATTGTACCACACAACACATAAACTAATTCAATAAAGCTATTATTATTATTATTATTACTCTAAAATTCCAAAAAAAGAAAATGTGCATTAAAATTCGTCCTGGAATCTAGGATAGTGTCTCATTGATATAAAATGGTGGATTGAAGTCCTAAAATAGTAAAATACTTCCACTACAATTTTTTTGGATCTGGGGATTGAAGTTGGTAGATACATCATGCACATTCAATGTACATGAATGTACAGTGAAAAGTTCCACAACTAATTTTCACCGTGCTTCAATTTAGTTGTCTCCTCGGAGCTAGGTGAACTCAAATAGTCCTGCCTAGATTCAAACCCTGGACAGCACACGCTAAAAGTCAATGTACTACCCAGTTGACTACTCAAGTTTTGCAGGTAAATCGAAAAGATTTCCGAAGGATGCTTAACTTTTAGCACGAAGATGTGTAATTATTTTGGAATTTAGTACAAAAAAAACGTTAAAAGACTATCTATTAGGCTATATAGGGAAAACAGATAATCGGTTGGTCTAAATTTAACTACACGTGCAGGTCCCATTAGTCTAGGCTTGTTAGGTTTTTTTTTTTTTATAGATGCCTAGGAATTTAATTTCTTGACTACTTCTTAGGTTTTATCTGGACTTTTATTATATTTGCTAGACTTCTTATATATTTTTTCCCAGACTTCCATGAATTTTTTCCAAACTTCTATGAACTTTTTCTAAGTTTCTATAGATTTTTAAGCTTCCTGGATTTTTTCTATACTTCTAAGGATTTTTCTCAGACTTATATGTTAATTTCTAGACTTTCTAGGCTCGCTTGGTTTTTTTGTGACTCTAATGATTTTTTTCCTAGATCGCCATGATTTTTCTCTAACCTCCCATGATTATATTTTGTTTTAATTTTATAATTTTCGCGTGTTAAACTCATAATTTTTGCAAGTTGAAATCATTTTTTTCGATTTAAATTCAGACATTCCTAAAAATTTAAGTAGTTGATTAATTAATCGATTAAAAGCATGATAAACCGTCATTTTCTAATAACTCTCTGTTTGTTGTCTCGTTTCAGAGGCGCATTCTCAATAGTTAAACGATGTGTTCAAAAATCAACCGGACAAGAGTTTGCAGCGAAAATCATAAACACAAAAAAGTTAAATGCCAGAGGTAAACGAAGTTCGAAGCTACCGATATTCAGTAGTTACATTCGATTGGGATTATCTTATAAGTATAGTCCCAAATTCAACCAATAAAATAATTTCGTTGCAAACACTTTAATCAAATTATATGATTGGAATTTACTTAACTTTTCTTGTTCTATTCTTGCAGACTTTCAGAAATTAGAACGCGAAGCCAGGATATGTCGAAAATTACAACATCCGAATATTGGTAAGCCGGTTATATTAGTCTGTACCATAGAATTTAATATCGATGTTAGTTTTGTCATATTCAATCAATTCACATATAAAATATTATTTTCTAAAATTCCACTGGCCCTCTGAAATTACTTAAACTACATTTTGGGATGAATATTGGTGTTCTTCTCAAACTTTTTGCTTTATAGATGGCGCGAAGACCAAATAACTTAAATTTGTTTTCATTAGTGATCTGCCATATGATTTTTTTCGGGAAGTTTGAAATAGCTTGAAACCTTATCGTAGCTGCTGTTTAAAATGATATTTATACAAATTAAAGTCATTCAAAAAAAAAAAAAAAAAAAAAAAAAACAGTGAATTTCATCCAGATTTACAATCAACCTTTTTTCTCTTTCGAATCATTTTAGTGCGGCTGCACGATAGTATACAGGAGGAAAACTATCATTACCTGGTTTTTGATCTGTAAGATACCTTGCATTATCTAAATGAACGGAAATTTCAAGAATAATTGATTTTTTTTTTATTTGAAACATCATTCAATGTGTATCATCGATGATATTTCAAACAAAATAGGGTGACGGGAGGTGAACTATTCGAAGACATTGTTGCACGTGAATTCTATTCAGAAGCTGATGCATCCCATTGTATACAACAGATTTTAGAATCTGTCAATCATTGTCATCAGAATGGTGTTGTGCATCGTGACTTGAAACCAGAAAATTTGCTATTGGCAAGCAAAGCGAAAGGTGCTGCTGTTAAATTAGCTGATTTCGGATTAGCAATTGAAGTACAGGGTGATCATCAAGCATGGTTTGGATTTGCTGGCACACCTGGCTATCTGTCACCGGAAGTTTTAAAGAAGGAGCCATATGGAAAATCTGTAGATATTTGGGCATGCGGTAAGTACGAAACAAATGTTTTTTTGTTCAACAATGGCTCTCTTTCATATTCATTATTTTGCACTATTTAGTAACTAAAATGATTTCATCAAATCCAATTTTTCGAAATCATTAAATTCTTTTTGTGACTAAGAGTTAACAAAAATGGAACCGCTGTAATAAAATCGATTGGTATTGCCCACATTTCCGACGGCCGAAAATCGAAATCGCTCAGTGCTTTCGAATTTTTTTTGACAGTTTTTGATGTTGATCGGTATTGGGATTAGGTCATTTTAAAGTGACAAATAAATGTAGTGAGTGCGTACTAATAGTAATTCTAATGGAAATCGGAAATCGGAAACTAATACTAATTATAATGGAAATCGGTAGTACTTTCACATTCGTTCAGGTTAGTCCGTTATTACTAATGTTCGAAGAACAGCATTAGTATGAAAATCACTTTGGCCAAAAATTCATATTTCTATATTTATATATATATATATATATATATATATATATATATATATATATATATATATATATATATATATATATATATATATATATATATATATATATATATATATCATCAAAAAATATGAGTGAAAAAATCTGAGGAACGCGCCATCCGATTGAACTGAAATTTTCAGGACACATTGGTGTATATGCAGAATAGTGCCAGGTCTCACAAAAAGTTAATAATTTTTAACCCTTTGGCGCCGGCGGCCATTTTAGTGATATTTTTAATATACCTATTATTCCGTACACAAATAATTTGTGCAAAAATAAAGTTGACGAAATAAATTTCGAACGTGTTTTACATGTGAATCGGATAATGTTTTGGAATTTTTTAACCCCATGTGTGCGCTGGGTGCCTAAAAAGAGAACGGGAAAATTTGAAAATTTTTAAATTGCTATAACTTTTGACGGAGCTAGTCAATCATTACGAAACTTTCAGGACATATTGGCAGTTTAAAGTTGTAGATTTGAGCGTGCTGGCAACCCTGTAGCTAGGGCAGGTACTGAAAGTGAAAACCTCCAAATCATCGTCTCTCTTGAAAAAATGCCGCTTCTTCAAAGAAAAGCCACTTATATGTAAATTTTGTGCTTGGTTTACATATACAATAAAAAAATTTGATATGGTATAACGGGCACGCCTGGTAACCCTTGCCCAATTTACCCATATTTTTAGCATCAAAAACTTCTGTTCACGGGAACTCACGATTTGATGAGCAGAATTAATTGAAATTTGCAGAATGTATTGATCTTAAATAGGACCAAGTCTGATAGAAGTGATTTTGAAATGCAGGCGATTCTGTGCCAGTGGTGCCATCTTGAAAAATCACTAAAAAAGATAACTGCTTTTAGCCCTATAAATTCTGATTGAATCGTTCGATTTTGACGAAATTCACACAACAGTTGGACCTTACTTTAAGCCACGTTCGGTAGAAATTTGGTCGGAAAATTCGATTGGAGCTGCCAGCTATGATAATTTTGGTGTCTTCAGTTTGAAAAAAAAAATTTGGAAGTGAAAACATTCAAACCATCGAATATTCAAAAAAATGTCCGTGTCTTACAATAAAACCAATCTGAATACAAATCTTATGTTTTATCTACACGTTCAAAGTAAAATTTTGAAAATTTAATGTCGGACAAGAACGATAACCCTCTCCCAGTTAACCTATATTTTTAGCATCAAAAACTTCTGTTCACGGGAACTCACGAGCCAATAATCAGATACAGCTGAAATTTACAAAATGCATTGGACGTAAGTAGGACCAAATTTGATAGAAGCAATTTTGAATTGTGGGCAAGTCTGTGCCAGTGGTGTCATCTTGAAAAATTACAAAGAAAAAAAAACTGCTTTTTGCCCTATGAAATGTGAATAAGTTACCAGATTTTCATGAAATTGACATAGTAGCTGAACCTTACTCTAATCTCTGGTTGATGGAAATTTGGTTGCAAAATTTGATTGGTGCTGCCAGCTATGGTAATTTTTGTGTCTTTGGTTTTGAAAATTCGCTCAGGAAAATAAAACTTTTTGCCCTATAACTTCCAGTGCAGTCATGAAATCAATACGAATTTCATACAATTAATGAAACCTATCATAAACATTATTCAGGCCAAATTTGGTTGAAAAGCCACGATAGGGTTGCCAGCTATTGTTGGTTTTGTGTTTGTTTGCAATATCTTTATTAAGCGGTTTTATCGTAGAATTTTCAAATGGTAATGATATTGTAGTGACAATAAACAGCAAATATTAAGTTTTTGATTATTTGAAAAAACTCGCTGCAGGTAACCCTAAATTTCTTTATACTCCTATAACTTCGAATGTAATATAACAACGTGAAGCAGATGTGATATATTCTTGGCTTTGATACTGGCGAAAGGTTGCCAGCACGAGTCGGTTGTGCTGCTTTTGTATCAATAAATGCTTACAGTTCGTATTCATACCGGAAACATTTACAATGAAAATAAATAACCAATGTTTCAATTCCCAAAGCTCTGCAAATTTTTCGGATCGCAGCCCCAAACACCAATTTCAGTTACAGTGCTGCAGGCACTAAGCATTTTCTTCATTGATGTTATATGAGATGCTGCTTTCAAAATTATGTGAAATAAGCAACTGATAACGAATATAATTAACCCGTGTTTTCCTCTCATAAACGTTGAAATTCATGCCAGTGGTAATATCTGAAACCTTCCACCATATGAGTTATAATGCATTCTTGTGACCAAAGTAAAACGTGGCATTTGAAACAGTTTGGCCGTAATAAGCAGCACATGTGGTGGAATATGCACTCAAAACCTGCACGATTCTTCTACTGTTCTTCGAACATTAGTGTTTCTAGCGGTTCAGGTGCGCTAGAGTTTTTTTAATTTATACGCGATCGACTTCGAAATATGGGTTAAATTAAAAACAAATAAAAATTTAATTAAGGTCTTTATTGATAATAATATATTATATACATTGTATTTACTACTTTGTGCAATGTACTTTATTGATAAATATTTTGGATTAATTTTTGATGTATATACATGACACTCCATTTCATCAAAAAGTATTGTAGAGTTGATATGCTGTTAATTGTTCAAGCACTGATGCACAATCGAATAGATGCCATTAAGTGGTCATCAGTCAGATAACTCCTAAGTTGCGATTCGATGTTTTTCATTTGAGAAAACACTGCTTCACATAGGTAAACGAAAGCAAAAAAATGCAAATATCCTCATTGCCACCAATCTCAATAATGGATATTTTTTATGGTAATAAAATCCAAAAACAATTTTCATTTGCGCGTGCTATTGTTAAAATTTCTAACTCTAGATCCGATGAATTCAATTTGTAAAGTATGAGCTAGATTCGGTGAAATATCCTCACTATCGAATTCTCCAAAACGAAATGAAATGAATTCCAAAATCGGTTGAAGGTTATTGAGATTTGCAAATCGTCTCTCGAATTTTTGATTAAAATTTTCCAGTTCGGGACAAAACATTTCAATATTACATTCACCAGTAGGTTAGGTTGTACCGGTTGGCACAAGGCCACACATAGACCTATTGGTCCATAGTGATACCAGATTAATTGGCCAGGAGAAAAAAATCCAGTCCAAGCGGCCATCGAAGGCCCCGGACTTTTTCGCGAACTGAAGGATGTCTTTCAGCTTTTGCATTTTACATTCACCAGTAAGTTTAATATGTTTTTCTAAATATGGAAAATATTTAAAATTTTGCCTATTCAATTGTGAAGCAAAAGGTTTTAATTTTATTTAGAAAACATTGACCGAACTCAACAAGTCAACAATATTTTAATTTTCCTTGTAATTGTAAATTAAGCGAGCTGTAACGTAACATAACATAAAATTCGTAAGAAATGCTAATTTCTTTACCCATACTGGATCTTCCAATTGTTCATGTTTTTCTCCCAATGTGTCCAAAAATGCAATAATTTCAAGCAAAAGATTTAGAAATCTTTCCAAAAAGCTTCCGCAGCTGAGCCATCTAAAGCTTCGAACTGTTTTCGATTTCACGTTAAATTGTCATGCAAATTTTCACGTGAAATTTATTTTGGCGAAAATTCAGCTTGAAAATAAACAAAAGTTATGCTCACTTTTAAGGCTGGTACTGAGTTAACCGTGAAGCTAAATTTTGACATGTCTCCATTATCTGGTCATTCTTTCGAGCGAAAATTTTGGCAATGGAGAAAAGCAGAGACACTCCTCATTCTTGACGGATAAAATGTCAAGAATTTCAATTTTCGATCAATTTTCTTATTGGAAAGACATTTACACAATTCAATTTTCAAATTGAAACACCAAATGTCACTTTTTAGCTCGAAAGAATGAACTGCACAAACTCAATTGGCGTGAAATTATTTTGATTTAAAATTTTATTTTATCTAAAATTGAGATTAACCTTTGTTGCGCTGTGTGCGACAATTTGCTACCTCGGTAGCAGGGAGACGAGTGCAAATGCAGGCAAGGTGTTTAGCGGGAAGCAAAAATATAAAGTGTGTACTTTAGAACAGAGAAATTTAAGGAAATGAAACAACGGTATACGTATACAAGATTTAGTGAAGCAGTTTTACTACAATGATATAAATCTATAAATTGAACAAATCGGGATCATAGCTATCTCGGATTTTCCCTTTGGCTTCTCCGCCACCAAGGGTCTGCGAGCTTTTGTGTGAACTGAAACTGCGTGAACTGTCCGATTCCAAAATGTACTGAATAAATCGTCTACTAAATTTTTAGTTCACATTTTAAATTAACCTAGTAAATTATTTAAAATGTCTGTGATCGACTGTCGAACTATTTGCGATCGACCGGTCGATCGCCATCGACCGTTTGCCCACGCCTGGTCTAGAGTATACATAATAAGCTAACATTTCGTCCGGATTTAACTACCTATTTTGTTCAGAACACTAATATTGTCAGTAAAATGTCCCAGTAACTTATTTTAATCATATCTTAAACAAAACTCTAGCGCACCTGAACCACTAGAAATACTAATGTTCGATGAACAATAGAAGAATCGTGCAGATTAAGACAGATTAGCTGAGCGAAATGACATCTTAGCTCAATTTAATTCATCAATCAGTACATTAAGCACATCCAAATCTAAATGCCAAGCGAATGATAACGATCTGTTTAAAATGCTTGAAAGTAAAATAACGAAAGCACTAACTACTAAGATTGATAAGTTGTCAAATACCATCTCTACCAATTAACTCTCCAACCAAAATTTTATTGTTAATAAATTAGAGAGTATAGTTAAGTCCGATACAAAACTGTCGGCAGAAAGAGGGCCATCCAATCCTTGTGCACCTTTATCACTGATTTTCGAAGAAAATTTGTGTTAAACTCGTTTCGCAGAAAATTCACATTTCTTTATATATATATATATATATATATATATATATATATATATATATATATATATCTATATATATATATATATATATATATATATATATATATATATATATATATATATATATATAAAATTTTGAACCTTGTGTAGGCGCTGAGTGTCTAAAAGTAGGCAAGGATTTTTTTTCAAATTTCGATTTGTCATAACTTCTAAGAAAAACCATGGATCATCGTGAAATTTGCGGAGCGTATTGATGTTGACTAAGAATTAACACCAATGGACTTTCGATACTGTGCGGACAACTTTGTAGTTACAGCAAGCTCCTGAAAAAAAATCCTTCAAATCATCGACCCTCCTGAATTTTTTTTTGATTTTTGAAAATCAAATCAAATCATAGATAAATTTTGACTTTTGTCCACCAAGTCAAATGAAAATTTTTAAAACTCCGCGGTAAACAAGAACGGCAACCCATGATCAAATTACCTCTATTTTCAGCACTCAAAACATCTGTTCACGAGAACTGACGATCGGATTATGCGATCAATATGAAATTTACAGAACATGTTGGAATTAGTTAGGGACCAGATCCGATAGAAGTGATTTGCAAATACGGGCAATACTGTGGCAGTGGTGCCATTTTGAAAAATCGCTGAGAAAGAAAACTGGTATTTGGCCGATAGCTTCCGATTTCGCCAGCAGATTTCAACGAAATTCACGCATTTGACGAACCTTACTCTAAGATAGATTTCATAGAAATTTGGTTGGAAAATTTGCATAGGGTTGCCAGCTATGGCAATTTTTGTCTTCTAAATATTGTAAATTTGCTCAGGAAGGTAAAGGTTTTTTCCCTATAACTTCCGATGCAGTCACGAAATCAAAACGAAATTCATGTGATGAGTGGGTTTTGCTGCACTTCTAATTCTGCAGGAATTCCGTTGACAAATCATGAAAGGGTTGCCAGCTATGATTAATTTCGTAATTTATTGACATTTCTTTATCGAGCGATGTTGTCATAAAATTTCCAAATGAGAATGATTCTTCAATAACTATTAACAACAAATATTTAGGTTTCGGAAATTTGAAAAGTTTTCAGGATGGTTACCATAAAATTCTATTCACTCCTATAACTTCTAGCGCAGCCATTCAATCGAAACGAAATCCACAGGGTGGATTTAACTCACCGTGAAGCAGCACCAGACAATTTCGTAAATATTGCACCAACAGATTCTTCTATTTTGTATTCATAAGCAAAGCATTTAGAATAAAATAGGCAACCGATATTTAAATTTTCCGAGTTTTGGAAATTTTTCGGATGGCAACCCCAGACATAGTTTAATTGCTGAAACTTTCGATGATATCCTTGGATGAAAATGAAATTCAAAGGATAGGTTGATTAAGCACGAGCATGTTATGGTAGACTTATTGCTGCTGTGTTGGACAAATGTTGCCGGCACTGAACATTTTCATCATTTGTGTTATAGGAAATACTGTGTGAAAATGATATTTGTTCCTTTGAGTAAGAAGTGGTTGATATGATACTACACAGAAGTGTATAACGTCTTCATACATTTGTAAGTCCCTCAAAGATAATTTCTTCTAATATTAGTTTTCTAGCGGTTTTGATGCGCTAGACGTTTTCTATATAATTTTTCAAGATGGCACCCCTGGCACAGAGTTGCCCGCAGTTCCGAATTGCTTCTGTCAGACCTGGTCCAGCTTAATACCAATACATTCTGTGAATTTTAATTGTATCTGATAATTGGGTCTTGAGTTCTCGTGAACAGAAGTTTTTGATGCTTAAAATATATGTAAATTGGAGGAGGGTTACCGATCTTGTCCGATGTGAAATTTCAAAAATTTTGCTTTGGTTGTATAGACAAAGCATAAGATTTATATATGAGTTGGTTTTCACTGTAATAGACGAAAATTTTTCTGGAGAATTTCAGGTTTTCACTTTCAATGCCTGCCGTAGCTGCAGGGTTGTCAGCAAGTTCATTTAAAACTACATGAGCCTAAAACTTAGTAATATCAATATGTCCTCTCAGTTTCATAAAAATCTGATAGTCTGGTCAAAAGCTATTGGAAGTAAAAATTTCCAAATTTTCCCAACCTCACATTTTATTTCATTTCATTTATTTCATTTATTTGGTACGTATTCAATACAACAGGCAAGACTGCCCAATTACAGATTGGATATCATGAACAAAATAAAATAACAAGAAGTAAATGATAATATATAAATATATGTATATAAAATAATTAAAGTTAAAATAAAAAAGAGTAATAAAAAATAAAAATAAAAAATTAAGTAAAGTAAAAAAAAAAAAAAATCCATTACAAACACGAATGTCCAATTCTACAATAAAAATAGTAAGTAAATGAATAAATATAAATATAAGTATGTAAAAAAAAAACAAGTAATTAAAGTGGTAAATTAAATAAAGTAAAATTAAGTATAAAAAAAAGAAGAAAATTAAGAAAATAGAAAATAAAACTTAATAAGTAAAATATATAACTATATATAAAAATAAAAATATACAAAAAATTCAAGTAATAAATAAGAAAGTAAAATTAAGTAGAGCAAAAAAGAAAAGAAAGAATCCATTATAAACAAGAATAGAAAATAAAACTAATTAAATAGGATCGTAAATTTTACTACGAACCATATTTTTGAAAATGGCAATAGATTGTGGAAGAGGACCAAGTTGAAGACTATTGTGAGTGCGTAAGAGTCGCAAAACGGGAGAGTAGAAGAAAGTGTCAGTACGAGCATACGGCACTTCAAATAAAATAGAGGACCTGATTGGTCTTACGGAGTCCCGCTCAATGAACAAAAATGCTAATGAGGAAGAAAGGTAGCCGCGACAGATTTTGAACAGGAAACACTCATCCAAGTAAACTCTGCGCTGCTCAAGGAGAGGAATGTTGAGAAGAGATAGACGTTCACTATAGGGTAAATACGGCAGACTATATTTAAAAAACTCTAGCGCACCTGAACCGCTAGAAACACTAATGTTCGAAGAACAGTAGAAGAATCGTGCAGGTTTTGAGTGCATATTCCACCACATGAGCTGCTTATTACGGCCAAACTGTTTCAAAAGCCACGTTTTACTTTGGTCTCAAGAATGCATTATAACTCATATGGTAGAAGGTTTCAGATATTACCACTGGCATGGGTTTCAAAGTTTATGAAAGAAAAACACTTGTTAATTATATTCGTTATCAGTTGCTTATTTCACCAAACTTTGAAAGCAGCATCTCATATAACATCAATGAAGAAAATGCTCAGTGCCTGCAGCACTGTAACTGAAGTTGGTGTTTGGGGCTGCGATCCGAAAAATTTGCAGAACTTTGGGAATTGAAACATCGGTTATTTATTTTCATTGTAAATGTTTCCGGTATGAATACTAACTGTAAGCATTTATTGAGACAAAAGAAGCACAACCGACTCGTGCTGGCAACCTTCTGCCAGTATCAAAGCCAAGAATATATCACATCTGCTTCACGTTGTTGTATTACATTCGAAGTTATAGGAGTATAAAGAAATTTAGGGTTACCTACAGCAAGGTTTTTCAAATAATCGAAAGCTTAATATTTGCTGTTTATTGTCACTACAATATCATTACCAATTGAAAATTCTACGATAAAACCGTTTTCAACCAAATTTGGCCTGAATAATGCTTATAATAGGTTCCATTAATTGTATGAAATTCGTATTGATTTCATGACTGCACTGGAAGCTATAGGGCAAAAAGTTTTGTTTTCCTGAGCGAATTCTCAAAACCAAAGACACAAAAATTACCATAGCTGGCAGCACCAATCGAATTTTTCAACCAAATTTCTGTCAAACAGAGTTTAGAGTAAGGTGCAGCTACTGTGTCAATTTCATGAAAATCTGGTTACTAATTCACATTTCATAGGGCAAAAAGCAGTTTTTTTTTCTTTGTAATTTTTCAAGATGGCACCACTGGCACAGAGTTGCCCCAATTCAAAATCGCTTCTATCAGACCTGGTTCTACTTAAGTTCAATGCATTCTGTAAATTTCAATTGTATCTGATATTGATTCGTGAGTTCCCGTGAACAGCAGTTTTTGATGCTAAAAATATAGGTTAACTGGGAGAGGGTTACCGTTCTTGTCCGACATGAGATTTCCAAAGTTTTACTTTGAACGTGTAGATAAAGCATAAGATTTGTATACAGATTGGTTTTATTGTAAGAAACGGACATTTTTAGGATATTCGATGATTTGAATGTTTTCATTTCCAAATTTTTATTTTTTCAAATTTAAGACACCAAAATTATCATAGCTGGCAGCTCCAACCGAATTTTTCAACGAAATTTCTACCAAACGTGGCTTCCAGCTACTGTGTGAATTTCGTCAAAATCGAACGATTCAATCAGAATTTATAGGGCTAAAAGCAGTTATCTATTTTAATGATTTTTCAAGATGGCACCACTGGCACAGAATCACCAGCATTTCAAAATCACTTCTATCAGACCTGGTCCTATATAGGACCAATACATTCTGCAAATTTCAATTAATTCCGCTCATTGGATCGTGAGTTTCCGTGAACAGAAGTTTTTGATGCTAAAAATATAGGTAAATTGGGCAAGGGTTACCAGGCGTGCCCGTTATACCATATCAAATTTTATTTTTTGTCTATGTAAACAAAGCACGAAATTTACATATGAGTGGCTTTTTTTTAAGAAACAGCATTTTTTCAAGAGAGACGACAATTTGGAAGTTTTCAATTTCAGTGCTTGCCCTTGCTTCAGGGTTGCCAGCTCGCTCATCAAAAGCTACACAAATTTACAACTAAATAATTTTAATATGTTCTGAAAATTTGGTAATGATTGAATAGCTCTGTCAAAAGTTATCGTAATTTAAAAATTTTCAATTTTTCCCGAACTCTTTTTAGGCACCCAGCACACACATGGGGTTAAAAAATTCCAAAACATTATCCGATTCACATGTAAAACACGTTCGAAATTTATTTTGTTAACTTTATTTTTGCAAAACTTATTTGTGTACGGAATAATAGGTATATTAAAAATATCACTAAAATGGCCGCCGGCGCCAAAGGGTTAAAGATTATTATTATCATTATTATTATTGATTATTATATTATATTTCTGAGACCTGGCACTATTCTGCATATACACCAATGTGTCCTGAAAATTTCAGCTCAATCGGATGGCGCGTTCCTGAGATTTTTTCACTGAAATTTTTTGATGATATATATATATATATATATATATATATATATATATATATATATATATATATATATATATATATATATATATATATATATATATATATATATATATATATATATATATATATATATATATATATATATATATATATATATATATATATATATATATATATATATATATATATATATATATATATATATATATATATATATATATATATATATATATATATATATATATATATATGTATATATATATATATATATATATATATATATATATATATATATATATATATATATATATATATGTATATATATATATATATATATATATATATATATATGTATATATATATATATATATATATATATATATATATATATATATATATATATATATATATAGAAATATGAATTTTTGGCCAAAGTGATTTTAATACTAATCTTCTTCTTCGAACATTAGTAAAAAGTAAAGTACGTGTAAACCTGCGCTGAACTGATTCAACAGCGTCAGCGAGGTATTTGAAACGAGGACACCACACTTGACTGCAATATTCAAGTACAGAACGGACTAGGGTAATAAACAGGTGGACACAAGTAGAAATACTAAATGAATTGTGGCAGGAACGAACCACGAAGCCAGCAATTCGAGAAGCTTTTCTAGTGATAGTAAGGACATGAACGTCGAATTTCAGTTTGCGATCAAATGTGACCCCAAGATTTGAGAAATGATCAACACAAGAAAGGAAAATACCATCAATAGCATAAGGAAAGGCATGAGTGTGAAGCTTATGGAAAAAAGACATAGAAAAACACCTGGAAACATTAAGGGACAAACAGTTAATGTTACACTAACCAGAGAGAGCATGCAAATCATCCTGAAGAAGGAGAGAGTCATCAGTATTTTTGATGACTCGGAAGATTTTTAAATCATCTGCATATAGAAGACATGAAGACTTAAAAACCGTGGGAAGGTCATTGATAAATAGATTGAACAAAAGAGGTCCTAAGATGGAACATTGAGGAACACCAGAAGAAGGGGAGAAAGGTGAGGACGAGAAGCCAAAGAAGGATACAATACAAGTGCGATCAGTTAAAAATGAAGAGATCCAGGAAAGCAAATGTTCACGAATGCCATAATGCTTCAGTTTGATAAGAAGCAGCTTATAATTGACAGTGTCAACAGCTTTGGCAAAATCAGTATAAATGACATCAACTTGATTATTGCTGTCAATTGCAGAAGCGACTACATGAGTAAACTCAAGAATGTTCGTAGAGGTGCTCCGGCCTTTTACAAAGCCATGTTGTTGCGCTGCAAAGACACAAAAGAGGGAATCATAGATACGATTGTAAACAAGGCGTTCCAAAATTTTGGAAAGGCAAGGAAGAATGGAGATAGGGCGATAGTTAGAGGCAAGGTTTCGATCACCCGATTTGAAAATAGGAAGAATGTTAGAGAGCTTCCAAGAGGATGGAAATTGACCAGCACATAGGCTGACATTGAATAAGATTGCTAAAGGGACGCAAAGTGAAGAAGCAAGATTTTTTACAAAGAAATTGGGAATTCCATCCGGGCCCGGGGAACAGTTTGAGTCAAGTGGGGACAAAAGCAATTCAACCTCTACGGGGTTAGTTACGACTGAGGAGAGACTAGCCGGGAGGTCAAAGGAAAAGCAGTCAGTAGCAGGAATCGATCGAATAGTGTAAAAAGAAGTAAAAAAACGCAAAGAGATTGCAAATAGCAGTAAAGGCATTAAACACTAGGGAGTCAGGAAGAGAGGAGGAGGCTTTTAAGGAGCAGACAAAAGACCAGAAACATTTAGGGTTATTCGCGTTCAAAGAAGATTCAACAGACGAGGAATAGTTGAGTAGTGCTGCTCTAATCTCTTTCTTGGCAGAGGAACGTAAACGGGAGAAGATAGCATAATCATCACCCGACCGAGAAATCAAAAATTTCAAACGCGCTGAATTTTTATCTCTAAGAGTACACTTTACCTTCGCAGTAAACCAAGGGGGGTCACGGGAGCGACGAGAACTGAAGACAGGAGTATACGACGAGATCAGCTCAGTAAGAATACCGTAAAATTTGGATACAGCAGAGTCAATATCGAGACCACGGAAGCAATCAAACCAATTAATTGAATTTAAATTATTAGACAAGCGGTCAAAATTAGTTTTTTTTAAAGTCAGACCAACGCGCAGTGGATGATTTAATACGATTCGAAAAGTTGGGTGACAAATTAATAGAAAGGGGGGGGGGGGGATGATGGGGGTCAGGGTGCGTGTAGGGTATTGGAACGGGGGATAGTAAAATCGAAGAGGACTCAACATTAGAGAGGATGAGGTCCAGGATCTTGTTATTAGCATTAGGGAAACAGTTCAATTGACAAAGAGAACAGGAAGAAAGAAAAGAAGATAAGGCAATAGAAAGGTTGTTGGTGGACATAATACGAAGAAAAGAAGAGTCCCATTGAACAGAAGGCATAGTAAAGTCGCCACAGATAATGATTGAGGACGAGTGATAGTTGCTATTAAGGTAAGTGGAAAGTTCAGAAAAGAACTTATCATAAGTCGAGAAGGACAAGTTACATGGAATATATAAGGACGCAACAAACAAAGAGGATGTAGGCGACAAAGAAATGGAAACAGCAACACATTCAACAGGTGGACTACGGGTAAAATCAGCTCATATTAGACGCCATAGGGTTAAAAATTAGACGCCATAGGGTTTTGCAAAAGTTATTTGTTGACAGAATAATATGTATATTTAAAATAGCATTAAAATGGCCGCCGGCGCCAAAGAGTTAAAGATTATTAACATTTGGTGAGACCTGGCACTATTCTGTATATACACCAATGTATAAATAAAGTGATCAGCTTTCTCATGAAATATGGCAGGTACGAGCTCTCAATATAGCGTTGCGATTATTTTTAAAAATAAAACGTTAGAAAACGATAGTTACCAAACAAAGAAAAAAGTGCAAATCTATTGAATATGTAATTCTCCAGCTCTTTTAATTTTTATCGAAAACAAGATAATCTAAGGTTTTGTATTTTTTCATTCGCTTGTTTTCAGGTGTTATACTATATATTTTACTAGTCGGTTACCCGCCATTTTGGGATGAAGATCAGCATCGGCTTTATTCACAAATTAAAGCTGGTGCTTATGATGTAAGTTGTTTGTAGTTTTGATATCATTCCTGGATTTTATGTTTGTTCTTTCTGCTTTTTTTGTTTTGCAGTATCCCTCACCAGAATGGGATACCGTAACGCCAGAAGCAAAAAATTTAATTAATCAAATGCTGACTGTCAACCCTTATAAGCGAATAACAGCTGCAGATGCCCTTAAACATCCGTGGATTTGCGTAAGTGTCGATATTAATTTCTGGGTTTAATATCTCTTATATTTTTTGTTTCGAAATCATCAAACGGACTTCCTTCTTATCTCTATGATTTGTTTTTTTTTTTCTATCACATTATAGCAAAGGGAACGCGTTGCTTCTGTTGTACATCGTCAAGAGACAGTTGATTGCCTCAAGAAATTCAATGCACGTCGTAAACTGAAGGTAAATTTTCAACACACTATTTATTGCGCATAGAAAATCTGATTTTTGTTTTGCTTTCGTGTAATACACAGGGTGCCATTTTAACAACGATGCTAGCGACTAGAAATTTTTCAAGTAAGTTTTTTTGTATGATGTAAGAATTTGATGTATTGTTGTACGTACTGAAAAATTAAAATTAGCGACATATGCGAATATAATTGAATGGAAAAATATTTTCTGTATCGTTAAAAACAGGCAAAAGCATGATTACCAAAAAAGGCGATGGATCTCAGGTTAAAGAATCGACTGATTCATCAAGCACAACTTTAGAGGATGATGATGTGAAAGGTATGTTAAAAATAAAATGCTCTCATTATCGCCTCTTTTGTTTAGATTTCATACCTGAATTATTGTTTAATTTTCATAATTTCGATAATTTTTGATGAAATGACTCATATAGAAAACTATTTCTCCCAAGCTATCTGATACAAATTAATCTTTCGAAAAATTCAAACAATATATATTTTCTAGAAAACAATGTGACAATTGAAACTAAAGTACCGAATTTTTTTTGAAACAAATCGTAGATTTCCGAAAAATGATCGGGGTTGAAGAACAAACGGTTTTCCTTCCCCTGTAAAAACAAATACATACTGTATGTCTTTGAAACATGCCAAAATACTTGATAATTTTTTTTCTAAAAACTGGACCCTTCTCTTAATGCAAACACGTATCTGTATGTAACTTTAAGTGTAACTATCTTTCTCTTTCGCTTACATCTTACAATGATCGTATTTTAATTTTAATTAGTTTTGAGCATTTTCTTGAAGAAGATTATTTGAAAAAAAAACTTGTAGATCAAGCCTGAAAATTTTAATATGTTGCTGTTTTTGTTTTTCAAATCGTCTAAAATTAACCTAGAAATGAGATAATATTATTATTTTGAAGGTTTTGAAACAATTCTATGACAACTTTCATAGAATTGTCGATTGTAACTGCGAAAAACTATCTAATTAATTTCCTAAAGAGATCTTATGATGCGATAAAACAACATAATTATACGAAGAACATAAATTTTTGTTCGAATATATACGATTTTAATTAAAATTCTGGACCAATAATTCCGAACCTTGAGTAAATAGAACAAAAGAAAAAAATCTACCTACTAAAATTCGACAAATGCAAAATATTTTTGATTTACTAAACCGCACCACCTTCACTAACACATTGAAGCCTAGGTAATAAAACAGCAGCAATAGAAAAAAAGAAGTAATCATTATGAAAAAATTCGATCGAACCTAATTCATATCTTTTTTTTTGACACTGATTTCATGTTCTTAAACGTTTTGGTTTTCCAGTAGTGAGAACATGTTTCGTTTCCTGGGCTACAATCACTGTGTTTTTTGCGTGTATTTAAGTGTGTTTCATGCCAAAAAAAAAAAATCAAAACCAAAACAAAATATCAGCTCATATGCTCGCATTTGATAGTTTGTGTTGTTTTTTGTTTTTGTTGTTTTTTTTTGATAGCTCAGCTTTTATTTCGACTGTGTTGTATAGATTTAATATTATTTCGAAAACATTCATGCAACAACTGTTTTTTTTTGTTCAGTTGTAGCGAATTATTGGTAGACATTTTTTTGCGAAAGAATATGTTTTTTTTTATGATTTCGAAATTCGAATCCGAATAAAAAAATCGAATCATACATATATATATATATATATATATATATATATATATATATATATATATATATATATATATATATATATATATATATATATATTAATATATATATATATATATATATATATGTATATATATCTTTATATTTATATATATATATATATATATATATATATATATATATATATATATATACATATATATATATATATATATATATATATATATATATATATATATATATATATATATATGTATATATATATCTTTATATTTATATATATATATATATATATATATATATATATATATATATAAAATATATATATATATATATATATATATATATATATATAAAATATATATATATATATATATATATATATATATATATATATATAAAATATATATATATATATATATATATATATATATATATATATAAAATATATATATATATATATATATATATATATATATATATATATATATATGTATATATATATATATATATATATATATATATATATATATATATATATATATATATATATGTATATATATATATATATATATATATATATATATATATATATGTATATATATATATATATATATATATATATATATATATATATATATATATATATATATATATATATATATTTATATATATAATATATATATATATATATATGTATATTTATATATAAAAAAAAAAATATATATATATATATATATATATATATATATATATATATATATATATATATATATATATATATATATATATATATATATATTTATATATATATATATTTATATAAATATATATATAGGGATAAGTCCATAGGTTGGGATATTCTTAGTGTTTTGGTCGATAGCATGCGACTACGTGAATTGGGAAACGCTTTTTGCTCAAGAAAATTATTTCATAGATTCAAATTTATACTTAAAAAAAAAATAAAATTAGTGTCAATTGTCAAAAAATTGTCAGCATGTGTATGAGCGCTGCTATATCCGCCGGATATATTACTGGTCCATTAGAGCCACCTTTGTGACCGATATCTCGAATTAGCGGTACCGAAAAAACAGCGACTTTATGGCCTTGTTGCAGATAGTCTGTGATCGCCGATATTTGAAAGTGGTTGCTGAACACAAACAGCTGTGTTTTGCTCATATTGGTGTTAATTACTACCTAGAAGATTTTTTGCCAAGAATTCCATAATTTTTTCTGGACCTGCCAAGATTTTCTAGGTCTGCTTAATTTTTCCCAAGGCCCCATGATTTTCTCTTATTATCTAGTGATATCTGAAAATTTCACGATACTTCACAGCTTTGAGCAGCTTTACGACTTTAACTAGAAAAAAAAAGAAAAAACCCTAGTGCATCAGAACCCCTAGAAACACTCATGTTCGAAGAACAGTAGAGGATTTGTGCAGATTTTGAGTGTGTATTCTACCACTACTTACTTTTCCTACTTAAAACTAATACATCCTAAGGAATAAAAGAATCTAAGCTAATTATAATTTCGGTGTCTTCATCGAAAGTTCCTTTGGCAGAAAGGTGTTTGGGGTTGCCATCCGCAAACTGTCCAGAGGTTAGAAAATTTAAACAATGTTTACTTATTTTCATTGCGAATGTTTGCGATGAAAATACTTAATGCAAGTATTTATTGGAACGAAAATAACAAAAAGGCCTAGTGCCAGCAGCCCTTAACTAGCACCGAAGCCAAAAATATGTCACATCTGCCTTACGTTGAAGTCAACCAGCTCTGCGAAGTTCGTATTGGTCCGATAACTGCATTGGAAGTTATAGGGATGCAAATAAATTTAGGGTTACCATTCGTAAAAGTTTTCAAATTTTCTAGATCTTAATATTTGGTGTTTATTTTCACTATAAGATCACAACGAATTGAAAATTCTATGCTAAAACCGCTTACTAAAGGTATGTCAAAAAGAAAAAAATACAAAAACAACCATAGCTGGCAACTCAATCATTTTATTGAAATCAAATTTCTAAGATTAATTTGCCATATGAATTTCGTTATGATACCATGACTGTAGTGGAAGCTATAGGGCAAAGAGCTTTATTCCTTAACGAATTTTCAAAATTTAAGGCACAAAAATTATCAAAGCTGGCAGCTCCAATCGAATTTTTTGACCAAATTTCTACCAAACGTTGTTTAAAGTAAAGTTCAACTACTGTGTGAATTTGGTCAAAATCGAACGACTGAATAAGAATTTATAGGGCTAAAAGCAGTTTTTTTTAGTGATTTTTCAAGATAGCACCACTGGCACAGAATCGCCCACATTTCAAAATTACTTCTATCAGACCTGGTCCTTCTTAAGACCAATACATTCTGTAAATTTCAATTAATTCTGTTTATCGGATTGTGAGTTTCCGTGAACAGAGGTTTTTGATGCTAAAAACATAGGTAAATTGAGCAAGGGCTACCAGGCGTGCCCGTTGTACCATATCAAATTTTTTACTTTGGCTATATAGCTTTGTTTATATAAACAAAGCATAAGATTTCCATATGAGTGGCTTTTTTTGAAGAAACGGCATTTTTTCAAGGGAGACGATGATTTGGAGGTTTTCACTTTCAGTGCCTGCCCAAGCTACAGGGTTGCCAGCACGCTCATTGAAAGCTATAGAAATTGAAACACGCTATAGAAATTGTAACACAATTGAAACATTGCCAGCACGCTCATTGAAAGCTATGCCAATATGTCCTGAAAATTTTGTAATAATTGAATAGCTCTGTCAAAAGTTATCGCAATTTAAAAATTTTCAAATTTTCCCGTTCTCTTTTTAGGCACCTAGCGCACACATGGGGTTAAAAAATTCCAAAGCATTATCCGATTCGCATTTAAAACACGTTCGAAATTTATTTCGTCAACTTTGTTTTTGCAAAAATTATTTTTGTACGGAATAATAGGTACATTAAAAATATCACTAAAATGGCCGCCGGCGCCAAAGGGTTAACAATAATTGACATTTAGTGAGACCTGGACCTATTCTGCATATACACTAATGTGTCCTGAATGAATTTTTGGCCGAATCGATTTTAATACTAATGTTCTTCGAACATTAGTAAAAAATATTGAAAAGGGAGGTCAACAGTAAAAATGGTGTATAAAACAGGACCAGAGACAGAACCTTGTGGCACTGCTGATGTCACAGTTCGCAGGAATTTGCTTCATTGACGCTTACATAAAATTGTTGGTAGCTAAGTAAGCTTGCGGTGAGCCGTATTACTACTTTCGGAAATCGCCACTTTATTAGCTTGTATGGAAGATCTTCGTGCCAAACGGTATCGAAGGTCTTTTCCATGTTGCCAAGGCACAAAGAACCATTGGAGTGTTTCGCTCATTCACGTGCGACAAAAGCTGATCGTCTAAGCATGAGATACCGTGCTGGGTACCATGCTTGCGCCCAAAGCCGAATTGATCTTCAGGAGTAATTTTGGCGAGCAGCTTGTAGTGGGTGAAAATCATTTCCCATCAGGCCTTCTTAAAGAGTTTCTCCAGACTAGGAAACAGAGGTCAGGTACTACTGGTTGACAAAAGGTCACACATAGGCCTCTTAACAAGAGGACCTGGAGATAAAAAGATATTTCAGGTTTCGTCGGAGTTTATCCAAATTCTACAATATTCGCCCACTCCTCAATCATACTCGACTAAGATCGCAGAGTCATCAGCATAGGTCACAAACGTTAGTCTTTTGGTCTCCAACCTCTTTAAAATTTTATTTGTCACCAGATGGGATAGAACTCCCTCTTGAGGTGTGCCTCTGTGAATCTGGTGATTTTTGATCTCCTCTCCCATTCCACTGATATGATCCTTTGTTTAAGCAAGTTGTTTATCCATCTCAATATAGGAGGAGTAAAGGAGAATGAGAGGAATATAGGAGAATGGAGCTTGGTTGCGTGGAGTCTCTCCATAATGGCTGTTTTATGTACATTGTTGAAGGCCTTTTCAATATCTAGAAAGGCCCCCAAAGCGTACTCGTTGTAATGGAGTGCCTTTTCTATTTCGAGGACTACCTTATAGAGAGCCGTCTCAACAGATTGTTTTGGGCTCTCGATAGAGCATGGGATCCAAGTATTTACTTGATGTGAATGTCTAATAATCTTTCGAAGGCTTTAAAGAGAAAGTAAATCAGGCTAATCGGCCTGTATTATCTCGGGTACGCATGATTGACTTGGGTATAAATACAACCTTAGCATTTCCTCCATTTGCTAAGATTGAATATTATTAATTATAAAACTGGGTAAAGATTCATTTCTTTTGCTAATATTCTTGTTGTCCCAAACTGAGAACATAGAAGTTTTACCAAGATTGTCAATTATAATCACATAAATTGTCGTACCATCTTGCGCGTCGAATATCAATACGGCGAACGATAGGCAAAAGCACATTGGGCACATTTTGAAATGAGTGAAACTTTTTTATCCAATTTTCGCGACATAGCTTGACAAATTATATATTTGCTCAATTCGTAGGCACGAGCAGTGAGTCTGATATCATTCTTTTCGATTTTGTTAGCTTCCAGTACTCGAAGCAATGAGTCAAAATTAGAAATACCATAATCATTAGTTCTTGTTTTGCGGCTTGTAAAAATTGAAGCGGTATCAGAGTGGAAGTAAGAATCCTTATATACACTCGGCAGTGGTGGAGATATTTCTATTTCGAAGATGCGATTTGTTCACGATTTGGAAATATTCTCCAAAAAATAGAAACAAATTCACAGAATAGTCTAACATTTCCTAGAAAATTCGACATAGTTCATTGTGAAAATTCGACATAGTTCAATGCGAGTTTTAAACTCCAGTATGCATTGCGGAGCGATGTAGTCAACAACCGCTGGTGCGAGTACTCCCTCGGCCAAGATCCTCGCATGACCGAAATCTGTTCTATTCCATGCTGAGATACAATTTAGTCTCACAGCAGCAAGATTAGCTTGCTGCGAGATCAATAGACTGGTTGGCAGCCAATGTAGCAGCACAAAAAGTGCCTTAGTAGGGGTGGAGCGGAGCGCTCCAGTTACCAGCAGTGCAGCCATTTTCCGCACTTTTTCAAGCTGCCGTTTGCAGGTAGCCTTAAGAGCAGCCTGCCACCAGAACGCCACCCCAAACAACAGAATTGGTTCCACCACAGCAGTGTAGAGCCAAGCAACAGTAGGAGGCTGCAATCCCCAACTCGCTCCTTTGGCCCTTATGCAGCAGTAACGTGCGTTGAAAGCCTTCCGAGCTCTTTCTGCCACATTGTACATCCATAGTAACTTCGAGTGTAAGATCAGCCCTAAGTATTTGACCTCTAATATTTGACCTGAAGGATCAGCCCTAAGTATTTGACCAACTTAGGTATATCGTGGTCATTTTGAAAGAACTGAAATTTTCTTTTTCACTTTATCAAGATAGGCTTGAAATTCATTCAGCACTGTAAAAGAAACTAAGAAAAAACTTTGGTACATATATTATATCCACCATTTCCAGCTGATGAAAAAATTCACTTTTCCCACTTATGGGAAATACTCAAAAAAAAACCATGTTTCAACTGACCAACATCCAATGCTCCAAAAATTTTCGGTTTGTTTCTATAGAATAAATAAGATGTAGAAAATTCTACTCCCATAAAAAACGATTGCTCATAATGAGTAAACAGCGTGACAGTAATAGCACTGGTGTTGGTAGTGGGAAAAAAATTCAGAAATATTATTGCTCCAGTGTAGGGATTATTCCAATCTACGGACTGTCCCAACTTACGGACTGTCCCAACCTATGGATTGTCACAACCTATGGATTCTCAGAATCTATGGATTTTGAAATTTTACGGATTATCCCAACCTATGGGCTGTCCCATTCTACGGACTGTCCCAACCTACAAACTGTCCCAACTTACGAATCTCCCTCGGAAATATATATGTATATACATATGCATATACATATATATAAATATATATATATATATATATATATATATATATATATATATATATATATATATATACATATATATATATATATATATATATATATATATATATATATATATATATATATATATATATATATATTATGTGGTTTTTTTTCCTGCCACTGAAATGAAATTATAAATTTTTAAATTAATGTAGACTGTTATAAACGATCGTATAAACTGTAATTCGGTTTTTTTTTGTACGGTCATATTTGGTATAAAAAATGTTGCTTTTACATCACAATTCAGTTCATACATTCGAATGGAGCCTCACCTTTTTTTTGTTTCACCAATTCTAACCAAATTTTTATTTATGAACGTTAGCCGAAATCAGATTATTTGCTCTAAAATAATAATTTTTGAAAACTGACACAATAAACACTAATCAAAAGCATCTAAAATCATATACATCGAGAAATAAGATGAAGAATTTAAACTTGGAAAAGTATTATTCCGCTGAATTCAGGAGAAAATACTTGCAGCATTCAAAATTTCAAGTTAGATTAAAATTCAGTGGCAGATTGGAAAAATTATCATATTTTTTTATCATCAAATTATTGACCTCGTACAGCCTAAAAGACAACAAACGTAAATAAGATGATGTCATTAAAATGGCCTTGATCGCCCTGTGTGAATTTGCTTTTTTTTTGTTGAAATTAAATATTTTCCGACTTTTGAAACGAAACCAAAATTATCTATTTTTGAATCAAAAGAACTTATTGCCGTATCTGAAATCAAAAACGGCTTCATATTTTCACCGCAATAGGCTATAGCCTGTTAATTCGATTTGTCATTGGCATTCTAGACGGAGATATCCTCCAAATTTAAACTCAGTTGTCTGTAATTAAAACCAGAATGTGTTTTCGGTTCCCAGAACCTAAGCTACAGAAAGAAAGAAAAAAAGAAACATTCGCGCCAAAATCGATAAATGAAATATAAAATGGAAATCATAATCAAAATTAATCTTATTTTGCCACATTGAACACTTCAAATCAAATTCATTGAACAGTGAAATGCGTAAATTAATCGAACATCGAAAATTCGAAATTCAAATAAAAGGGCAAACACTACGAGTGTAAGTGAAAGTTGAAAAATTTGAAACGTGTGTCACTTTTCATTACTGTTTGTATTAGTCCCCCAGAAACCACAAACTAAGAGATCACTTAAGGTAGGATATTCTACTTTTTCTAATTTTTCTTTATTCTCATACACTAGAAAATATATGTTTATATAACTGTTGCTTTTTTCCTTAAGCCTAAATGTTATAAAAAAAAGTAAAAAATTTAAAACTTTTTCTTATGTATTATATAATATTTATTTTTCAATCTTTCAATTTTCACTTCTGGATTCTTATCAATCACTAACTTCTAAAAAAAATACACCACATCATTGTCCGCCCTGTTGTCTGTGCATTATAGTTGTACGCAAATGCTTAGAATGAAATATATCTACTGGTTTAGTTTTCACTCACTAGTTACATCACCAACTTCGATTAAACGAAGTCAAATGTTATCATGTCAATATTTAACTCTATTATCAATTTGAAGTGCTTGTTTTGTATCATTTTACTTTACATTTTACTTTCTACTAGCAGTATTTTATCTTTAATATTTTTATCTAAAACAAGTTTTGTGCATATTATTAGATATATATATATATATATATATATATATATATATATATATATATATATATATATATATATATATATATATATATATATATATATATATATATATATATATATATATATATATATATATATATATATATATATATATATATATATATATATATATATATATATATATATATATATATATATATATATATATATATATATATATATATATATATATATATATATATATATATATATATATATATATATATATATATATATATATATATGTATGTAAGTTTTTACTGATCACCGAGCTGACTAAGCAAATATTAGCCGCTGAGGGTGTAAAACAACGTTCTTAATCGCTAAACAGATCAGCTAAGACTAGCTTTATTTAAATAACGAATAAGGTATACTACAGTGCACTACAAAATATAAGCACAAAAACAAAATTCATATTTCATTTTCTTTCCATTCTGACACGGCCATCCTACAAGTCATCAGTCCCGGATGACTCGGCTGCCCATGGTTTCATATAATCGGCTGCTCATGATGTAAGATGTAGTCCTTTACCTTTTGAAACCTTTCGGACATCGTAACGGTCGTTACCATTACATCTCTCGACGACATATGGTCCCAAATACTTTCCTTTCGGCTTAAGACCAGTACCGGATTGAGTACGCTGAATTGCGACAAGATCGCCAGTTTTAGAAAGGATTGCTTTCCGACGCTTCTTATTGTAGTGGCGTTTTTTGCTGCTCCTGAACTTCTTTTATTTGGTTCCTTGACTGCTCTCGTAAGTGTTCGTGGTTTTCTGAGAAGCTTGCGACTAATTCTTGCTTAACCAACCCCAATACATTCGTGTCACAAGCCGTTCAAACTTTCACACCGACCGTTCCGATAGCCTGCTGGCATGTTGAGTTTAGGCACTGCTAACATTTTCCGACAAATTGATACCACTTTGCGGGATCATCTGCAGTTGATTTGGTCAAAACCGGAATGATAATTTGATTTATTCGTTCTGCCTGCCCGTTACCTCTCGGAGCTCCAGTCGATATCTGCATGTGTTCAATATTTCTTCCATCACAGTATTTTGTGAACTCCGAAGAAGTGAACGCTGCACCACGGTTGGATATAATGCGTAATGGGTTTCCAAAATTCGTGGCCTGCTGTTCTAATTTTTCTAAAACTTTCTTAGTATTTGTTGTTTTCGTAGGGTGGATCAAAGTGAATTTAGAGAATGCGTCCACAACCACAAACACATATTTATATATTTTGGTAGATATTGTTATCTGCCCGAAATGGTCGACATGATAAGTTATGAGAAAGAAATCGTCCTTAGGAATATGATGCAGCATCCTTTCTTTCCTTCCTTTTTTTCCGCTCTCTCTGTGCTGTAGTTTTTCCTGGAGCCAATAGGATACCGGACGAAATTTGTCTTCTGGATTTTTCTTTTGGAGCGAAATAGCTCTCAGTCCTTCTTGACACGCGTCGGTGTCTAACTTAGTAAAAGAGTTTTCATCATAAATCTGCAATACAGAGTTCTCGCACAATAGCTCCTTCAATCTGTTCAAAGCATATTCGTGTTTTTCCTTGAATTCGAATGGTGCGTCTTTCTTGAGTAAGCTATGCAACGGTGCTTCAATCAAACTATAATTTTCGAAAGTATCCTGAAAGACCCAAAAATCCTTGTAAATCGCGAACGCTCTTCACACTCGGAAACATCTTAAATGCTTCAACTTTCGCTGGTGATGGTGATATTTGAGAATCGCTGACAATGTGGCCAAGGTATTCGACACTTTTCTGAAGGAAACAACATTGCCATTCTGAAGGAAACAACATTTCCATTGAATCTCCAATCCATACTCTGCTGCTATTTTGAGGGTTTCCCTTAGTTTGATAAGTCTATCGGCTTCTCCTTCCGATGGGATGATCAGATCGTCAACATGTTGAATAACGATTCCCCGTCTGGAGGCTTTTGGGCCTACGCCCTTATCCACTCTACCCTTATCCACTCCGCCCTTATCCACTCCACTCTTACCCACTATGACGTTGGTTTATCCTTGCAGTGGAAGGACACGTGGCCTACTTTGTAGGTGATGATGAGGAAGTGAAGAAGTTCTCTGCAAAGTGAGGAGTAACGCATCTCTCTATCTCAGCCAGTGTCCTCTTCTCCAGGGTCTTTTGTATCCTGTCCATTTGGTCAGTCGTGGGAAGTCCTTGCGGAAAGTCCTTCAACATGACCGCCGTTTTGACACCCTGCAAGGCTCCGCTATAGGCTAATTGCTCTAGTCTCTTGCTTTGTTGAGAGTGTTTTAGGGTCACGTCTTCGCCTGCTTGTCCTTACGGCAGAAGGAATTCACGTTGGCAGCCTTCTTAGACATTGAGGGGGCTTTCAATAATGTCACTGTCGCGAGTATCATCGATGCCTTGGTTCGACATGGAGTGGATAAAACTCTGGCGACCTGTGCATCGGACTTGCTCAAGAGCAGGCGGACTGAGGCTACCTTTTTGGAGGCCAAAACGGAAAGAATAGTCGGAACCGGAACACCACAAGGAGGGATTATATCTCCCCTTTTCTGGATCCTGACAGTCAACAAAATACTGGAGAATTTAATGGCCAGTGGCGTTGAGGTGGTTGCGTATGCCGATGACAATGTGGTACTTGTGAGAGGTGCGTTCGTTATGCAATCGGCGCTGGACCATGTCCAAACCTGGGCCAGAAAAGTCGGTCTTAGGGCAAACCCGACAAAAACCGAACTTGTATTCTTCACAAGGAGACACAGGGTACCGGCTATTGCCACGTCTAACCTCAACGGAATAACATTAGAACTTGCTGATAGTGTTAAATATTTGGGCCTCATACTAGACGGGAGACTGAACTGGGAGGCTAATGTGAAGCACAGAATTGGTAAGGCTCGCGCAGCACTTTTCGCGTGCTGGTCCGCCTACTCCAATACCTGGGGTCTTAAACCTAGGGCGGCCTATTACATGTTCACATGTGTAGTCAGACCGATTTTGGTGTATGGAGCGATCGTGTGGTGGAAGGCAGCGGAGAGTAAAACTAATATCAAGGAGCTAACAAGACTGCAAAGATTAATTTGCATATGTATTACGGGCGCTTTAAAAACCGCCCCAACGGCTGGGTTGGAAATGATTTTGGGACTCATGCCCCTAGATCGATTCATCTTTAGAAGCGCAAGCTTAGCGGCGATACGCGCTAAAAGTTCCGGCATGTGGAACGATTCAGATCAGTGGGGCCACAGCGGTATTCTTACAGAATGCCGCAAAAGATTTGGGCTCGTTGCAGAAGACACGGACCACATGAGCAAAATAATACATCTTGACAGGAATTTCCAGGTCAAGATACCCGCAAGATCGGACTGGAAGAAAAAGGAAGCTACCACCGATGGGGGCGTCTGGATTTACACGGACGGGTCAAAGACGGACACAGGAGTTGGCTCGGGCGTGTTTTCTACGGATTTGAGCCTTAACCTGTGGTGTAGACTGTCAGACCATGCTACCGTCTTTCAGTCTGAATTACATGCTATACGCATGGCAGTTGAGTCTATTAGCGGAATATCAACAAGATCAATGAACAGTAGGGCAGCCATTCTCGCTCTTGCGTCTTACAGATGTTCCTCAAAAACTGTTAACGCTTGCAGAGTGGCTCTCAATGAAAAGGCAAGGCATATTCCTATAAGATTATGTGGGTGCCACGGCATAGTGGGGTCATGGGCAACGAAAAAGCCGATGAATTGGCGAGGAAAGGTTCAGGAGCTAGCAATAGCCCCTGCAACACTGTACCACGGTCAATCGCTGACGCCACAAGCAAACTTGATGCTGCCATATGGGCCAAACTGAAGTCTGAATGGGAAAACAGGTTGGACTGCAGGATGGCCAGGACATTATGGCCATCACCTGATCTAAGCAAAGGCAGGAAACTGCTCAAGCTCAGCAGAAACCGCTTGAGAGCCACGGTCGGCTTGCTGACAGGGCACTGCCTTACCGCGTCTCATGTGAACAGAGTGGGACTGACATCCAGGAATTTATGCAAGAGGTGCGAGATGGAAGAGGACACCATCGAGCATACTCTCTGCGATTGTCCGGCCCTAAATAATAAACGCCTCAAAATGTTTTTCAAGTGTTAGCAGAGGTGGCCAGTACCGTCACGCTGAGTCAACTGATCCAGTTTGGCGAAGCGGTCACTTGGCAGCTCTAAAAAGCTAGCGGAGGGTGACAAATGGGCCCAAACTGGTGGCCTAATGCAAGCCACGTTTCCCGGCAGCCCTCTTTACTAACCTAACCTAACCTTCGGGCTTCAACTGTTCCCTTAATCTCATTGAGCATTCACTTTGCAGCAGTGGAGCTCTGCTGTAAGAAAGCTCTTGGGCCTTTAGATTTGAAACGCTTAAAGCAGCCCTCTCCTATTTTCGTTAGTATTCTTCACCAGTATGAGGAATATAAAAGACCAGCCGTATTATCCTCTGTATCCCGGTAGTCTTTTCCAATTGCCTGTTTGTGATTTTGCTGGGAGTATCGTTTTTTCTGGCCTCTTCATTGAGAATGTCACTTCTCATGAAAAACATCCTCTTCCTCTCCTTCGGCTTTCGATCCTTCTTTGATAGCTTCTTCGAAATCATGTCAAGATCTACCTCCGGAGAAATTCTCTGCAATTTGAAAGAAAAATGTGCTATCAGAAGTTGTGGAAAAAGCTTCTAAAGCTTCTGTTACCTGTCTTTCTTCCGATCTGCTTGTATTTTTGTTGCTCGAACAACAATTCTTGATCTTTGTTTTTTCCATCTTTTGTTTTTGCCTAAGCATAGCTCCATCCTCTCTTGCTTTGGCTCTCTTCTTAATAGCACTTATGCTCAAAATCTTGGTCCCACGAGTATAAAGAATAAAAATGATAAGCCATATTATCATCTGTATCTTAGCCTAGGCATTGAGATAGACGAGCTCTTACCATTCTTCACCCGAGTCCACATATTATCAACGGCTTAGCTCAGTTCAGGCTTCTCTGCAAGATTTTGTAGCTGCAGAGAACACATTTTGATACTGTTTGCTTATAAGTCTCCTTAAAATTTTTCTCTCTAATAGTTTACTTATCACCTCAAAAAGATTTTCTCGCTTTAGACAGACAAATTTGAAGTGTGTGACAAATTTGGACTGGAGTCTTCAACTACTCTTTGAATATTGTGGACAACTTCTGTGTTTAAATTTCTCTACTTCTTCCTCAAATTCGTTAGCATTTTCTGCAAGATTGATGATACCCTTGTCATCGACTTCTTCGTGGGTGTAAATTTGCGACTTGCGCTGTCCGAGCACTACTAAAATGAACCCTTTTCGGCTTGCAGTTTTTTTTACCCTTGAATGCGGGGAAAACACCCTATTTAAGTCAGGACAGTGAACTTTTTGAGGGTAGAAGAGGGAACTTTTTTAGCCGAGAAAGGAAAAAATGGGGTACTTTCAAGGCCGGAAGAGGGTATAAAGGGAGGGAGGGCATTTTGCAGGCCGGAAGCGTGGCTTTTAGGAGAGGAGCTGGTACTTTTATGGTCAGAAGAGGACTTTATTTTCGACCGGAAACGGTATATTTTTTTTACCGTAAGACGCTACTTCCCAAGCGGGAACATTGCACTTCTTAGGTGAGGATTGTATTCGTTTTTTCTCAGTCGAAAGCGGACATTCGAAAGGCCGGAGAAATGCTCTTCTCAGACCGAGAGAGGACATCTCCCTGAGGAGACAGGAAAAAAGAAGGACTTTTAAAACCGGGAAAGACACTTTTGATGATGGCGGAGGATTCTTCTCTTTTGGTGCCCTGACCGAGAAAATATACTTTTTAGGCTTGAATGTCACGCTTTTTAGACCGGCGAAGCGTGTGCTTTCGAAAAGGAAAGTGCTCTCGGCGGTGAAAAAAAAAATAAACTTTCAAGGCTGGCTAACGGCACTTTCAAAACCAATTAACGGCACTTTCAAAACCAATTAACGGCACTTTCAAAACCAATTAACGGCACTTTCAAGGCCGATTAACGGCACTTTTTAGCTGGGAAAGAGAAATCATAGGCCGAAATAGGCCTTTTGTTTTCAAGTTTATGACCGGTGTAGGATACTTTCAAGGGCGAGGAAGGCACTTTTAAGGTGAAAAGAGAACAGTTTCAATGTTGGGTAAGCCAATTTAAGCTGCGAAAGGGTTGAAACGTGCAACGTAGAACAAAACATTTAAAAAAGTGCAAATAGCGATCGTTCAATAGAAGATTATTTCTAAAAAAAAACAAATATCGATGGATATTTTTTCTTGATGCTTCAAATGGTCGAATCTGTTGAATCGACAATTTAATTTTTTTTTAGCCAAACTATCATTTTCTTGCATGTTTATTTGTAATTTTCTACTTTCCTTTAGCGAATGTAAATATTAAAACATAACGAATGCAAAACAAAAAAAAAACGGAATAAAGCACAATATTCATTTTTGTGTTCCGGGCACTAAAATATTGTATATTTTTGAAAAACATTAAATAATTATGAGTAATTCAGTATAAAAAAATTGTATTGTGTTAAAACAAGAAATTTTTCGAGTATCAATATATTTCTTTTCAATCCACTGCACTGCTTTTTCTCGTATGCGATTTCTTCATCTTGATCAAACCACTACAACATTTTCCGTTTGTTTTTATCCATGATATTCTGATTTGTTTTTATCCATGATATTCTGATTTGTTTTTGTTTATGCGCTTTTTTCTTTGATTATTGATGATTATTTGATGACATACCAAAAAATAATCTCAATGTGTCCCTTCGTGTGATTGCTTTACTTTCAAATATACTCAAAGAACATTTTTTTTAATGGTTTGTTTATGTAATATGAAGACGTTTGTCCGTGCTATTAGTTTTCGTAAGTAAATAAGTTTTTTGTGATAGTTTTCGTAACATGTATAATATTGCATTTATCGAAAATATATTTATTATTTATTCAATGAAACCAAAAAACTGCTACAAAACTCTAAAAAAATCTGCAAAATATTTACAAGAAGACGAATTTTGACTTGGCTTTTAAATTTATGTTAGTACCGACAATCGTCCCCGCCCCCCCAAAACAAAAATCCGAAGTCTACGATAACATTTTGTTCGATTCTATATAGAACGTTTCGTAAAAACTATTTTCATTTTTCAATTAGATTTATTCCATATTTTCATACTGCCTGGACAAAAAATATATATATTTTTCTAAAACTGAAAAAGAAAAGAAAATCAATATTCAGAAAAAAAGAAAACAAAAAGATTGCCGCACTTAGCAACGGTTTTCTGTTGTGCTAACTAATGATTTTCTTTTGTTTTTTTTTCTGTGTGTGTATTATATGAAGAGCTTAACTGAAGAATTTAGAAATTTTGCGAGAAGAAAAAGAACAATTTCAAAACTAACAGAAGAAAAAAAAACATACATTTTTCGTTCGTAAAATTTTCCTGCAAAAGAAACAAAAAAAACAAAATTTTTTCATCTCTTTTGTAGAAGATAAGAAAGGAGGTGTTGATCGCAGCACAACTGTAATAGCTAAAGAGCCAGAAGGTAAATTTTGTAAGATCTTATGATAAAGGTAACAATAGAAAAATATTGAAACAAAAAAAAAAAACAACAACAACAAAACAAATTAAAACACTAAACAATCCACCTACACACATACACACATGCAAACACGAACACTTTATTTTATTTTAGATCTGTCTTCTATTGTTATTGTGCTCTTGTTTGGATCGATCTCTTCTCATCATAGCAAAACTCATTGCCTCTGACATAAAAGCAAATACAAATTGATTTAATTTTAGATCTTTTCTTTTTTTTTGCTAAACTATTACTAATTTATGTGTGATAATAGTACAGTTCTGATAAGAAATACAATATGGTTCACCATTGACCTTTCTTTTTCACGCACCATTTAGTAGTAAATTTGGTTTTATTATGCCAAAAATTTATTTTCAAAAAAAAAAACCAAAAAAAAAACAGAAAAAAACAACTTATTGTTAGAAGCAAGTTTGAGAACCGTTCAAAATTGATTAGTGTAGATTATTGATAGTTAATTTTGAAAATATTTTATCCGGAAATTGAACTTGAATTAAAGATACGTTTAAAATTTGACTGATAAACATTTCTTAATACTTAAATTTCGTTAAATCTAGCAATTCCTATAAGTGTTCCAAATGAATTAAAATATTTTTCAGAAAACTAAAACTTGTGATATCTATGAATTTTCGATTTCGAATTTTCGCGATATCGAGGTGCATACGGAGTAAATCATCAGAATATGCCGGAAAAAAGCATAAACCAGTAGAATACAATTTACGTACATCAATTTTTTTGTCAAATAACAAAAAAAAAATCAAAAATATATTTCATTGATCTCTTCCTAATCACAAAAAAAAACTATTAATAAGCCCCTGAAACTCCTAATTGTAATGGATGTTCAAACACATAATATGCAATGAAAATTTAATTCCCAAGTTAGAGTAGTATTTTTTTTAAAAGTTTATCATTCAGACTACATTTTTCCAGTTGGTACAATTAGTGTAAGAATTCTAGCTAAAAAACAAACAAATATCTTGCCCTCAAATCAAAAAAAAACTTTTAAAATAGGAGCATCTTCTATCGGTTCATCGCCACCTTTATCACCAGCAAAAAACTCCACCGGTCAGGAATCGACAGCAGGCGGGGGAGGCGGGTCAAGCCAGCATCAACATCATCTTTCACAGCAGCAGCAGCAGCAGCCTCTACAACAACATGCACCAGCAGTAACTGTGAGCAATTTCGGGAACACGATTGCAACGGGCAACAGCCCCAACGTAAACCTATCGTCTGTTGCGAATGTTTTTAATCGTTCTGGAGCAGCACCTGCAGCTGGACCTGCAGCTGGAACGGTCGCAAGCGTTGCACCAATTACGTCGATCGTTGTATCTGTGGTTGGCCATCAAGAACACCAACAGTACTCGAATTTCGGAAATGGTAAATATGCCACCTCCTCCTCCTCAGCTGTTAAGTCTTTTCCGACTTCCGCTTCCACGGTCACTAATCAAGTTGGTGCTGCTCTGTTGCAAAGTGTCCAAGGTACGTGCGAGCTTGCGTGTGTTCAACCCTATAGACCCCGCCCACCATAGTTTGCCGCTTCCTTATGGCTTCAGCCAGATTTTTTCGCCAGAAAGAAAGTTTGAATGCGTATTCCATCTTAGAAATTGAAATCAGCAGTAACCACAGAAAATGATGTGTCTAGAATCAACTGAAGAGTAACTTCGTATATTCAGCACATTAACCATACCAGTTTTCATTGTAATGTAGATAAGACATCGATAACTGTCCATAACATTTTCAAGTTTGAAACGCTTACTGATTAAACTAGTGTGTCAGCTTTCATGTGCATGTATGAGTTTTGGTTGTTTCCTTAACATTAGTTTTCACTTCTTCAAAGAAATAAAAACAATAAATAAATCGCGTCCATATATTTGATACGAATCGGTGTATCGATAGGATGTTTTTATGCATACGAGGTCTTGGACCAAGATCTTAATATTTTTAGCCCTTTAACACTCCTCTTTCAATTCATTCTTCGAATCTTTCGCTTGCGGGTATTTTATGCAAACGATATAATTTCATGACATATGTCAAGCTATTGAAATCCAAGACAGTGGCGTGCACAGGCGTGACCGTGAAAATTTTCTAGTTGCACTTTATCTCGTACTACACCTTTCCTGCGCCTCCACAATACTTCACTGGAAATTAAAGAAATTGTGGAATCGAACTTCAATGTTTGCCCCTTCAAATAAATCCCTGTGCATGATAATAGAGGTAGAGTCAGCAACGTATTTGAAGTTGTTATTTCAAATGTCATGATAAGTTACACAATAAATTCTATGTATCTGCTAAACAATAAGAGTCACTTCTAGGAGCCTCTAACCCCCTGCGAGCCCCTAACCAAATTACCAAAGATGATAAGCAATAAGGTCCAATTTAGTTAAAGAAACAGTCATGAAATTTCAATAATATTCTCTTACTCTTTACATTCAATAGTATTCTCTGTTTATAAGAATTATTGCGAGAACATTTCCTGCCCTCAAAAAAAAAAAAACTATTTCAGAATATTTCATAATATGACAAAATAGCTAAAATCGTTCATTTTAAGTGTCTAAGAATATGGGAGGTAGGTTTTACGGCAGCGAAGTTTCGAAGAATTGAAATAGTTAACCTGAAACTATTTCTTAACATGATACAGGCGGGCGTTGATTTACGTCGCATCGATTTAAGTCGTTTCGATTTACGTTGTCTTACTTTTTGATTACCAGCTTCGATTTACGTCGGCGAAATTTCGATTTGCGTCGGCAAAATTTCAATATTTATTTTTTGTTGCTGAACACATCTGCGAATTTCCTTCATTTTGGAAAAAATTGTTGCTTGAAATAGAAACAGATTTCGAAAATGTCGAGCTTGAGCAAATTCGGAAAGAAATAATGGTAATGGATATCGAGAGTTATTTTTCCGAAAATGGTGTGGAAGAATTTTTAACTTGCAATGAACAACCCCTATCTACCGAAGAAATTTTCGAATATTCGAGCGATCAGCAGGATCCGAAGAACGCATGTTCTTCACACCGGGCCTCGATTGGCAATTTACTCTGCCATTTCAGATGGCAGCGACTGTCAAATTCTTGGTATGCCATCTGTGCGTGGGCAATATCATGGCATGTAATTTCATTTCGAAAATGCCTCTGAGCGGGAAGGATGTGCGCTGTATGTGAGTGTCAAATGCTCTTAAGGAGTTATTTGAAGTGCAGAGCGAAGAAATTCTGCTACTTATGAAAAAAAGGAAAATGTGAGATGTACAAAGTGAAAAGAAAATGTTCGTGCATGTTCCTGCACCATTTTCAATAACTTTCACGCAAAAAAAATTGTATACATAAATTCGAATGACATTTCTCTCTCTAAATCTCCTCATTCTAAATCACTTCGGGTAGTGTGAACGCTTACCTGATTAACTTGACAGATTCTAAATCTACCTGATTTCGAAGTGTAGTGTGAATGGCATATAAGCTTGATTTCGTAGTTAATATAGGTGTTTTGAGAGTCAGTTCGTGTTCGGGCTAAGTTCTTTAGAGAGAAATGAGGAATGAAGAGATGTTTGGATTAGGTGAATAAAAACAAACAAGTTTACCGGGAACTTCATTTGTGGCGAGTGAGTAGCTCATTGCCTATGAACTATTCCTAAGATGAAGGTCTGAACGTTAAAATCCAGGTCTTGGATGATATGATGGGGTTGGGGTGCTCTATGGCGCGTCGAATGGAATTGTCTTTTTAGATGAACCAAATAAGAGAAAAGAGTTGCTATTTCTAATTTGTGGTATAGATCACTATTCCTATAGTAGTCGCCACGTGATATTTTGGAAAATACGGCGTTCGAATTTTGCTAACTTCTCAAGTTCGCTAAGAGGAGCGGAGGACCGAATAAGGGCACCGTAAGTGAGGATAGGTCTAATCAATTGTTTATAGGCGATGATTTTAGATCGAGTTGAGATAATGGAGCTCGGCTTGAAGATACAGCCTATGCGGTGGTATACGCTGGCTGAGTTGTTGAGGCTTGTTCGAATATGTTGACTACAGCTCCAGCGAGAGTCGAGCTTTATGCCAAGGTATTTAATGGTTTTTGAAAGATATCAGCTCACTTTTGTTGGCATTTATCTGCAAGTCCCTTTTGTATAATATGGCAACGAGCTGATTCGCGTACCTTTGTAGCACTGCTATTACAAAGTGCGGGTTATGCTAAATTATCTGCGTAAAAATTGACAGAAACACCTATGGGAAAATTATTTGAAATTCCTGGGTTATCTGCTGTAAAAAGTTAAATTAAATAGGACCGAGAACGGAGCCTTGACGTACACCTGAGTTGATGGCAAATTCTTCGGCAATTCTTCCTATTGAAGGTGACGAAAGCTTCTCCGCCACATAGAGAGCTATGAACAAATTTAATTAGCCATGTTGCGAAACCAAAATTGATCATTTTGTGCTGGAGTCCTTCAATCCAAACGGAATCGAAAGCCTCCAGTAGATCAATCAGACAGGCATCCAAAACCTTTTTGTTTTGGATACTCTCCTCAACTGCTCTTTTAAGAACTATTGGCGCGTCCACTGTGGAATGTTTGGCTATAAAGCCGAATTGTCTACCGGGTGTGATGTAGTTCTCTTCTATGGAGTAGTTCAGATGAATTTTAATGATCATTTCGAGTAGTTTTTCCAAGTTTGCGAGGAGAGAAATCGGACGGGTGTTGAAGACATTTGGGATAGGAAATATTTTCGCACACTTCCAAGCAGGGGGAAAATATCCAATATTTATGCAAGAGTTGAATATGACAGAGACGTGCTCGAAGAAGCAGGTAGGGAGCCTTTTTAAGATGAAGTTGGAAATTTTATCTTCTCCGGAAGGTTTTTTTTAGAAGAGACGGTCGACACCAGGGTAAGAAGGGTTTCCTTATTCACAAAAGTACCGTGGCCTTGAGGATTTGTGGAAGGATTTTTTGGACTCAACCTGGAAAGAGCCAAAGATTGATTTTCTTGCCGAAAGTTAGAGACTGAAGCAAAGTTGGGGTTCTTCTATATATCATATATATATATATATATATATATATATATATATATATATATATATATATATATATATATATATATATATATATATATATATATATATATATATATATATATATATATATATATATATATATATATATATATATATATATATATATATATATATATATATATATATATATATATATATATATATATATATATACATATATATATATATATATATATATATATATATATATATATATATATATATATGTATATATATATATATATATATATATATATATATATGTATATATATATATATATATATATATGTATATATATATATATATATATATATATATATATATATATATATATATACATACATACATATATATATAATACTTCTCACCACGATAGATGAGAGAAAAGATCAGAGACATATATTTTCTTTCACTTATTTGTTATCCGAGGTGTTTGCTTAACATACTCTGGAAGCAGCTCTTCAAATGAGATTTGCCGAACTACAGGTGAGAACTGCGATGTAGAAACAACTGGATCCACAATTTAATTTCATTTTGTAAAAATGAATGAATGGATGGGAGCCCATAGAAGTTCCCATTTCGGCAGAATCCATTCGTCCGTTTATTTCATACCATCGGCGATATTACGTAGGGTCATGTCGGTCTGTGACAACCACTTTATATTTAAGAAATAATTCCACCTTTTTGAAAACCATTTCTGATAATTTGAGGTTCTAGTGCTTTCTAAAGTTTGGCTAATGTTGATGAAACCACAGACTTTGGCAGCTTCACGCCATAATTTTTTCGTTGCCACGTTACTAGCTCTTTGTTCCGTATATCTTTCAATAGCTTGAAAGTACTGAGGTCTAATGGCTGTAATACATGTGTCGTGTGAGGAGGTAATTTCAATGGTAACGTTATGTTTCCTGGCTTCCACGACAAGTTAAACCCCGCCATGAGAACTATAACCATCATAGATCACAACTACTGGTCTTTGAGGTGATAGATGCGTGAGAAAGTTTTTAAGGAAGAACTGTTCAAATGTGATGTTAGCCATCCATTCGTTTTTTGTGGCAGCGTATGCCATATTAGAGTTCTGTTTCTGTTGGAATCCATGAATCGCATACATTTTTTTCCTTTCAATATTACAAGAGGTGGCAGTTTCTCTCCGGCAGCATTTCCGCCCAATAAGACGGAGATGTTTTCTCGTCTAGTGCCGCTAGTGGTTCTATGAGCTACAGTTCCATTTGTTCCAACTACCTTGGTTTTCTTTGGATCTAAAAAGAATTTTGATTCATCCAGTTGTAACTTCTTTCAAAATTTTAAAATAATGTGAAACTTTGAAACGGTCTATATCTGTTTTCCGTGCTATTTCCACGTTCTGCAGCTTTTTTATGCTCAGATTAAATGTCACTCTGAATTTACTTTGAATCTACTAAAATAATCGTGTCTCGTGATAACTTCGCTGAAAGTTATAGGGATAAGCCGAATTTTTGAAATACCACTCGCAAAGTTTTCGAAATCCAAATATTTGTTGCTTATTATCATTACAATATCCTGATCAAATTTATCAATAGCATCTGTTAAAAAAAAAAAGATGACAAACAATTTAAAAAAAATGCCCATTGTCTCTTGTGCAAACGCCTTCCCCACGTTCTTGACGTTCTTTGGACATCCTTCATAGCTGGCCGGATGATCACATCCACAATTAACACACTTTGCAGTTTCTTCGCACTATTTCGTGTGCATGGAGAAGTATCGAATTAATAATCATTTCTTAAATAAATATTTACGACAATCTGTCGACAATTAGGAAAGCGGGCAATAATTCTTATAAATAGAGTATACTGTCCAAAGTAAAGTCTTGAAATTTTATGACTGTTTCTTTAACTAAATTGAACATTATTGTATGATTTGGAGAAATTTCGCCTCGGCCGCAGGGGCTGCTAGAAGTGACTGATATTCTTCAGTATATGTACAAAATTTAGTGTATGACTCTTCATGACTTTTTGAATGACAACTCAAAATACGTTTACTGGCCCTTGGTCCATAACGTTTCATATCTCATTTAAATTAAATCTTTCTCATTATTCCAAACGAAAAAAACTCATTTGTTCTGCTGTAAAAACAAATGTCATAATTGAAATATTCATCGGGAATTTGTAATTTTTATGGGAAATTATTATGTCACTCGATTGATTAACTTTTCTGTAGATAAACCTTGAATCATAGATCTAAGTAGTATAGTCGCTAGATTATAAGCTTGCTGTTTGTAACACTTTGGGAAAAGTATTCATTAAATCGTACCATACGAATGACATTCGAAAATAATCTCGAGATATCACAATTTAGTTTCAAAAATTTACTAGATCGAAAATAAGTAAGTAATAATAATAATAATAATGGCTTTATTCTGTATTAGGTAAAATTTTGTGTTTACAAGTAAGTAAGTAAGTAAGTAACAAAACCAAAATGAATGAAAATTCGAAAAATTACTTTCTTATGATTGCTAGATTTGTAACGGCACATTTTGAAGTAGATGTAGAAAATATGAAATCCATTTCAAAGTCACACTAATCAGTTTTGCATTTTACATGGGATAGGAGCCGTGCGTGCAGCTACTAAACAAAAACCAAAAGATGTCGAATGATTCTAATCATTATTTATACGCATGCAAGATAGTTTTTACGGAGAAATTAGAAAGAGAACATCGCGATTTGACCTTAATTAAAATAATATCGGAACCATTGATCATGATAAAAAACAAATTGCTTTGAAAAAGCTATGATACTAGCACCCCAAACTATAAATCAGCTATAATTCTCAGCATTCCGATATTTACTGAAAATAATGCTGATGATCTACGCAAAATCATTGAATAAATTCTCGCTTTAGCACCAGTCCAATGAAAAAGAGGAATTTTTTCCCCTTATTCTTAATTCATTCGAATTGCGAGCAATACATTTCTCAATACTTCAAATTTACCAGTATTACTTCAGCAAACTAAACTCCGGATTCAAAAATCCCCATAGAATTCCCATCAATTATTTAAAAAAATAATCAAGTGTACCCCATAACGTAGTACTACATAGAATCATATTATGATTAAATAAACGAAGATGTATTGTTTTGTGACACAAAATATAGTAATATATCATAATAATAGCTCCCTGTCGACCGCTGGATATCGACATCGAAAACAACGATTTGGATAACGGATGCGAGGGTGAGTTATCACTCTAAACACAAAAAACAAATTATCAAACAGTAGGGACATTTTTACTCCCAATGTATGCGTTGTAGCAGTGATATATAAGTAGCTACATGTGCTTTGATTACAAAACCAGTCAACGTTTTAATAAATGATAAATTATGACATGAAAATGAAACCCAAAAAAAAAAAATGCTTGCGAAGCCCTTTTCCCTAACCATATAACCGATCGATTATCATTATCACCACACATCTCGTTAGGCACATGTAGTACAATATGAGCAAATGTTTTAATAATGCTTAAGTACCATCGCATTACACAAGCAAAAGTTCGGAATCGAATTTATTTTTTGTCGAAATCGAAATTATTTATTTTCGAATCGAAATGATTTTGTTTCATCTAGTTTTTGTGTTCGCTTCGAAACGATTTGATGCCCTTGTAATTTGTTTTGCCAGTTAATTTTGAGTGTCTAAGTTTTTAAGGTATCGTTGAGCCGTTCAGTGTCAAAGATGCGCTTCCGCTGTCTCATTAGCTTGCGACCAATTTCAGAATTCTAGCCTAAATGGTTCCTGTGAAAATCGCTTGGGAAATTGTTTAAGGATGCGTATCCGCTGGCTCTTTAATTTGCGACCAATTTCAGAATCCTAGCCTAAGCTTGGTGTCAAGGATGCGCCTGCACGGGATGAAAATAAGTATTTAAATACCATACTGCTAGTATATGTTTTGAATTTCGTTTTATAATTGTATGATTTTACGCTGATTAAATTTTCGTGATTGTATTGTTTCGACTGAAAAAACTTGAATGATGTGATTCAAAATGTTGGCACTTCGACCAGTGATGCCAATTTAGCTACATTGTAGCTAGATTTAGCTACAAAAAAACCGGTTTTGCTATGTGTTTCCTCAAATTTAGCTAGAAAAGCTTTAAAAGCTTTAAAAAAGTTGACATCACTGACTTCGACCCCGAAAATTCTGAGTTCAATGTCATTTTTCTCAGAAAACCTCATAAAAATAGGTCATTTCAATTTTATTTTTGGATAGGCCATATTATTGGCTACTAAAGTTGCATACATATTTATGACTTAGGTTTTACCATTTCACAAGTAGTAAGCGAAAATATTAGGTGTACAACTTTGCTTCCGCCGTTTTTTTTTTCCGATATTCGAGGCTTTATTGTAAAAAACTGGTTGTACATTTATGATTCAAAGTATTGTCCATTGCTGGCCACTACTTTCTCCCATCTTTTGGGTAGCATACGAATCCCGCGTTGAAAAAACTGGTCATCTTTTGAATCGATCCACGAATCGATCCAATTTTTTACTTCTTCATAAGACCGGAAGTGCTGGTCAGCCAGGCCGTGTACCATTGATCGAAACAAGTGATAGTCCGAGGGAGCAACGTCTGGAGAATACGGCGGGTGGTTCCAAGTATGTCTTCACCACTGTCGCAACATGGGGTCGAGCATTGTTATGCTGTAAAATCACTTTATCATGTCTCTCGTTGTATTGCGGCCGTTTGTCTTTCAATGCTCGGCTCAAACCGATTAATCGCGTTCGATAACGATCATTTGTGATTGTTTCAGTCGGTTTTAACAGCTCATAATACACTACGCCGAGCTGGTCCCACCAAATACTGAGCATGACCTTGGAACCGTGAATATTCGGTTTGGCCGTCGACGTGGAAGCATGGCCGGGATATCCCCATGATTTTTTGCGCTTGGGATTATCGTCATGCACCCATTTTTCGTTCCCAGTCACAATGGGATGCAGAAATCCCTTCCGTCTTTGCCTTGCAAGCAGCTGCTCACAAACACACAAACGCCGTTCAACATATCTCGGCTTCAACTCGTACGGCACCCAATATCGTTGTTTCTGAATCATTCCCATGACTTTCAGGCGTTTTGAAATGGCTTGTTGCATCACTCCCAATGATCCTGTCAATTCTTGTTGCGTTTGACACGAGTCTTGATCAAATAATGCCCCCAATTCTGCATCTTCGAAAACCTTCTCTCTTCCACCGCCATGCTGGTCTTGGACGTTAAAATCGCGGTTCTTGAAGCGTTGAAACCACTTTCGGCACGTTTTTTCACTAGTAGTGGCCTCACCATAGGTATTTGAGAGCATTCGATGAGCCTCAGCGGCATATTTCTTCATATTAAAGAAGAAAATTAAAACCTCCCGCAAATGACGAGAATTTGGCTGGTAAGCTGACATGTTTAATCGAGAATAACTTTATGATGCACACACAAATCGACCAATATTTCGATGGCGTTATCTTTACAAATAGCTTAGCTTATTGTATGACATTTATGATCCATTTATTTCAACTACCACTTACCGCTACAGCCATCTATTGCGAAACGGCGGAAGCAAAGTTGTACACCTAACCTATATCGCTTAAAAAGTAAATATGTCATAAAGCGGACCAATCTGACAACTGTATTTCGACAAATTTTCGAAATTTTCTTTATATACCCCACTACTGCATGCTCATTGCCTCAATTTCGTCTTACAAAGTATGGAATTAACCTATTTACCGCTTTCTCTATCATAAAACAAAAATCTAGGCAAATTTTAATTCTTGTCATCCGAATTAGTGATGGGCGTTTCTGTTGTTTTCAAAAAACGAAAACGAACTGTTTTTTTTTCCAAAAACAACTGTTTTTTTTTCCAAAAACAACTGTTTTTTAAAACTGTTTGAAAAAATCGTTTGAATTAACGAGAGAAACAAAATGTATGCTGTACGACAATCAGAGTTGGGCTGTGCTAGGATTTTCACATACTGGGTATAAGTAGTACGAGTACGAAAAAATACCTGTTCCAAATATCTTTTTGAAGTATGTACATGTATACAAACAATGCATACAATTTGCAGTAATGTAATGAAATGGACTAATATGCCTTCCTCCACTCTCCAGACACAACGTTCCCAAGCTAAAATGGTGATGGTGCAAGATTACCTTCAAAGAATACCGAGTCAATAGTCTGTGCAGCTTGTCCGTAACTTTCCAATGGTCGGTCATTTATTTGGCAAGTTTTTCTCCAATCTAGGGGCCATCTAAAGAAAAACGATCAAATTCAATCAATTTAATTTGTTTTTCATTTTATTATATGCACAAAACACCTCCTGTATTCGTTCAAATGACAAAAGTAAAAAAATTTTCTAAGATAGGACCAACTAATCCTGTTGTCATCTATATGACTTTTCATCGAGCGATCTCTGATACCAAACTTCCAAACGAATTTCCACTTCGCCTCACTGAAGCATGAAGTTTTTACTAAGCAATAAAAAAAAATGTTTCGTTTATTAAACATGCACCCACTAGGGGCCAACCTCTTCCGTAAGACTGGGCATGAGTCCAGGGGCACCTTACCTCCCATGGTCTCGTAAATTTTACAACCCCGGTAAGTATGCAGATACCCTCGTGGCGACCTGCAGTCAGGAGGAGGGCCTCAACACACCCGGAGCACCAAAACTGATGCACCAAAAAGAATCTCAACCTTTTCCTCCTTGGCACTTTTAGTGCTACTTTTAGTTTTTCCGGCGGATTTCATTTTGCCGTATCTTCGAAACTAGGCCGCTTTTTCCCAGACTTGTATGGAAATTTAGCCCGAAACAGCTCAGAAAGGTCCCCGATTTCATGCTAGATCAAAAATTTTTTTTTGGAAAATATGGACGTTTTTGCTCAATTTCCCCTATCAATTTTTTTTTGCCCTTAAAATATCACTTATATACTCCACCACTTCCAATCATCGAAAGAGCGGTAAAGGCAGTTTTTGCCAAACTATGACCAAAAAATCCCTTACTCCCCCACAAAACCGAAATTTTTATATCACAGTTATAGGTCTTGGCCCGTTAAATTTGCCGATTTTGTCCGATTTCAGCTGCTTTTGCCCTAAAAACTTTTTGAATATTTGAATAAAATACTTGCAACTACGAAAATATTTGCAAGTACGAAAATACTGTTTTCCGCAGCTAAACAGTTTTCCACTGCCAAACAGTTCGTTTTAACAAACGAAAAACGGTTCGTTTCAAAAAAACGAAAAACGATGAAAAACGATTCGTTTTAAAAAAACAGTTCGTTTTTAAAAAACGAAAAACGACTCGTTTTAAAAAAACAGGTCGTTTTAAAAAAAACGGTTCGTTTGAAAAAAACGAAAAACGATTCGTTTAAAAAAAACAGGTCGTTTTAAAAAAACCGTTCGTTTGAGAAAAACGAAAACGATTCGTTTTAAAAAAACGGTTCGTTTGAGATAAACGAAAAACGATTCGTTTTAGAAAAACGATTAGTTTCATAAAAACTATTCGTTTTAGAAAAACTGAGAAGAAAAGCTATTCGTTGTAGAATAGTTGGAATAATTGGTTTTAGAAAAACTATTCGTTGTAGAAATACGGTTCGTTTTAGAAAAAAAATTTCGTTTTAGAAAAACTGTTTGTCGCTGTTTGGAAAAACTCTTCGTTCGTTTTTTGCAGCCAAACGTTTTTTTCAAACTGTTTGGCGTTTTTGAGCCCATCACTAATCCGAATAGTATAAAGAGACGTAGCAAGAAGAAGAAGAAGAAAAGGAAGACCACCAAGAAGTGAGAGTGAGAGCGAGAGTGAAGGGAAAAGCCAGTGAAAAGTCACCTTATGGCGAAAATACTTGGGTTTATTGGATGCACCTCCGCTGGCTCTTTAATTTCCGACCAATTTTAGAATCCGATTTTGCGAGAATCGTTTTGGAATTCGAAATATAATCTTCATCTAACCAAAGTTCTATTGGACGCATCTTCTAGTACTTCGATACTAGCATTTTAATTGTAAATTGCATTAGGTCATCCCATGGCAAAAGTGATTTTGTTTATTTTTTTTGGGAGAGTGCGAACATGTAAAGGAATCAACAAAAAAAAACAAATTCGATTCCGAACTTCAAATTCAAAAACATTTACAAACACACACACAGACACACACATATTAACGCACTTATGTACACTGGATCCATCTTCATCCAAAAAAATATATCATAATACGATTATTTAAGAAAAGATCTATGTAGTAGGTGTTTAGAAAAAATTAAATTAAATTTAAAATACCTGTTTCTCACTAGAATTTCATTATAATTTTTTTTCACTTTTAAATTTATGCACAAAATATATCCGATATCAAGTTTTCATTTCAATAAATTTCATTAGTTAAGTATCCAGTGAAGACTTATGTTGTTATCAATCGCGATAAGAAGCGAAAACTACATTTCATGCATCTTTCATCATCAGAGTATAATTTCAACTAAAACTAAAACATACATCACACAATTTCCCCGCTGCGGTGTTCGGTTTACAGTTTCATAACAATCCAAAATATTATTCATTATTTGGTGGTTTTAAAACTCGTTATAATTGATTTTCCAAATAATTGATTTCCAGTTATTTTGCAATATTTCAATATTCAAAACGAAACTAACGTTGATTCATATGCATCTGTTGGACTCATCTCTGGATCATGTGTTGATTATTCTTTCTTTTAGTCTACCCTGATTAGTTTCTAATCGGAAAGCAAACTCAGTATTAGTCATGAGCACAGATATAAGAGAGAATAGATTAGAAATCGACCGAGAGAAATGTGTTAATTTTCGACTTTTTGTTTACTGCTGTGTGCCCTGCACAGTTCATATGGTAACAAAAAGCACGAGCGATCGCCATTTCGAACGTCGTTTGACATTTCTTTCCCGAACCGGCGAGTGGAGATTAAAATGCTTTTTGTTAGTGAAATTCATTATGATTTCACACAAAAACTATACGAAATTGTTGCCAAAGGTTTATTTTACTCACCTGAAATACGATATCCCCTGCGAAGCACTTCGGTAGCTACTTTTGCAGCCTGGAACGCGGCACTTTATTATCGCACTATTTGATAACTTTTTACCGCTAATTTACTCGCGAAACCGACACAAAAGATTGCGCACAAACGTAGATGTACGTTTTCACCGAATTTGCCGAAAAATTTCCAAATTTTATTTGAAAAATTTTGACTGAAAGTCAATGCTCTCAGTCCCAGACACAAATCAAACTGACATTGACGTTTCTTTCCGTGTTCCCCGTTTCACGCTTTTACGCCGATCTGGTATTCCCAGCATTAAGACACAGCATTAAAGCTTTTCGGTTGTGAGTGCGGTAGAAAGGGGCGTACTGAGCGGAATTTTTGTGAGAGAGCAATGTTGTGCGTGTATTAAAAAAGGCACACTCCCGTATTGGTACATGGATAGCCATTTCGTATCCATATTCTTTCACATCTATGGTCATGAGTGAAAAAAAAAACATTGTAATAGCTGTGTCGTTCCCCCATGGTACGAAACATTTCCCGCTTTTGTCTTTCAGTTCATCTCTAATAGTTTCTTCGACAGAGTAGATTTTGAAAAGCTTTTGAGTCGGTCGATGGCCAAATCAATCGTTACAGAATTCTTGTTAGTTTCTATAAAAACTTTTTAGCGAATTTTCCTTCTGATGCTTGGTAGAGTCTAAGTTGAGGATCCTGGACAGGCTCATGTCATCAAATTTACTTCGAGGAGTTCTTCATCCTGTTGTGTTATTGCGAAATGACGAGTAGCTTTTTTATTTTATGTACCATGCATCGATAGAGCATATTTCGTGTCTCCAGCGATAATGTATAAGCCTCAAAAAGGGTTTGTGATTTCTGAATAATTGCTATTTTCTCCAGTGTTCCATTAAGCACTCTAATGAGAACGTCCAAGGCTCTCTTTCGATAGGTTTTCACTAATAATCTAGTTTCATTTGGCTTAGTTTATTGATAAAATTCAAGAGACCTGAAGATTTAGGCTACCGTAAAAGGAATCAATTAACATATGTGCCTATTTAATATTTTACTGTCCCAGTAAAATATGACCCTTTTACTAAAGCACATAAAATTATCCTTTTGACCTGTTGAGTTTAGGAAAGGGGCTATTTTTTTTTGGATGCAAACTACATTTCTAAACATTAGCTACGCTTCGCATAAATCTTTTTGTTTGTTTTTTTTTTAGAGAGATTCAGAGATCAGATACATTTTAAGTTTTTCTTGAATATTCGTTTCATTCATCTCAGTGACGCCCTATTCGGTTAAGTTCCGGACGATTTGTTGGGTTGGCCTCCTTGGGGAAAAAGTGACGTGGCTGCGTTCATACCACTGTAGCATTTTCTTAGCATAGTGACTTGATGCTAGGTCTGGCCAAAACAACACGTACCCTTCATACCTATTAATGAAAGGCAAAAATCGCTTCTGCCGATATTCTTCGATGTAAACCTGGGCATTGATTGTCCCTTCCGCTATAAAAAGATCGTTCCTTAGACCACATCGACAAATTGCCTGCCACATTATGTACTGTCTAAGAACTTTACTGGTTTTCTTCGACTTAAATACTTCTTTCACTGCACCCTTCGCTTTAGCAATGTAAAATTCAAGGTTTGGAATTCGCTTGAAGTTCGCTTTGACATGAGTCTCGTCATCTAAAATGAAACAATCGAATTTCATCATAAATTAATCGTATAGTTTGCGATCCCTCTTTTTTCTCGGATCGATCTGGAACTTTCTGCACCTTATATGTTCTCAGGCTACAACGTTTCTTCATTCGATCGATCGTTGTCTTCGACGTACCAGCAACTACTACCATATATCGAACGGAAATGTTGGGTTTGGTCTCGAACCTTCTGACATTTTTCTTCACTAAGTCCTTACCTGATCCTCTTTTCTTTCTAACAACTAACTCTCTTTTTGAACCCGCTATTCAACGTTTGACCGTCGAAAGTGACGTTTTAGTGAACTTAGCAATCTTTGAAAATTTGATTTCGGGATTTCCACGTATTTTGAAAATGATTTGCTATCGTAGATTTTCTTGTTTCAACTCCATTTTGCTAGTTAAAGAGCTCCAAGATGATAAAACGGTGAAATTTTACTGGGACGGCCCTTAGGAGGTTTAGGTTAGGTTGAAGTAGCTGCCGATTGACAGAGGCCTGCTGACAGACGTTCATAGGCACCAAATAGTCCTTTTGTGATACCACAGTAAATTTTCTCTGCTTCCTGTGATCTACCGCACTATCTCCTTTAAATTGACCGTCGATAGTTCGGTCAGGTTTGACAGAAAGGGCGCACCAAGTGCTGCCACTCATCTCATGGAGGACGGATTCCTCCTCGTCCTCAGAGCCACAACTCCGACAGAAGTCGTTGAAACCTGTGCCCAATCGCTGCGCATGCTGCTCTATGAGTCAGTGGCCCGTAAGAACGCCCACAGTGCAGCGCAGAGCGCTTCGATTTAAGCCTAATAACTGCCTGGTGCGATGCGCATCCATGGAGACCCAGGATTGCCTTGTTATCGCACAGGATGATTCTTCTGTCCAGGACTTCGTAGCGTCCTCGAGGTATTTTTGCTTATTGGCCAATTTGACGGATGTCATCGGCATTCCTATTGAGAACGAGCATGAGACCTAGCTAGTTCATCGGCCTCACAGTTGCCCTGAAACGCCCTATGTGCCGGTACTCAAATCAATTTCACGGCATTCAGCAAGAATCATAAACACTGTACAAGGACCAGCTAGGGACTAGCCGCTTGGCTATCTATCAAAATACCAATATTGACGCCGAATATTCGATTGCTCCGAAGCCAGTATATTGCCTGAAAAGTAGCCGCAACTTCCGCCTGAAAGACACTACAATGATCTGGAAGACGGAGGGACAGCTTGAGATTCATGTTCATCTGAGTACACACCACTCTCAACTCTATTGTTTAGCTTTGAGCCATCAGTGTACACATGGATAAGCCCACTTTCGAGGGTGACACCATCACGCCATTGATCCCTACCAGAAATGGGAGATGTGAACTCCAAATCTAGTAGAAAGTGCAGAGCGATTTAGGAACTTCCTCAGTCAAGATCCTCGCACGGCCGAACTCTGTTCTGTTCTATGCTCACTTTGTACTTCCTTGTAAAAAGTACTAGCTCGATTTTCCACATTCAACCACATCCACATTCAAGCCGCTCTCACGGCCCCAACGAAAGAGTGATTCAACCCCTCCGAATTCGTAAATAAATACTTTCCCGAAACTGCTAGGGCTTCATAAGCAATCACTTTGCAACCGGCACGGTTCAGCCTTATTAGGAGAGAATTCACTGCAGGGGAGAGAGGACCTCGTGCTGACTCCTCATCGTACTTGAGCATTTCCCAAGGAAGAGATTACCACTCGATTCTTAGAAACTGCACGATGAAAGCAATAAGCCGCTCATGAACATGCAGCACTGAGCGTTTTTGCATCAGACTTTACGTTGTTAAAGGCCCCCTCAATGTCCTAGAGGCGTACATTTTTTAAAAGCAAGAGATTTCTCGATTTGTTCAACGAGGACTTGAAGAGCAGTTTTGACAGACTTATCTTTAATATAGGCGTGCTGTCACTGCGAGATCAAACATAGTATCGATTGATTTTTTAATATGATAATCAATAATCCTTTCCAGAATCTTAAGCAGGACCAAGTTAGGACATATTGGACGATAGTCCTTTGACTTGACGTGCGAAACTTTTCCTGGTTTAGGGATCAAGTGTCGAATTCGCAGGACACAGTAACGTCCAATTTTAATTATATATATATATATATATATATATATATATATATATATATATATATATATATATATATATATATATATATATATATATATATATATATATATATATACATATATATAAGTATATATGTATATATATATATATATATATATATATATATATATATATACATATATATATGTATATATGTATATATATATATATATATATATATATATATATATATATATATATATATATATATATATATATATATATATATATATATATATGTATATATCATTTTCTGTTCTTACATGCAATGCATAGTGAAATCGCAGCTGCTTCTTCATTAGATATGCCGTATGCTTCTTTTTCCAGCACAAATATTAAATTGGTATAATTCCTACTGAAATATGAGATCCTATCACTTTTCACAGTTACTAGGACGAAAAA
>CAXBUK010000002.1:570000-892500 GCA_963978885.1 Nemotelus pantherinus
CAAAGTCTTGTTTTAAGTGCCTCACTACTTTGTACGCTTGTCGAGTGTTGTTAGCCATAAAGTTGTCATTCATGTTATTCAGCGTGCTGTCAAAATGCTTTCGTTTCTTAAGTCTAAGTATTCTATTAGCTACTGTCCAAAGATCATCGTATTTTTCTTTCTTGGGTCTAGTCGGTCGTTCAATGTGGATTTTGTAGGCCGCATTCTTTTCGTCCAACGCGGCTTGACATTCCTCGTCGAACCATTCATTTCTGCGTTGCCCGGCTGTGTATCCCACTACTTTTTTGGCTGCTGCATTCACTGCGCTTTTGATGGTAGTCCAAACTTCGTTGATAGATGTGGTGTTAGGTGTGGAAGCTAATTCCATTTCCAGAGCAGATCTATACTCGACTTCCATCGTCTTATTTCGAAGCTTGTCGACATCGAACTTGCGTCTTAAACTTGCTCTTGCTTCATACGACAGTGATATTCGACATCGATATCGAGTCTTGACTAAGTAGTGATCGGAATCGCAGTTGGCACCACGGAAGATTCGCACTAGACATGGGTAACGTAGCGCTGCGCCGCGCAACTGCGTTGAAGCACTAGCCATGATACCACTGCGCTGACACTGATTGTCGGTATCAGTAGCGCAGTAACGCACTTCGGTATTAGTAGCTCAGTAACGCACTTCGGTATCAATGGTGTTGGCGCTGCCGCTTTGCAATGCCAACACCATTTGGCTTGGCGCTATGCTACGGCGCGGTGCAAAAATATGAGTTCACCTCAGAGTCAAATTCTTGCCAAAGCATATTCATTCAAATTTTGGTATGAGAGTTTATCTCGAACGGAAAATCAATAGCATTCCAGCTTATATTTTCTTTTCCGATCGGTTCGACTCAAGTCACTTGAGTTTTACAGGCTGCATGTGTACTTCAAGCAAGAACCGCTAAATGAACATGATGAAAAGCGATGCGATCGTGGTATCATAGCGTCATGGTATCAGTGCAATGCTGCCAGCGCCGTATGTGAATCCGAGAAACGCAGTGAGTATCACACGGTATCATAGCGCAATGGAGATCATGGTATCATAGCGCAATGGTATCAGCGCACTGCTGGCGCCGGTATCAGTGTATCAGCGCCTCAAAATTTGCTGCGTTACCCATGTCTAGTTCGCACATCTAAAATACTGGAGGCCCACCTTTTCTAAATCAGAATATGATCAATCTGATTAAAGGTGCGGCCGTCCGGGGATGCCCATGTCCTTTTGTGAATGTCGCGATGCGGGAAACACGTGGAGCTTACAATGATGTTTCTGCTACTCGCAAAGTCGACGAGTCGTTGACCATTGTCGTTGCATAGGTCGTGGAGACTAAGTTGGCCGGTGGTTCCGCGATGTGTTTCCTCCTTTCCACCCTTTGCGTTGAAGTCGCCCAGCAGGATTTTCACATCATTTGATGGCAGTGAATCATATAGCCTTTCCTGAAGGTTGTAAAAATTATCTTTCACTGCCTCATCCTTATCTTCAGTAGGGGCGTGAACGTTAATGAGCACACAATCGAGCACTGATCGCACACAATCTTTCATTGACAGGCTTGAAGTCGATTATTTGCGGTTTTATTTTTTTTTGTCCACAATGAAGGCCACTCCAAATTCGTGACTTCCCGATGACTTTCCGCTTTTGAAGATTGTGTACGATCTCATGTCCATAATCACAGCACCAAACAGTTTCGTTTCCTGGACCGCGAGAATGTTTATTTTGTAGTGAGAGACCTGTTCCAGGAGGGCTTTGATGGCCCCCGGTCTGTACAGGGTTTGCACGTTCCAGGTTCCAATAGAGTAATCCATATTTCGTTTGCGTGGTCGTTTCCGTTGATCCAATCCAAGTATCCGAGGTGAAGTATCAGGTTCCTGAATGAGTCAAGTTTTACGGGAACGGGTTATTGGCCCATTGCCCAACCCCCAGCCTGAAGGGCCAGTCTGGTTAATGTTCCCGATTTAATCATATACTTTCTTTCTCTTCTACCGGGGATTTAATGTCACGCAGATATCGTTACCATAGGCGACGTGAACCGGAGTTTGAAATCGAAGAAGCCAACACCGAAATTCGGGGCACTTTTTTTTTTATTTTCAGTGAATTACTGTGAACGCACAGCAGTGGTGTAGTACGGGATAGAGTGCAACAACAGATTTTCAAGATTGGGTTATCGATACAGATGGCAATTGCCCCACTTTGTCCCCTTCTATGCACGCCATTGATCGTTATCCGATCAAGATTAACAGTAGGGAACACGACCAGAAAGGGCAAAGAGGGAAAGATGAAAGGAGTTATTTCAAAAGAACAGATCAGCAATATATTTGCACACGTCACCCTTGGCACGTCCAGCTACCGACTCTTGTACTTGCCAATACTCGTAATGACTCGTCGCGTGGTCCAGGATTTTAGTATAAAATGCAAATTCGTCAAGATATCGTTACCATAGATGACATGCACCGGAGTTTGAAATCGAAAGGGCCAACACCGAAATAAAATGCAAATACGTCATTAGTTGCTGTCAATTCAAATATCGCGGACTAACGATTGGCGTGTCATAATCTTCAAAGTTTTGTTTTTGTTTTTATGTTTTGACCAACATCAAAATTTAAACAAAAAGCATTTCAAAATCGGATTTTTAGAAAGAAATATTACTTAAAACTACCTTCTTACTTTGTTGAATAATTTTCTATACTTGGGTGCTATTTAATTTATATTTTTCATATCTATGTCTATTTTCTTTTTTGACGTGTGTGTGTGCGTGTTGTGTGTGTGCGGCATGGCTATTTCTGTTTGAATTGTACTTTGATAATTTCTTTTTAACAATTCAAATTACAATAATAGTTAAGTTGCAGTGAAGCTTTTTATTTCGAATATAAAAACAAAGTGCTTGAGAATATAACCACCATCAAAGCATATCCTAGCGTTACAACGAACATATTTTTTGATCCCGGTTGGACTGACTGTTTGTGTACATATCGAATTGGTTTGTTTTTATGATTCACTTTTGTTTTTACTTTGCTGCGAAACTAATGAATTTTTACTTTATAGCCGGCTTAGTTTTGTTTTTTTTTTGTAATTTTAGTCCTTATCAATATTCCTATACGTTATTTGCTTACATGAATTTATTCCGATAACGATTAAGGATGATAAAAAGATAATATTTTGCAAAATAAAAAAACAAACAAAAGTATTTAACATTAACAAAAAAACAAACAAACAAAAACACATTCACCGAATGCAGCTCTAACATTTTTGATTGTGTGGTTGAGGTTAGAGCTGGTATTTTTTTCTCTCAGCGAAATGGATAGCAAAAATCTAGACTAGCAGATCTCTAGTTTCTCTAAACAATCTCTAGTTTAATATGAATTGATTTCTTACAAAATGATTTAATTTAATATATATATATATATATATATATATATATATATATATATATATATATATATATATATATACACATTATATATATATATATATATATATATATATATATATATATATATATATATATATATATATATATATATATATATATATATATATATATATATATATATATATTTAGTGAGGAGAAAATCCACATATATACCAGGCCCGAGCCTTGGTTATGTCGGGCGCAAAATCCCCACGGGACTGCCAATTGGTATTACTTCGTGGGGCGGCGTCAGCTTTAGCTGCTCTCAGTTCTATTGCCTCTTCTTTCTTTGTCCTCCTTTTGAAGAATTGTTTGTGTCTGCGTTACTACTTTTGTCAGCTCGATCCATGCTGCTTCAGATACCAGTATCACAGCAACCAAATTTTCTGTCGATAACGGCAAGTTCATGTATGGTTGCAACTTGGCTCTTAAAAAGAATGTGCTCCGGATGTTCTTCTTCTTCGGCAATTTGAAGAGTCATCTAAACCGAAGCGATGTAGGTGCTTTCGGTATGCACCATGGCAAGTTAAAAACTGCGTTAGATCATGTGTTACTTCTTCATGTGGTCTTTTGATCCATTTTTTAATATCGGGAATGAGCTTCTTTGTCCATCTGCCAACTACAACTTCTTCCTACTTTCTTTGCGAAGCTTCCTCTGATCTTTGCCGCTCCATCTTTTTGTCGGCATTATTGTTTCTGTAGAGTCTCTGCATTTCGGCTGCGAGAATGTCAACTGGCATCATAACTGCAATCATACATGCCGCTTCTCCTGAAATGGTTCTATATCCCCGAATAACCCTGAAGGCACTTAGTCGATAGACTGTACATATCTTCTTTTCATTTTGCTTCTTTGGTAGATGATGTGCCCACACTGGCGCTGCATGCAGCAGAATGGAACTCACAACTCTGGAGATCCGGATTCTGCGGTTTGGTCTTGGTACGCCGATGTTAGGAAGTATCCTTGCTAGGGCTGCATGAACGTTAGACACCTTATTGTAGACACGTTCGACATGGGCTTTAAATTTAAGTGTACTGTCAATCATAACAGACTTGGATCTAATTTTTTGAGCTCCCACAGCGACTTCAAAAGATTCAATTTTACGGCGGCTGCTAATCAATACCGCTTCTTAGATGCTGCCAGTTTCAAGCCAGTTTCTCTAGCTACTGTTTGTGATATATACCGCCCTGTCAGCGAGTGATTCGACCTCGTCTGACTTTTCAGCAGATACCAACACTACATGTCACCAGCAAACCCGATTATCGTTGCCTTCGGTGGGAGCCTCAGATTAAGCACGCCATTGTACATGATGTTCCAAAAGAGCGGCCCCAATACGGATCCTTGTGGGACACGGGCTGTTACGTCGTAACTCTTCGGTCCTTCTTCGGAATCATACCACAGTGCTCTGTCCCTCAAGTATTCACATACTACTCTAGCAAGGTAAGAAAGAACTCTTAGGAACTGAGCATTTTTCCCATCACATCTAGTAGGCATATAAGACGGTATGATGTCGGTTCGCCAATGGGTTTCTTGGGGTTTGGCAGCAAGACAAGCTTTTGTTTTTTCTGACATCTTGGGAAAGTTTGCTCAGTCAAGCATGCATTAAACACACTGATATATAAATTAGGCTTTATTTAAACTGCGACCTTAGGCATTTGTTGGTGATACTGTCCAACCCCGGTGCTTTATTGCCCTTGAGCCGACTGCAAATCTCCAATAGTTCCATTTCAGTCACTGGAAGTACCTCAGTCACGGATCCTTGCGGGACTGTTCGAAAGTTTTCTTGATGATGGGGAAAGAGTGTGTTAACGATCTTCTCGAGAAGAGCAGGGCAGCTAATTTGTGAGCTCAGACACTTTATACGCGACATGACGGCTCGATACGCTCCACCCCATGGTTCAACGTTTACTTTTTCGAGCAGTTGTGTGAAGCATGCTTTTTTGCTAATGCGTATAGTATAGCGAGTTGAAACCTTTTTCTCGCTTGCTGGTATTCTCGTTGAAGGTCCTCATAGTTGGGTTGGTTTACGCCGCGTTGGCTCTTTCTCCTCGCCTTCAGAAACTCAGCTCGAAGTCTGCTTCGCTCCTCCGTCCACCAGTAGTTTGGCCTGCGATATGACACCAGTTTTCGCGTCGGCATTGATGCACGCATTATCAGCTCAGTTACCCTTCCAGTCTTCTCCGCAGCTGTTCCTTGAGGCACTTCACTTTACACAATTATTTCCGTGAAGGTTTTTTCGACGAATTCGCAGACTGACGAACCTCTACCAGCAGTCTTGACTTTTCGCTGGGATCGATTACCTAGCCTGTATCCAGTTACGAATATGATGGATTCGTGATCGCTGTGTGTGTAGTGTTCTGATACCCGCCATACCACATCTTTTTTATCTAATTGAGCTCAACCCTCGGCTTCGAAAAGTAGGTACTCTGCCGGTATTCATTTGCACTACGTCCAACTGAGAGAAAGCTTCCACAAGGACGCGGACTCGAGCGTTGGTGCTTCGGCTGCCCCACTCGGTTTCCTCATGAATTGAAATCGCCAGCTATAATGTGATGTGTATGTTGTTTTGCATTTATTACCAGCCTATCCGGTAGGTGTTAATTGTCGAGTTGCAAGAGGCATAGTAGCAGTGCACGTAACATCCTCTTATCCTTGCCCACGCAAAACCGTCCTCTTTTTCGGTCATGGTTTGTTGGAATGATGTTCGTCCGCAAATCCAAAGATGGAGATGGTGACCTCTCTTTGTTGAAAACAGTTTTCATTTTTGCCTTCCGACCCATCCTTCTTGTCTTTTCCGACAAACTGTTCGTCGTTAGGTTTCTTGGGCTCACACTGTTCTTGTAGTTTTAAACCAACTTCTGTTGCCGATGACTTCATCTGAAGCAGTAGTTCTCTTTTTTGAGATTGACGAATGCCGGTCACATTTTCGCCTACCTCCTTCAAGCTCTTATCAGCCTTCATTTGGCGCAGAATCTCTGCATATGTCGCTTTACCTTGGTGGAGATTATCATGACATCCGGCCGCTTTCTCCTTGCAGGTGGCTGTTTTTTTTCTCGTCACCTTAGTCCAGGTGCCAGCACTAGTATTTTCCGCAGGTTTCATTGCCGCTGGAACTTTATTCTGCGTCCTATTCATGGGTTTCTTCGGGGTTTGAATAAGCTCTGGTGTTTCGTCTCCAACTTCTCATTGCCGCTTTTGGATTGCAGTGCCGAATATTTTTGATATCCTCATGTTGCTATCATTCTGTCTTGCTTTTTACCCGTTGGTAATGTTTTTGACTTGCTTGTCATTTTCAGGTGTTGGTGTAACTTGCAAAGTTGCATCCGTTCTTCCAGGGTTTCTTCTATCAATTTCTGCGCGAGCCTTCTGATAAGTAGCTCGAATGGCTCTGATCAATTCTCTTATTGCATGGTGCAAGTTAGCTTGTGTTTTCGTAAAATCAGCCAGCGTTGTAATCATTGCACTCAATTTGGTGGACGCATCTTGTTTCGCCTCTGAATCTACCGAAATCAGCTATTGAGTTTTGCTTAACGTGCCTTCAGACTTCCTTCGAGCTCATTTGCTGGTCTTGGAGGTGTACGTAGCACCAGTGATTTCCTCTCAAAATGGGTTTTCTTCCTCAGTAATTGGTTTCCTTGTAGATATATCTGCTTGCTCACCTCCCTCTGCCGCCGGTGCTGGGTATCCGTTTCGCTGTATCGTAAATTTGCTCCTAATTCACTCCCTTTTTTATTCAGGGTTCCTTCCCATAGCGTTTTACCTACCGCCAGGTTATATAGTTACGTGATGATGCCATATTTCGTCATGCCACAGCGAAGATAATTGACACAAGTCGCCCCTGAGACTCTCTCTTCTCCGCCAGCTTTTGCCGCGACTGCTTATCGGTTATTCACAGTAAACCCTCATAGAGGATCTTTCCCAATCCACAACCTTGGAGACGCGCGTTCGGTTCCCTGGTCTGAGCGCACTGTTGAAAGCTCAACTACAGTATATATATACGAGGTGTGTGAGAAAAGTATTGAGACTGATTTTCCATTTACCAAAGTTTTTATTTTTTCAAACAACAAAGTTATCCCCTTCAAAGTAGTTTCCTTGGGCACCGGCGAAGTCGTTGCTCCCACTGTTGCTAGCAGCGCTGGATGTCTTCAACTGGTATGGCTTTTAACTGGTCGGTCATAGTCTTTTGATTGTTCTCCAAAGTTTCCCAATGACATCCTTTTAAGACATGCTTCAATTTCGGGAAAAGAAAAAAGTCACAAAGACTCAAATCAGGTGAATAGGAGGGTTGTGGAACAACAGAAATACGTTTTAGCGTCAAAAATTCAGTGATTGAAATGGCCGTGTGACACGGAGCATTGTCATGATGAAGCATTCACTTGTCTGCAATGTCTGGTCTCATACGGATCACTCTTTTCCTGGGCCTTTCAAGGACACTTTTATAAAACAGTATGTTGACAGTTTGTCCTGGTGGAAAAATTCTTTGTGCACGATATCCTTACTGGTCTTAATCTTTCTTTATAAGAATGGTCTTAATCTTTGCTCATTTGACATTTGACATTTTTTTCTGTCGACAAGATGACGGAGTGTGCCACTCTTCGCTTTGCCGGTTTAATTCAGGATCATACTCAAATATCCAGGATTCATCGCCTGTGATCACACAATTAAAAAATTCTGCCAATCCTCTCAAGAAGATCAACACACACGTTTCTTCGATTGTCCTTGTGCTCAGCTGTGAGGTTTTTCGGCAACATTTTGGCAAAAATCTTTCGCATGCCGTCTGTTAAAATTTGATACACGGTGAAAGTGTTTAAATTTAACTGTTCTCTCATAACCCTTTTTGTTAAACGACGGTCTGATCTCACAGAATCCCTCACACGTTCAACGTTTCTTCTCTCACGCACCTCGTATATATATATATATATATATATATATATATATATATATATATATATATATATATATATATATATATATAATATATATATATATATATATATATATATATATATATATATATATATATATATATATATATATATATATATTTATATATATACTTTTGATATATGATCTGAATATAAATATAAAATGCATAGACTTAGAATATTTTAAAATTTATATTCATCTTATTGAACAAAAACAAAAATATTTGACTTTGTTGCTCTCATTAAATTGCACTTAAGTACTTTGCACTAATTTCCTTTTCAAATACCATGCAGAGCTTGCTAATGCACATTCAACTAAATATTTCATTTGAATATGTATTTCTTTTGCACAAATTTCAATTGTAATTTTTTTAATTTTGTTTCGGACTTTTTCGAAAATATATTTATTGTATAAATGCATCGTCAAAACTTTTCATTTGACATATGGAAAGCCTATATTCGAAGGTAACGTACATTTTGTGTCATAGATGATATCTTACCACAAGCTCGAACAAGCTCATTTCGAATTGAACGAGTATCGAAAGGATTCCAACATGCATAAACGAGAGTATGTGTATGTGTTTGGCAGCAGCTATATGCCATTCGCTTCGTAAATTATCGAGACATTTATTTTTTATTTGAAAATTTGCCCAATACAAGAGTTTATAGGTCTGGTCGCGGACTTACAGTCGTTTCATGAACTGAATTTTCCTGAATCCATGTGGTGGGGGAAATTCATGAGAAGTACGAAAAGTACTGAAAAGTGTCAGTTGTCGGTTTTTGGAAGAACAATAGTGATTATAAAATCATCCTAAGCGATGATAAAGTATCGTCACAAAAATATTCGACTTTCGTAACAACAAAACGCAAAAAATATGTTTTTTGCCGCGCACGTTTGAAAATATTTACTCACGCCACTTTACTTCTGCCACCACCTCAGCAGCTCAGACCAATGCCTTCTAGAAGTACGTGCCGTCATGCTACCTAATCGTTGTAGCTTTGACGTCATTTTTCGCGGGCATTTTGACATTTTCATCTGGCAGTGCCGATATACACGGAGATTTCACTTGCGGTTTTTAAGCTAAAATATGAATAGAACGTTAGTTTTTGTGCGTGGGCGCGTTATAATAATAATATTTTGTCATAACTTGCATTTTGTATCAATTAATTGTATCGACAGTAAACCGACACGAAACATCACATAACCTAACACCAACTGATAAACATTTCGTAGCGATTTTTCCCAATTACACCGCACGCACCGCATTAATTTTTATTTTAGCAGTTTACTAGCACTGTTCCGCATATCTCACTTTATTTTCACTTCACTCACTTTAACACAACCTGTACAACTAACATTTTCCTGCGGGACGTCCCATAAGACTGCGTGTGTTTTTCGCGACACTTTGACAGCTTTGTGTGACGTCATTATTCTTCATTACGGCCCGTACTTCTAGAAGGCATTGCTCAGACCCGACTGAAGTCTCATCGTTTTTCATGAAAGGGGAGAAATTTTCAGTTTTCAGTCAAACGGCGTACAAAAACGACTTCATAGCGATGCATTGCAATGCATCGAAATGTATGGCAGTACGCGAACAGACCTATTTATTAATATATCATTTTGACTATGTTTTCGGAATCACCTCAAAAATTATCTCATGACATAATAGTTTTGTCGAAATTCTAAACTCCATATCAAACTCATGTTTGCTGTCTTTTTTTGATGTGCAGATCTGCTCTTTCTAAAACACAAAAAAAATATAATATTTTTCCAACAACTTCTGATTTCGATTTTACAATATCTTTGAGATATTTTCCTTCAACAGTATGTTGTTTCCTGCAGCAGTCAGACAAGTCATTCGGCTCATATCAATGTTAGTCCATTGAAATAAAAAAAAAAACAAATAAAATGGAAAGACGAAAAGATTCGAAAACTCCTCCCACATTGCATCAGAAACAACGAGTTGCATTCAGGAAATGTTTTCGTTTTGTAATTGTTTTGACTTTCAATCAAATGCACACTCGAAGAGAAAATTAAATTGTTATTTTTATTTTTCTTATAAAACAGTTGAATTGTTTCGGACGTTTTTTCTTTGTTAGTTTTCAAGAAACAATAAATTGGATACACAAATCACTTAATTACTACGTTAGAATAAGCAATGCTAAACCCACAAAACTCCATTCATATGATGAATTATTTAATTAGCAAAATACATATCTAGTAGGATAAAGTATATCTCATAAAAAAAATATATCTCAAAATTTACTGGAAAATAGAATTGAAAGGAGAAAATTACAATATTATACATTATTAGAACGATTCTAGTATTATTAATCAAATAGATTTATGAAAAAATCAAGTTACGTGCTAAATTTTTATGAAATCATACTTTATAGCCAAAAATATTAATTTCCGTGTTATTCATTTTTCAGCTCGACGACAGGAAATAATTAAGATAACGGAACAGTTGATTGAAGCGATCAATAGTGGAGATTTTGATGCATACACGTAAATATTTTATATGCATTATAATATAAATTTAATCTAGTTACATAAAGGTTTTTCAAAATATGTACATGTCTATATTTTACAGCAAAATCTGTGATCCGCATTTAACCGCTTTCGAGCCAGAAGCTTTGGGCAATTTAGTCGAAGGCATCGATTTTCATAAATTTTATTTTGAAAATGGTAAGCATATGGAACATTTCCCTTGTGTCAAAGCAAAAACGAGCATAACTAACATTCTACTACTTGTTTTTTTTTCGAATCAAATTTTTGAACACGATCGAACGAAAAGTAGTGCTTGGAAAAAATTGTAAGGCCATCAATACAACTATATTGAATCCGCACGTACATTTACTAGGCGACGATGCAGCATGTATCGCTTACGTTAGATTAACTCAATATATTGACAAGTAAGTATTGAAATATGTATGTAAATATGTAGATTTGTTTTGCTTTTATTCAAAATTTACTAATTTTAGTAACTTACTTGTCTATATACAGTGCCGAACAAAAGTCTACATACACCATATAAAACGGCGGAAAATTGTTAAGTATAGCATAAATAAAAAATTGTGGTATTGCAAAATAAATACAGTTGGGGAAAAAACTCTCCATACACCCTCAAAATTTCATAAATTTAGTAGAAAATGCAAATATTTATGAGAATTTTATATGCAACTTTACTGCAAATGTATTTTTATCAACATAAATTGAAAAAACAAATCACATTAGTTAGCTTATAACCGTAAAAATTCAAAAAAAAAGAAATTCAGTAGGGACAAAAGTGTTCATACATTATCTAATTGAACTGAAAATTCCACATTATTTAATATAATTTTATATTTCAATATTTTGTGGGGCCACCATTGGCATCAATAACAGCCTGCAACCATCGTGGCATTGAATCCACCAAATTTTTATTGACTTCCGAAGTTATTTCTCCCCAGGCTTGTTGAAGCGCAGTTTTGAGTGATTCCTTGCTGCTGGTGTGAATTTTCTAGATTTTTTTTTCATAAGTTCCCAAATATGTTCAATGGGGTTTAAGTCCGGCGACAGAGGAGGATAATACATAATAATGTAATACAATCCATAATAAAGCAACCAATTCTTTACAAAGCGTGCAGTATGTTTTGGGATCGTTGTCCTGTTGGAATATCCAATGCCGGCCAAGACCTAAATTGTCCACGGAAGATTGCAAGTTTTCTTCGTACAGTCTTTTATAATAGTATTGGTCCATAATACCGTCTATAAAGACCCATCTGCCAACTCCACCAGCTGCAATTCCACCCCACACCATCACATTGCCACCGCCGTGTTTTACTGTTGGTATTAAATTCTTCAGTTGCAATGTTGTTCCCTTTTTTCGCCAGATTCTTTCTTTGCCATCATTACCGAACAAGTTGAACTTGCTTTCATCAGTAAATAAGACAGTTTTCCAGAACTCTAAATCCTTTCCTAAATATCACTTTGCAAATTCAAGGCGAAGCTGCCTCTTCTTTTCAGATATTAGCGGTTTTTTACGAGGATATCCATCAGAACGCAAGATTCTTCGGATGGTTTTAGGGTGAACACACTTATTCGAAGTATAAGCGACATGTTCCGCCAGTTGCCGACCGGTGATCCTTGGGTTTTTGTCGATCTCTTTTAAGATCATTCTGATATCCCGCCTGGAAAGTTTCTTTGGTCTTCCATTTCTTGGCTTATTTTCCACTGATCCAGTGTTTTTATGCTTTTGAACAATGTATTGGACAGTGGCATGGGATAAATTAAGCAAAACTCAAATTGCGCGGTATGATTTTCCATTTCTGTGCTCAGCAATAATTATATTTTTTATTTCATCACTTACTTCCTTACGCTTGCTCATTTTTCACACCCTTTGCTCACAGATTACTAAAACAAACTAATCATTAGATCGTATTCACGCATTTCATAGGAAATACAACGGTTCTTTGAAGAAAAACAACAGTAAAGCAATGCAATGAAGACCAGAGTACACTATCTGATCAATGTATGAACACTTTTGTCCCTACTGAATTTCGTTTTTTCTGGTGTTTTTACGGTTATAAGTTAATTAATGTAATTTTTTTAAACTAATGTTCAAAAAAATACATTTGCAGTAAAGTTGCATATAAAACTCTCATAAATATTTGCATTTTCTACTAAATTTATGATTTTTTGAGGGTGTATGGAGAGTTTTGTCCCTAACTGTAAACCCTTTATACAAAAATATTTTGTTGAAAGTGCACGAAATTTCAGTTTCTATGAAAAAAAATTTACAAAAAACTAAAATATCCACAGATAACAAATAACAAAAGTCTACAGATATTTCAAAGAAAATAGTAAATAAATAGCATTCCTTCTAGAAATAGCGGTCGATTTGTCTTAGGTTGCATGCAGTAATGAAATAATTCAAACAGTTGGTTTTTTGACTGTCGGTAAATACAGATTGCAAGTTAAATTCTTTTTTTAATAATGGAATCGAGACGAAAAGAAATATCACGTGTAATGCGGGAACTTATTGTGAAACTGAAAAAAATATTAAATAAATCTCATTCCAGTATGCAGACTGTCATAAAAAACTACCGGGTGAGAAATTCTGTTGAAAAGAAATCGAGAAGCGGCAAACCTCGTAAACTAAAGGAACGTCAAGAAAGGAGTATATCAATCGAAATTAGAAATAAGCCGGGGACATCTTCAACAATCCTAGCGGAAGACATTTAGCATACTACTGGGAAGGTCGTTCATCCAATAACGGTACCTAGATTACTCCACAGTTCTGGATCCTTCAGTAGATCAGCACGAAAAAAGCCATACATCAGTGAAGTAAATGAGAAGAAACGTTTGGAATTTGCCAAACTCCATGAAAATGATGATTCGACATTCTGGGACGAGAGCCAGTGTAAGTTGTTTGGACATGATGGAAGACACGGAATTAGGAGAAAAAGTAATGAAAGTCTTAAAAAGAGGAACTTGATCCCAACCATTAAACATGGAGATGGTAATGTTCTAGTTTTGGGGTTGCATGTCAGTGGCTGGAGTAGGGAATTTGAAGAAATAATTGAAGAAATTATGAATCGCATAGTATATCTTAATATACTAAAAAATAATTTAAAACAATCCGCGCAAAAATTGGGCCTACGAAGCAGCTGGACATTCCAGCAAGATAACGATCCTAAGCATACGGCTTTTATTGTGAAGGAGTGGTTAGTTTTCAATATGCCAAAACAGCTACATTCTCCACCGCAATCACCCGACCTTAACCCCATAGAACATTTATAGAATTATCTCGAGCGTAGAGTCCGAAAACACAACATCAGAAATAAAGAAGACCTCAAAACCGCCTTGCTTCAGGAATCGGCAAAAATACCAGTACAAGTGACGCGAAATCTTGTCAATTCCATGCCAAACAGGATGAAGGCCGTAATTACAGCGAATGGCGGGCCAACGAAATACTAATATTAATAAAAACCTACCATATAATATAATGAGTTGCAGGTGTACGTAGACTTTTGTTCTCTGTTATTTGGGGATTTATTAGTTTTTTGTTAATTTTTTTTCGTAGAAACTGAAATATCGTACACTTTCAATAAATTATTTTTGTACAAAAGGTTATGCTCATTTTGTAATATTACAATTTTTTGTTCATGCTATAATTAATTATCTACCGCTATTTTATATGGTGTACCTAGACTTTTGTTCGGCACTGTATATTGAATTGCTTAGGTATACAATATTGTTGTATACGCAGGTTATTCCAAAGAGAGAGAGAGAGAGAGATGTACAGTGGCCCACAGCTTAAATGATGTGAGTACTTGATACGAGGAAAACCTTTAAAAACTCCCAAAATATGAAAATTGACTGTATAAAAATGGGGAAAATATTTAGACTCGTCTTATTTTTTAATTCCAATGAAAAAACACAAAATTTCTTCATCCAATAAATAAAGTCGAATTTATGTTCTCAATGAATCACCTCACAAATTCAATGATGTTCGCCTAAACAAGTCCTTAAATCTAGTTAAAACGATATTTGTTTTGTTGTTTTATATAACTAATTTCTAATACTTCGTAGGATAACTCTTTCGTTGTAAAGTCGCCTAGAGACAGGCTGGCATTGAATTTTAAGGTCATCGTTGTTACTTATCCGATGTTTTCTGAATCCTTCCTCTAATTTCGACTATAAACGTTCAATGACATTTCAGTCCAGCGACTGATCAGGTGGTTTAATTTGACGCGGCCAATTCCAAATCAACTTACTCCGCACTAGTTCAGAGCAGTGTGACAGCTGCAAAATTTTCTATGTGGTCATTTTCTGGGGACATAGTCAAATATATGAGGGACAGGACCACTTAAAAGGGACAGTTTAGGGACAAATGTTTAAAATACGATTATATATTCATATAATGTATTTATTATTAACAAAAATATTTTTCTTCAGTTATTATTTAACAAAAAACCATTAACGAAAAACAATGTAAATAAGTATAAAAAGTCTTATAGGCTATGTAAAGTGCTTTGTTTATTGTCGCTTCGACAATCGAATAAAATTAAGGGCATTCACACTTTGTAGCATTTTTGCAAGGCATAAAGAATTAAATTTATTTGGAAGAAAAGTGCAAGCCGTTGCATATTACTAAAAGCCAACTAGAAAAATGTCCAAATGTTCATACAAAATCAATGCAAATGTCCAAAGATGCAAGAGTAAAAATGCAATACCCTTTTTAAAGTGTAAATTTACTCTAGTAAGCAATTTTGCAAAAAATTTGCATGAAAACATGAAATGCCTATAAGCAGTCACGTAATAACATGCAACGACTAGCACTTTTCTTCCTTACAAATTTGATTTACTATGTCTTGCGAAAAATCAGTACAGTTTTTGTTATTTTCTTTAATATATTGTTTAAATAACATTAAAGCATTAATTGACTTGTAATCGAAACGATTCCTTTTCTTCGTTTTAATTTCATTTAAATTAGAACAAAACTCTTTCCGCACTTGCACTGCTATGTGGAAGCGACATCATTAAAAATGCAAACATTGCAATATTTTTGTACAAAGGCTTATTTACGGAATTTTTAATATTATACACAAAGTTCCAAAATTTATCTGATTCTAGAGAAAAATGTTGAATTTTTTTGCTTTCAAATAATTGTCGATATTCTGTAAATAATGTCTCTAAATCACAGTTAAGCTTTTCAAAAAGTTTTTTAAACCTTTTTACCAAAAAAGTTAAATCCATTATTGTATGAGAAATTTTTTTAGTTTTAATATAGTTCAAATCAAAAATGTTTAAAGCGTTTAAAACAGAATCGTTTACATCTAGTCTTTTTATTATTTGAGTAACAAGTTCAATATAGAAATTCTTTACACTAGTACAAAAAGTAACCTTTTCTTCATGTGACAATTCTTCTAACAAAAGCAGTGCTTCTGCACCTGGATATATTTCATTATTTGCTACATAAACATCTTTTCTAGAGAAATCTATTTCAGTAAACTTAGCTTGATCTACATATGAATCTATCAGAAAAATTTTTAATATAATTTTTGATTTCGATGAAATGTCATTTAAAGTTACTTGAATTTTTGGAATCTCTGATTGAAAGTTTAGGTTCATGTTAACTACAATCCCCAAAATATATTGTAAGAAATAGAAATAAATTTTTATGTTTTTATTTGTAAGATCCCTTAAAATGTTTTTCGAAGACGGATTATTTTCTTCAATCGCGTAAAATGTAAAATAAAGTTGTAATGCATTCCACGATTTCAAAATGCAAGAAACTACTTGAAGTTTAGAGAGCCATCTAGTTGCGCAAGATTCCAAGATTTTATGCGGCTTCATTTCCAAATATTCTTGAAATTCTATTAATTTATGCTGCCGTTTTGCACTATTTTTTCAAAATGAATATATGTCTTTTGAAAGCTGGTCTGTTTCCCGGGGTAATTTTGCACATGCATACGAGGCACAATTATGCAACGAATTAAAAAACGAATAAAAAACATACAACCATACTTTTTTACTATCGAAATATCTTGCTAATAAACATAGGCACTTTTTGGTTGAAATATCTGTAGATTCATCTATTATTATTGAGAACAGAACCGGTTGAAGATCGGTTGAATTTTGAATTCTAATATATGGTTCAACTTTATTTCCAGTAAATTTTGTGCTTTAAAACGACCAGCATGCAAATTCTTGGCCATGACCGAATCAGAGCATAAATTAGCAATGAATCCTGACAAGTGATCCATTGTTCTTAATGAGATATTGTGCTCTACCAAAAAAGCTAGACACTTTATTTCAGCTATATCTTTTTTTATATCTGATGAGGTGAGATCTGATGAGGTTTTTCGATAATTGTTGTTATTTTCGGTAGAGTTTCGTTAGCCTTAACATTATTTATATAAAATTGGAATTCTTCGTGACGTTTAATGTGATTGATTGTTTTTGTAGTTATTGAAACATGACAAATCTTACAAGTTAATTTATCTCCGGAAGTTCGCAGCCAATTAAATTCCGTTTCCCATTTTGAATTTATCCGTCTGCTCACATTAACTTTAAATTTGTTATTTTGTGTTGGTGGAGCTGGAGCATGATGGATTGCGATTGACAAAACAATGACAAATGACATTAGGTGTGCTCGTTACACCTGTACGATCTGTACTTTCTGTACTTTTCTGTTCGTTTCACCGTACAGTACAGTACAGTTCGAACTTCGTACATGAATAGTTTCTAGTTACTAGACCGTCACCGTTCCATCGTTCATCTCGTCCGTGGTATACAAATGTGAATTGTGAAATGTACTGTACTGGTACTGTACGAGTACGGTGATGGTCACGGTGAAACGAACTGTTCTTATTCTTCTTTAAATATCATTCGCTAGAGAGGGACACCACTTCGAGACAAAAACATCAAAGGGGGGACAGTTCAGAATTTATCGTTCGAAAGGGAGAGAATGACCCGATCGGGACAAATCTGTCACACTGGCTCAGAGGTGTGCTGCAGATCGTTGCCCACAAAAAACCGAAAAGTGTACTTTAGATTGATTTTTCAGCACTCTGTAGGAAAGCCACCTTCAAGATGTTCAAATACTGAAACATATCAGAACAGTAAATTTCCCACTCCAGAGTTTTTCACCTTTGTTATTCGAAGGGAAAATTTCTACCCAATGAGAGTAATTATCTACTAAAACCAGATAATCTTTCTTATTGAATTCAAAGAGAACTAGCGCAACTTCTATGAACGGTAAAGATGGCATCTCATGAGAAACTAAGGAGTATTTTCTCAAAGAACTTCTAAATTTTTGACAAACGGTACAAGCTCTTATTAAATTTTAAAGACTTTTGGCAATATCCCCAAATGACTTTCATGAAGGAGGTTTTTAAGATTCGGCATGTAAACTACACGGAACAATTTCTCTATCTTGATAAAATAATATTCCATCTTCTAAATAAATGTCGCCTCTTAAATTATAAAACTGCTTTATATCATCATGGGATATAAAGCAGTTGCTTCAACCTCCTACCCAACCCGTTGCTATGGCATGTTTCAGTTTGACCAACACAAAATCATCACTTGTCGCTATTTGAAGTTGTTTTTTTTATCAGCTCCATAGCTTTTAGTACTTTTTAAATTAGATTTAGACAAAAGATCAGCGATATTCAAGTATTTTCCTAGAACATACTCTATTTTTAAATCATATTTTAGGAGTTTAAGTTTCATTCTTTGTAAACGCGTTGAATGAACTTTATTCAGTTCTTTTTGAAAGATCGAAACAAGAGGTGCCTTCTTGCATTAAACAACATCCCAGCCCACTCTGAGAAGCATCACACTGAAGCACCAGAGGCTTATTTTCATCATATATTTGTAAAGTGGGGGCGTTTGCTACTAATTGTTTGATTTTATTTAAACTATCAGTATGAGATTGCAGCCTGATGTATTCAGTATTATTTCTTAATAGTGCTCTTAAAGGCTCTGAAACTTCTGCTAAGTTTGGAACGAATGCTCTGAGATAATTTATCATTCCTTATATTCTTTGTTTTTCTTATTTCTAGGGTTTTCTAAACAAAGCAAAGCTGTCACTCTATCAGGATCTGGTGTGATTCCAGTTTTCGACAAGATGTGGCCAACGTAGTTTACGCTGTCTTTTTTTTGTATTGGAACTTAGCTGAGTTAAATCTTACCTTAAGCTGACGGGCCTTTTCGAAACATTTAAAAGATTACGGTCATGTTCACTTTCTGTTTTCCCGAATATTATAAAATCATCAATGTATGCCAAAGTCCCAGGCAAATGACACAAATTTTTGTAAGTGTACTTTTGAAAAATTTGCGGAGCAGATTTCATGCCAAAAGGTAATCTTTTAAACCTATAAAATCCAAATGGAGAGCTAAATGTGCAAAGCAAACTTGGTTCTGAGCAGGGCTGTGAAGTCGGAGTCGTGCCCCTGTATACTAGGTGGGGTGAAAAGTAAGCTCCTTGGGAATGAAAAAATGTTTTTTTTAAATTTTTTTTTAAATTTTATTCAACGTAGTCCCCTTTTAGGTCGATACACTTATTCCAGCGATTTTCCAACTTTTTGATCCCGTCCGAAAAGTAATTTTCCGGGAGGCCTGCAAAATACTCCTCCGCGGCGTCGATGATCTCCTCGCGCGAGCTGAATTTTTTATTGATGAGCCATCTTTTGAGGTTTGGGAACAGATAATAGTCCGAGGGAGCCAAGTCAGGCGAATAAGGTGGATGGGGAAGCAATTCGAGCCCTAAATCGTTGATTTTAGCCATTGTTGCGATGCTCTTGTGTGACGGCGCGTTGTCTTGTAAAAGCAAAATTTTTTTTCGCTTCATGTGAGGCCGTTTCGCATTGATTTCAGCTTTCAATCGCTCCAATAATGCGCAGTAATACTCGCTGTTGATTGTTTTTCCTTTTTCGAGGTAGTCCACGAAGAGTATGCCATGACAATCCCAGAAAACCGACGCCATGACCTTTCCGACCCATTGAGCCTCCCTTGGCCGCTTCGGAGCACTCGTGCCGGCTTCAGTCCATAGCCGGGCACTCATTCTGTTCTCTGGCGTGAAATAGTGGATCCAGTCACCAATCGACGCCAAAAGTCCACCCGATTTCGCCTCAGCATGGCCAAACACGCTTCCGAAGTGCGCTCGCGTTCGTGTTTTTGGTCCGGAGTCAGCATGCGCGGCACCCAGCGGCAGGATAATTTTTTCATCTGCAGAATCTCGCCCAAAATATGGCGTGTGCGCTCAGTACTAATCCCTGTGGCATCTGCTAGCTCACGCACTTTCACTTTCCGGTCGGCCAACACCATTTCATGTATTTTTTTGGAATTTTCCTCTGTAACCGCTTCGGAGGGCCTGCCACTGCGGACTTCATCGGCAGTGGAGTTTCGGCCACCACGAAATTCTCGAAACCAATATTTCACGAAGTAGTCTGAAGGAGCACTAGCCCCATAATATTTGTTCAACTTTTCTTTTGTTTCCTTCGCCGTTTCGCCTCTCAAAAAATAATGTTTTATGAGAGAACGAAAATCACTTTTATCCATACTCAACATGATGCCAAACACGTCAACAAAAATCGGCTGTCAAAACAAAACAAATGACTGTGTCGCTCTGAAATTTGACATGTCCGCCTAAATATAAATGGACTATAAGGCACAATAATCTTTTTGGCGATTGCAGCGCATTCTGGTGGTCAAGGAGCTTACTTTTCACCCCACCTAGTATTTAAAGCGGAGTCGGAGTCGAACGCGACTCCGACTCCGCTTTAAATGTACAGAGCCACGACTCCGACTCCACAGCCCTGGTTCTGAGTCTAATTCTACTTGCCAAAATCCGTTTTTGAAATCAAATACTGAAGAGTATTTCATCCTGCTCAGTTTTGATTTTTTTTGATTCTCTTCTAAATTTGGAATTAAAAACGGTTCCGATATAATTGCTTTGTTGAAATCTGTTGGATTTAAACATAATCTAACACATTTATCAGAGTTTTCTACTATTACAATACTGTTAATCCATCCAATTGGATTTTCTACTTTTTCGAATGCTTTAAGTTTCTCTAAATGTTCTAACTATTTTCTAACTCTTCTATTTAACGCATTTGCGATTCTCCTAGGAGGTTTGACTGTAGCATTGATTCGCGGATCAATCTTCAGACTGCACCTAATAAAAAATCTACCCAAATCAGAAAACAAATCAGAATATTTTAGCATTTAGTTATTTTTCTTGTTGTCAATAGAATCTACTCTCTTTGTCAATTCAAGCTCAATGCACCCTTTTATGCCTAAAATGGGAACTGAATTATTATCTACCATTACAAATTCCTATATTGACGAAATACTTCTTTATTTGCACTTCAAGGAAATGCAAGCAGCTCTTCTTCTAATAGAGACAATTACATTGAAACTGTGGCTTTACTAGCAAAATAGAATCCGTTGTTAAAGAGGCATTTGGGAGATTTTATAACTGGTATTTCCACTAGGTCTCAACTTTCCAAAATAATGAGGTCTGTAAACGAAGAGGGTATTATCCATGAGCGAGATCTTGGGTTTCGAGATATTTCAGAAAATAGAACTGCTTTATTTTTGTACCATCACACTTGTGATATCTTATCTGAATTCAAATGTGAAGATAAATTAATTTCACAGAGTTACGATGGCGCAGCGGTTATGTCTAGCGAAATTGGTGACCTACAGACAAGAGTGAGAGATAGATTTCCTGATGCTGTTTTTGTTCACGGTTTCGCTCACAGACTAAATTTAATTTATTTAGGAACGATGAATGCCGTTTTTTTTAACTTTTCATCTGTTTTTAGCAACTCTAGAAAAAGATTTTCCGCTTTCGATAAGGTTGGAAAAAGGAAAAAGGAAGGAAAAGGACTACAAGATGGAACTATAATGGCCGCTTGGTTTCAACTGTTTGAGAAAATAATAGTCCGGGAGGCAGCGTTGCATTTAAGATGGTGATTTCACGCCGCTTGATTTTGCATGTAGCCGATAGCTCATATATAGCTAGGAATGAAAATAATCGTCAGCTGTCAAAATCGCGGTGCGCCTGGTTGTGAGAACGTGTCAAACCTGTAAAAATATGTGAACACAAAAGTTATTTCACGCCGCTTGAAAATGCGTCCAAGCAATGCTTATAGGAAAAGAATACATATAAAAAAAGTCAGCTGAATAAATAGTGGTGGGTTGTACGTCCGCCGAGGGCATAAACCTGTAAAAAATTGATTCATGTAAAGTGATTTCACGCTCGATGGGCCTTTTCACACTTGTATTCTTGATGCACTCCTCAATTCGGTTTACTGAGCAAGAGACGGAAGAATCAAGGGGAATTCTCTACAAAAACTAGAGAATTCCCCTTGATTCTTCCGTCTCTTGCCCAGTAAACCAGTTTGAGGAGTGCATCAAGAATACAAGTGTGAAAAGGCCCGATGAAACTAATACAGCTGACTCTTTAGATCATTACAACCATGAAAACAATCGTCAGCTGTTTATTTAACGATGGTAAGACAGTTAGCTGAGCGGTTATAAGTGCTGACTTGGTATATTTTGCAATTCAATTATTGGTCTATCTGACGATTTTTTCCCCTCCATATTTGTAGCTGACGTGCATTTTTACTTAATGTACTGTTCAGTAATCATTTAGAACAATTTCATGTTGTTTGAAATCAATTTAGAATAAAATTTATGATTATAATCTAAATTTCTATTCATAAAAAGTATAATTTTGTCGATGTATTTAATTTTTTTATTTAAGTCAGAGGTGAGTGGAAAATAATTATTATTATTATTCACTACTTGAGAAAAAATATTGAATATTTCTTTGAAATAAACATAAATTATCAAATCTTATTGCAAATAATCAAATTTTCTGAATAGTTTTTTTGCCCGAATCTTCTTATGTGTGCGTTTCCAGGTAATTGCTTTCACAACTATCATCAGACGTATCAAAAACTGCTTCTTCTTCTCCCTCTTTTTCTTTAGTTTCGTTACACTCTCTGTCCTCCTCATTAAACGTAGATTGAAATCAAAATTTTCTGCCGTATAATTTTTTTTTCAAAAATTGTATCAACATTGGTGAAAATGTATCACAAAGTTCCCAAAAGTTTATTTGGTTTGAGGTACTGAAACTATAAATAATAATATTAGAAAAACTCACTTTAAATTTTGTTGCCATGTGCGAACCAAATCTCCTCACTCTAGCAGTAATAACTGCTAAATTCAATCTAATTTACACTCTGAACTACGAAAGATATCAAATATGTGATGAAGATTTGAAGTTTTCAAGCTATTTAAATAATAACGAGTAAATGAATGTTGACGAGGTTTGGGATAAACCGAGTTTGGTTGAAAACAATTTAGGTGAATCAATGTCATCTGCCGCCTTTCTCATGTTGACTTTAATAGCTGTATCTTATAGTTTACCTGAGAACTAAGTTTTTCTGTATTAAACTTGGATGGCAATGTAAAAAAGAACTGAGTGTTGACTTGACAAGAGATTAGAGGAATTTCGGGAAGCAACAAACAAAACAATGTTTGGGTGCCACTATATGACGTACTTGCCCAAAACATATCCTTTTTTTCATCCAATCATCAGTATTTCGATAGCTATATGGTTCTCTTTTAAGCACAAGATTTTTTTTTGGAAATTAAAAACAGCGAATGTCCTTTAAGACAATCTGCGCTCCGTATTAAGTTCGTGAAAATTTTGAGCACATTCGCAATGAACCCACATTTTGTAATAATAAAATTTTTGGTGGATGTAATATTAATGGCAATATACAAATGAAAACAAAGAGCGGAAGCAAATTGTGATATTTTTTTGAGCTTTATATTATTCAATAAATATAATAGCTTCAAAGTGAGTTTTTTTAATATTATTATTTATAGTTTCAGTACCTTAAACCAAATAAACTTTTGGCAACTGATACATTTTCACCAATATTGATACACTTTTTGAAAAAAAAATTATACGGCAGAAAATTTTGATTTCAATCTACGTTTAATGACAGAGAGTGTAACGAAACTAAAGAAAAAGAGGGAGAAGAAGAATCAGTTTTTGATACGTCTGATGATAGTTGTGAAAGCAACTACCTGGAAACGCACACATAAGAAGATTAGGGCAAAAAAAAACTATTCAGAAAATTCGATTATTTGCAATAAGATTTGATAATTTATGTTTATTTCAAAGAAATATTCAATATTTTTTCTCAAGTAGTGAATAATAATAATAATTATTTTCCACTCACCTCTGACTTAAATAAAAAAATTAAATACATCGACAAAATTATACTTTTTATGAATAGAAATTTAGATTATAATCATAAATTTTAGTCTAAATTGATTTCAAGTCAGATGAAATTGTTCTAAATGATTACTAAACAGTACATTAAGTAAAAATGCACGTCAGCTACAAATATGGAGGGGGAAAAACCGTTAGTTAGACCAATAATTGAATTGCAAAATATACCAAGTCAGCACTTATAAACGCTCAGCTGACAGTCTTACCATCGTTAAATAAACAGCTGACGATTGTTTTCATGATTCTAATGATCTAAAGAGTCAGCTGTATTAGTTTCCTCGAGCGGGAAATCACTTTACATGAATCAATTTTTTACAGGTTGATGCCCTCGACGGACGTACAACCCACCACTATTTATTCAGCTGAGTTTTTTTTTATATGTATTCTTATCCTATAAGCATTGCTTGGACGCATTTTCAAGCGGCGTGAAATCACTTTTGTGTTAACATTTTTTTACAGGTTTGACACGTTCTCACAACCAGGCCCACCGCGATTTTAACAGCTGACGATTATTTTCATTCCTAGCTATATATGAGCTATCGGCTATATACAAAATCAAGCGGCATGAAATCACCATCCAAAATGCAACGCTGCCTCCCGGACTATAAGTCTGATTTAGAGAATATTTTCTCCAACATAGTCCATAGCGGAACATGGGATAGCGAAACCTTCAATTCAAATACTCTTGCTCAAAGCAAGTAAAATCACAGAAAAATTGAATTGGCTGATTAGAGCGGGGTTTTTCCAAACATACTTCATACATACGAGTAGAAAGTATAAATGCTAAAAAATACTTTAAAATTAGCGAAGTTGGATATGCACTGCGACATGATAAGACTGAAAATGGTAAATTTGTTTTTGCAGATTGATGCACACCTATCTAATTTAATTTGCTAAAAGATGCATTAAATCTTCAACTTAGAACTACTGAAAAACTTTGATGACTTATTTAGTCTGTAATATGTTTTTCTGTTAGGTTTTTTTATAATTGAAAAAAAAATTAAGATATACGAAATTTTCTTTGTTTGCTCGCGAATATTATACTTAATTTGAACTTTTCTGAGATTTTTTATCAAAGCGAGAAAGAAAATCACTGAAACGAGCTGCTGACAATCAATAGCTAACTTTTCATACAAATATGGTCAGCATTGAAATACCTACTTGATTTTTTACACGATATTTCAACAAATTCGCATGTATAGTTTACTAAGCGTTGTATATGCTATGATATGGCTATATATTCTGCTTATGCTTCCCTAAGTCTCAACACCACGAGCCACCACTGCTACCGATCCCCAAAGGGGAAGACCAGCCCCATACTTGGCCGCTTGACTGTCCGTAAAGATATTTATTTCGATAGCAAATCGATAGAAAATAGAAAAAGAACTAACAGAAAATTACCTCTTTTAACTTTCTACACATTATGAGGGCTTTTTCTGGTATCCTAACTACCAGAACATTCAACATAACCTTGAAAAATTCAAAGCCACTTCACATCAAAAAAAGGCAACTACTCAAAAGCTTTTCTTTTTTGCTACCAGCACATTCTATAATTCAGCACGTAAACCACTTCTACAAAACAGAATTGCTGCACTAGTGAATTCACTGTGCCAGGAGTGTTGTTGTTTTCAATGCATCTGTTCTGTGCTGGATAGAGGAGCAAAAAAAACGTAGCTATTTTTAAATTAACTCTCGTCCGCGAAAATAACGGTATCCTAAAACGTTAAATTCTTCATCAAATTGTGTCGAGCAAACTTGACTCTACTTACTCAGTTTTTTATATATGGCTTTTCTGTGGATGTTCTTCCGTTATAATTTGCATTTTTGAAAATTCTCCATACAGTTTTATTATAACACTTCCTATCTAAGTACTTTTCAGCCTTGCACTGAGTTTCAGGCTTTTCTTAACCTGTCCGACGATCGGAAACGGAAAATATTTTGTTTGGTGCTGTTCTTCTGTTATTTACCACACGATTTTCGTGTGGTAAATAACAGAAAAAAAATCTTTTAATTATATGCTGAACAGTGGAAGATGTTCGCTATATGTTTTTGCGGATTTCTTTTTTCAAATTAGAAAAATTAAAAATATTTTTTGTTTTACTTTCTATGTAATCAAAATGATTAAAAGATATATACTAGAAGTGCTAAAAGCATGAAAACATACAGAAAATGCGTCACACACCGTCGCAGTGGCGAATCATTTAAGCCTGTAAGGTGATTTTTTGAGTTGAACATAAATTTGATGTTTTGTTGTTGTTGAATTATGTAATTTATAATGCAATTGTTTTGTTTTTCTTCATTGGAAATATAAAATAAGACTCGTGGTCAAAATATTTTTCCAATTTTTATGTATGGTCTGTTCACTCAAGAAGAACTCACTTCATTTAAGCTGTAACCCACTGTATATATTATTGGCAGTTATGAAAGTAACAGTACTTGCTAATACACATGACGGTGATTTATTAAGTTTGCGGAATGGAGGGTAAGAAGTCCAAATAAAAATGCAAATTTATTTATCTCATTCAATATATTTTTCGGATCTTTCAGTTAGTTTTAAAAAAAAATGTTTTGTCTTTATCAGTAAGCCGAAACTGCGTCCCTCATTTCTTCATCATTTGAAAACTTCTTCCCATGAAGTTCCTTTTTCAATTCTGAGCGCCAGGTCAAGACTGTAGAATCATCGAGGCACTACAGCCCGAATCGAGCCTTAGCCTCCTTAATGCTTCGCCTCCCTTCGTCTCGGTTCAGTGACCGCGTCCTCCAGTTCGGTGCTCCCAAAAGTGACTTGTTGTCAGCATCTATCGAATCCTCCTAGCGCTTGCGTGGCTTACCCACTGGCCTGGCTCCGCTCGCTTGCCCCTTGAGAGACCGTTTGGGGATTCGATTGTCGCTCATTTGTTCGAAGTGGACAGCCCATTGTAGTTTTTGTAGTCGTATAACGCTAGAGACTTCCGGCTCGTCATATATGGTATACAGCTCGTTGTTGTATCGGATTCGCTATCCATCTTTTTCCCGTATTGGACCGAGGAGCCTTCGCAATACCCTGCTTTCGAACGTATTCAAGGCTTTTTCAGACGTCTGGGTCAGTGTCGAGGTTTCGCTTCCGTAGCATAACACAGGTCTGATAATTGTTTTATAGATGCGAAGCTTCGTATTCCTGTGTACGCATCGAGATTTCAAAGTGGGAAGCACCGAAAAATGTGTCTTATTGGCTAATTGAATCCGTCGTTTGATTTTGTCAAGCTCATTCCCATCCTTCGAGAGGTTCGTCCCTAGGTACACAAAGTTGTCTACGTTTTCAAGGTTATAGTCCCCTATCGTTATTTCATTATCGAACATCGAACATTAGTATTAACCTCGTTTCGCCGAAAAAAAAAAAAAAAAAAAATATATATATATATATATATATATATATATATATGTATATATATATATATATATATATATATATATATATATATATATGTATATATATATATATATATATATATATATATATATATATATATATATGTATATATATATATATATATATATATATATATATATATATATATATATATATATATATATATATATATATATATGTATATATATATATATATATATATATATATATATATATATATATATATATATATATATATATATATATATATATATATATATATATATATATATATATATATATATATACATATATATATATATATATATATATATATATATATATATATATAGGGTGAGACGAGGCACTGTCAAGGTATGTACCAATTAGTGATGGCGGGTGCGGGGACATTTTCGTTCAGTAATTGCTGGAAATAGGACGCCCATCTTTCCTTCACCTGTTCTGAGCCACCTATGATGCTTCCATCGGTAGCCCTACATAGGCTAGTTCGTGGTTTAAAGCCTTATTTTAAGGGCCTCACTATTTTGTACGCTTGTCGAGTGTTGTAAGCCATAGAGTTGGCATTCATGTTATTCAGCATGCTGTGAAAATGCTTTCATTTCTTACGTCTAATTATTCTATTAGCTACTCTCCGAAAGATCGTCATAATTTTTCTTTCGTGGCTCTTGTCGGTCGTTCAATGTGGATTTTGTAAGCCGCATTCTTTTCGTCCAATGCGGCTTGACATTCCTCGTCGAACCATGTATTTCTGCGTTGCCCGGCTGTATATCCCACTACTTTTTCACTACGCTTTTGATAATAGTCCAAACTTAGTTGATAGACGTCGTGTTAGGCGTGGAAGCTAGTTCCATTTCCAGAGCAGATCTAGACTCGGCTTCCAACGCCTTGTTTCGAAGCTTGTCGACATCGAACTTGCGTCTTGAACTTGCTCTGGCGTCATACGACAGTGATACTCGACATCGATATCGAGTCTTGACTAAGTAGTGGTCGGAGACGCAGTAGGCCCCACTGAAGGTTCGCACATCTTAAATACTGGAGGCCCATTTTTTCTGAATCAGAATATGATTAAAAGTGCGGCCGCCGGGGGATACCCATAATTTTTTGTGAATGTCGCGACCCGGGAAACACGCGGAGCTTACGATGAGATTTCTGCTACTCGCAAAGTCGACAAGTCGTTGCCCATTGTTGAGAGAATCATATAGCCTTTCCAGAAGGTTATAAAAATTATCTTTCACTGCTTCATCCTTATCTTCAGTAGGGACATGAACGCTAATGAGCCAAACGTTAAAAAACTTTCCACGAATGCGGATGGCGCACAGTCTTTCGTTGACAGTAGAATGGGCGATCTAAAATATCGAAGCCAGATTGTTTTAGTCCGTATATCGACAGCACACCTTATTCTTGTCGATTTGGAAACATTCAGAATTTTCTTTCTTACCAATTTTCGTCTGATAGTCTCCTTATAATCCACACTATATTGTTCGTCTTGCTTTTTTACGTTTGCCGTGCTCTTAAGTTCTATTTTGCAACAGGACGTCATACTCGTTTCGCATTGCTTCTGTCCAGTTAATGGCTTAATGGATCCTTTAACGATAGCCATATTAGCTTCCGCAAGTTTCGACTACTCCCCAAACTTGCGAACCGACTGCACGCAAAGAATGTATCGTAAGCGTCATCGTCCTCCATACAGTACTGACAGTACAGTGTACGCACCTTACCCCATTCTGTGAAGATATTTTCTGAAGTAACCACGCTCTAAAAGGTCCAAAAGACTTATCAGTCTCGCCGTCCAGCGACCTTTGTTACATGCACTCCAACGTTATTGCCAAAGTTGAGTGTTGGCGAACGTCCGTGCACTAGACCCCATGGCCGGCTCAGAGCGTATGAGGTACCCTTTTTTGCGCTCTCACACAAGCAGATCTATCGGGATTACTCCTGCTACTACCAGCACGGCATCTGATACACTGGGCACCTCTACGCTGGACGCTGGCGATACGCGCTCGTCCGCCCAAATTTCGGTCCCATAAAGCAAGATGCAGTTAGTTGTCGCCATCAGCAACATCCGTCTAGTTTTGTCGGGGCTACCGACGTTATCTATCAGCCTGGTCAGCAAAACAACGGCTCTCCGAGTCTTGTTGCATAACTTACGGATGTGGTCCCAGTAGGTTAGCTTAGTGTCCAGCGTCACTCCCAGGTACCTTACCGATTTGCTAGTCTTGACCTCTGCAGAGCCCACAGTCATCGGTGTGACAGGTGGTATCCTCCGTTTTGACAGCATGACGATCTCTGTCTTCGATTGTGTCATCTGTAGGCCATGGTCGGTCATCCGCTGTTCCACACACCTCATGACTTAGCTAAGTCTGAATTGGGTAAGCCCGAAAATTCTAGAAATACAGTGGCTGACAGCCAAAATCATGTACCTAAGTAACTTATGAAAAATTGTCAATATCTGGCTGCTTTTGAATGAAATAAAGAAAAACACTTGTGAGGAAATGCAAATATAATGTGTATTTATCATTTAAGTAAAAAATAACAAAACGATATAATCCGTTACGATAAAAATTAATAAAAACCCAGAAAAGAGCTGATTTTGACCTCACAGCTAAAATGATGTAAAATGGTTTTTCGTAGAAAAAGTACCGCTAGTTCCAATAATCCGTTTGTGAGGGAAGAGTATCGCATTGCAGACATGATGACTATCAGCCAGACCTTAGTTTTTGAACAAAATCATTATTCTATAAAGAACAATACTACAGTTAATTTGCGATGGGTCGTCACACTTCTCTTGAAGAGCGAGAGTTAATTATAAACAATTTCAAGGACAGGAAATCTAAAAGAAAACAAAATTTGCTGAGATTATTAAAAGGAGTACTTTAACGGTTCAGCATATTATTGAATGTTTTGTGTGCAAAAACTGTATAAGAAATCAAATCAAAAAAGCTCACAATAAATTTTTTTCTGAAACGTATTGCCGTTAGATCGTGAGACAGTTAAAAAAGTATCCTATATTGAGTGCCCCCAAATTGGCAGAGTTTGCTTGAAGGACTGTCGGCAAAAAGAGTAACCCCCAAACTATACGAAGGACACTCAGGAATGCCAATTTAAATTGTAGAGTTGCCTGGAAGAAACCGCAAAAACAGTTTGCGCAGGGTAATCAATCCTGCGCAAACTGTTTTTGCGGTTTCTTCCAGGTCAGGAACATCTGATGAACGATACTACTTTTTGGGAAACCGTCATTTTCTCTGATGAGAGTAAATTTAAATTATTTGGATCTGATGGGCAAAAATACGAAATAAAGAGCTCAATCCAAAACATTTAAGGGCCACTCTGAAACACGGATGTGGACATGTTATGGTATGGGCATGTATGTCGCAAGCAGAGGTCGGAAATCTGGCTTTCATCGATGCTGTCATAGACAAACACCGGTATTTGAATATTTTGAAAGGGAACTTACTGCAAAGTGCAGAAAAATTGAATATAAGGGATAATTTTTGATTCTATCAGGACAATGATCCTTAGCATTCCTCCCAACTCGTTCAAACGTAGGTCATTTGCGATTGCCCACATGTTATTCAAACACCTAAACAGTCTCCGGACTTAAATGTTATAGATAATTTATTGTCAGAGTTGGAGAAAGGCATCAAGAAACACACAATTAGCAACTGAGAGGACGTTGAAAGAGCTTTGCAGGAAGAGTGGAGCCAAATCCAGCCAGAATACACGAAATCTTTAGTGGAATTCATACTCCGCAGATTGGACGCGGTTCTTAAGTAGAAAGGCTATCCCACGTAATACTAGAAGTAATATTTTTTAATTTTATAAGACATTAAGAACTTGAGAATTTTTTTTCCCAGGAAACCCATTTCACATCATTTTGGCTGTGAGACCAAAATCGGCTCTTATCTGGATTTTTACTAGTTTTTTTTCCTAACGCATTATTTTTTTCGTTATTTTTTCACTTAAATGATAAATAAACATTATATCTGCAATTCCTCATAACTTTTTGCATCATTTCATTCAGAAGCTGACAGATATTGATAATTTTTCATAAGATACCTGGCCACATCATTTTGGCTGTCAGCCACTGTAAATACTGCTGCCCCATCGTCAGCGTCATCTACGAGAAACACAACCGGCGCAGCAGTCCATCCTAAACGATATTCCAGAGGTCAGGTCCGACGATAGACGCCTGTCCTGCCCCTGAAGTGACAAGCCTACTCCGAAAACCTTCGTCGGCATCGAATAACAGCCATCGGTCCCTAAGACTAATGATACACTGCTGGTATTGATACCAGGATATGGGTACCACGTTATCGATAACTTGGCAGGGTGATGCACTGCACCTACGTGGCATTGTGTGACATCATCTGTCAAAAATGAAAACTGTCAAATTGAGTGTAGAATCAAAAGTGAAATGAAATTAAAACGAGCCCGTATTTTTTTGTCAAATAGGCTTGATAAAGTTGGCTTTTCCTATTTCATATCAAAACAAGTGACACTTGCAAAATAAAACCATTCAGTGACAATTGTCAGTGATTTGTATTGGAAAGTTTCATTGCTACACTAACCACTGGCTGCGAATTGTCTCTGCTGGCTGTAAAATCTTTGATATGTCGAGCAAAATTCTCTCGGTATCAATACCGTCCAACAACGTAGATACCCAGTATGTACCGCTTTGCCAAGCTGGTATTAGCCTAGAACTGGGTGATATACTGGTGGTATGGAAGATACCATGGTATCAATGCCAGCAGTGTACCAATAGTTTAATTTTGTCCCATATCATGACCAACAGTTAATCAGAAAGCGGAAACTATGTTCGAGGGCCAAAGCACATCTGTCCGCCTCGCCGAATTAACGGCATTTTGGACATCTAGCGTTACCAGCAGAAAATCGGTCGGGCTTTTTAGCATACCTCCTTCTTTCATGCTTCCGCCTCCTTTTGTCAGATGCGGTATGTTCTTTCGCATCGAGCTTGACGTCCTGGATATTCTATATTTCCTGCTCCAACATTGAATTACTTTTGATTCCAGTGACTTATTGTGCTCTTCAACTTCATATGCTATAACTTCGCACCGTATCTCGGGGCCTGATAGGATAAACTTCCATGTTTCTGGATTTTTAATCTATGAATGTGACGATATATCGCGGTCCACTTAAAGATATGGTTCGAAAAGTTCCACATACGTTCGTGTGTATAAGTTTCAAAGTATGACTTGCTCGGTTTTGTGACCATTTTACTTTTCTACATGTTCTACGTTCTTCTTTTGTATGAAAAACTTTTATCTTTGCAAATTCTTCTTAGCCCTGTCCTTCAGGTTTCTATAGCAAACAGGTGCAATATGTCGATGCCATTTTATAGCAAGATCAGCTCTCGCACAGTGAATTTTTCCGACTTTCGATGATATCACATACAGCTTGCTAACTACTTTCTTCGCTTTTATTATGAATACTACTGTGGGCAAAAAATAGTAAGACTGTTCATAATTTTAAAATTCTTCATTTATTCTGCCAAATCTATTTCGTCCCCCTCAAAGTAATCCCCCCGGCCGCAATACACTTATGCCAACGTTTTTTCCAATCCTCGTAACAGTTGTTAAATTCAATTTCCGGAATAGCCTTCAATGCGCGTAGCGATTCACGCTGAATGTCTTCAATTGACTCAAAACGGTTTCCCCGGAGCGGTCGCTTGAGTCTGCTGAACAGCCAGAAGTCACACGGAGCTAAATCAGACGAATACGGTTGTTGTGGAACGATATTGGTTGATTTTTTGGCGAGAAACTCACGAAGAATCAATGCGGCATGCGACGGTGCATTGTCGTGGTGCGAAAACCAAGACTTGTCGGCCCATAATTCCGGCCTCTTTTTACGAATTGGTTCGCGCAGACGACGCAAAACACTCAAATAGTATTCCTTGTTGACAGTTTGGCCGGTCGGAAGGAATTTGGAGTGCACCACACCTCGATGATCGAAGAAAACTGTCAACAAGACCTTGATTTTTGACTTGCTTTGACGTGATTTTTTCGGCTTCGGCTCACCTTTGGCACGATATTCGGCCGATTGATCGTCTGTTTCTGGGTCGTTAGCGTAGATCCAAGACTCTTCGCCAGTTATAATACGATTCATGACATCCTGGTAGTCGGAAAGCATTGTTTGACAGAAGTCAACGCGACGCTGTTTTTCAAGAAAATTGAGTGATTTTGGAACCAATTGTGCTTTCACTTTTCTTCACTGATCCTTGCGATATTCCAACGATATCAGTAAGGTCTCTGACAGTAAATCGTCGATTCTCGAGCACCATCTCCTGACGTGTTGATCATCAGTTGATGTTGACGGCCACCCTGGACGTGGTTCGTCGTCAACGCGTTCTCGACCCTTTTTGAATAATTTGTACCAATCAAAAGCACTTTCGGCACCAGAAATTTCATTCCTCACACAAAATTTAATGGAACTTCTTTGTTGAATAATTTCACTCATTGTAAAGATCGCCGAATGCACTTTTTGTACTTCAGAAAGACAAGCATATACTAAACACCAGTGAGGTAGTAGAAATGGAGTGGCTATGCCCATAAGATTTACATTGAAGGGGATGGTAGTAATTTTTTAGCTACTCATTGTCAAATCGAGTCAAATCCAAGTAGTTCCCCTCCAATTTGACAATGAGGTCGAAATGGCGTTAAGGCAGCTTTAACATGCTTTGTGCGCGAGAGGATTGAAGGGGCGAATGGTGGAAAGTTATACCGTCCGTGTCCAGGGGCTGCTAAACACTAATGATTACTTTGATGTGATATTTGGCACAGATGTCACTGACAGTCATACCAATGTAGAAAATTTTTTTTTCGACGAACGGATTTCCGCGCGAAATTTAAATTAAAAAGTCTTACTATTTTTTAGCCACAGCAATATATCGTAATTCAGAGAAATTGCTTGGAATTAGCGATCAATTTCATTATCTTAACCTAAGCCGATTCTGAGATCATCGCTTTTGAAATTTGCTATTTTTACTTCATATAAATTAAACCCACACTAAGCGCATAATTTCTGTTTCTATATTAGCATTCTTAGACGCCTGGTAGAATTTCAGAAGCGTTTTTTTTTAAATGAAATCGCATCGGTAAAGGTCGTGTCGACAGCAAAATGAGAGAAAGAAGCCTGTGAGGCAGCTATACACTAATTGGAATTTAGCTATGTTGTATTATATGTTTGAACAAAATTAATATATGAATTTTACAAAACATCATTACAATTTTCTCGAAAATGAAATAAAAATAAAATATTATTTTTCGCAGACAAGGACACGCTCACACGCATCAATCAGAAGAAACTCGCGTATGGCATAAGCGTGATAACAAATGGCAAAATGTTCATTTTCATCGAAGTGCAACTGGAAAAATCAGTGGAGCAACGACTTTTGATTTTATAAGTCATCATCAGAAATAGATGACTTTATTCAAAGTTCTCGTTTATAACAATATTTGAATTTTTATATTTATATTTTCCTTCTCTCTCTCTCTCTCTTGAATCTTAACATACCGTTTAATTTTATACTTATAATCGAATCCAACCCGAAAACAGATTACACTCTCTCAATTCATCAACAGCAAAATATTTGATAAGGGAATCATCTTAATTTGGGAAATTTTCTCGCTTTTCAAAATGTAAGTCATTTCGAAAATACTACAATATATGTATATCAGATGAAAAGCAAATAAATTGATTAGAATATACACGCAAATTGAAAATACAAAACAAAAAAAAAACACACACACTAACAAAAAAAACACAACTTAGCACCAAAAGAAGAACTAATATTGTGAAAAAAAATTGCAGGCGTATTTGAATTAATTTAGAAAAATCTTCATTATTATCAAACAAAAAAGAAAAAATCTACAAACATTTCTAAATAATACCTTGAATGGAAAATCTGTAAAAACAGTTAATGAGAAAATATTAAAACATACAAATTTAAAATGAAATACAAACAGCAACAACAACTTGATGAGAAAATTATGTAAGTAGATAAATTAAATAATGAAAAATAAATTTAAATCACAAAAACACACACACACTCACATACACATTCAAGAAGAAAACGGCAAATATTTAGTGTATCTAGCTTAATTTGGCTCGGAATTAGTTACCATACAGCTACCATACTCCAAAATAATTCCATGAAATCCGAACAAAATTGAGAAAAAAACAACAACCCGTGCAACAACTATTTAAATAAATAAATTTATAAGAATGAGAAAACTAACAATCGTACACACAAGTTAAATCTTAAGTAAATTGTAGCGAAATTGAAAAGAAATCCAAACACTAATTAAATTATTGAAACGATCAAGAGTAAAAGTTCGTAAAAAAAAAACAAAATAGGGGCTGAATATGTCTTTTCCTATAGTTCAAAGCAAAAAAAAAAACATATAAAGAAAAAAACCTAATCGAAATCGAATAATAATTGTCGTCGTGGAACATGATATCTGTCTACAATTCTATACTTTTTCGTCTTTCAAATTTTTTCGAAAACTGAGTCCAGAAACCGAAAGGGTACTTGCACTATTCAAACCTCTTTTCTTTTTATTCCGTTTCTATTTATATAAATAAACATAAAAATGTATTCTGGCTTTTAGATAGATCACTTGTTCGTTAGTCTTGCCGTCTGAATGATGTCGATTTTTCGGATAAATCTGTCGCTGTTCGATTTTTGTGTTTTGTTTTTTTATTATTATTCCAGCATCGACAGATTCTCTTCGAAACTTTGGACACAAAATGAAAGAGCAAAACAAATTAATAATCGCTTAATATAATATAATTTACATACAGTAAAGATATCGCTCGAACAAGCAAAAAAACAAGAGAAATATAAATTAAAAATGAGCTCTGTTGGAAAACAACAAAACAGTTTTAATCCTATTTGAGTATAGATAAAGATTTATAAAAAGTATTTATTAAAAAATAATCTAAATTTAAAATAAAACGAATTACAAAAAAAAATTGAGATATAAATAATTTAAAGTAAATATTATAAATTAAAAAAAAAAAACAAAACCAAAAAAAAAACATTTCAGTCAAATCTCATATAAATTTATGAAGAAGCAGATATAATCTTAACAAAACAAAAAGAAGGAAACAGAAAGTAATATATTTATTATTTTTAATTTATCTAACAAGAAGGTTTTTTGAATTAGATATGCATTATATATCGAAATAAAGTAAACCATAACAGAAATAAAGTGAAATTTGCCATGACACGTTGAAAAATAATATTAAAATAACTTGAAAGAAAAAGAAGACATGATTCGTCGTTGGGTTGTTTTGTGAATAATAAAACATACTGAAAAACAAAAAAATAAAACAAGATAAGAAAAGAAAAAAATGAATTAAAGCAACAAACGCGTGATTAAGACAGCGTAGAAAAATAAATAAGACAACAGCAACATGAGAGAAACAACAAAAATTAAAGAAGAAAAAACTAATCAGAGATCAAACTTAAAAAAGCTCGTTAGTAATATTCTTATTCTCAGAGAAATCCAAACAGTTTTGACCGAATTTTATGAATGAAATAGATTTCAAGCAACATTATTAGCTGTGTGTAATGAAATACACTAGTTTCGAGAAAACAAGAAATTAAAAATGGCAACTTAAATGTAAAAACGTCACCAAAAACTTTAAAAATCTCACTTAAATCACTTCGTGTTTATCATAATAATTCAACCTAAATACTACGAATAACAAAAAAAAATTCAATACAAATACTTCTTTAACTTTTTGAAATTAAAAAACTTGGGAACGATAATGGTTAATGTTGATGAAAATATAAATGTATGTCCTTTTTTGAATTTTTTCGCGAGAAAAATTCCATTAGGATAAATCAAACATTAGAATTCATATTTAATTCGGTAAAATGATCGAATTGGTTTTTCATTCGAGTATTATTATACAGTCTGGCGTCAGAAAAAAAAACCATGCTTTTTTCCTAAAGTATAAAATATGTTTATTTATTTTACAATGTAAAAAGAACTAAATTCCTAATTACAAATCGCTAATATTTAATATGCCGTGTTATCTCCATCGTTATCAAGTATAGCCTAGTATATTTTCGGTATACTTTCAACAAGCCTCCTTGCGTAGTTCATCGAGGACATAGAGGATCTTATCTTGCGGACTCTACGTGCCAGTTGCTTCGAATTGTAGACTGACTACCGGAGAGATGGACTTTGATAATTCTCCACACATTTTCGATGGGATATTGGCATCTGGCGATTGGAAAGGTCCATCTATTTTCGTGACGCTATTCTACTGAAAGGCTCAATTTTCTCTTGAAAGACCCAATATTCATTGTTCCGCGGAAATATCACCTTTACCGGTTTTAAAAGTCCGCACCTGTATGTGTGGACATTTTGTTCAGCATTCAAATTTTAAGTGAAGTGCTGCAAACACCCGAAACCGCACTCCGTGTAACATCTCCAAACATTCACGTTCGCTGGATCGTTATCAATGCATTGGTGAACATTTGTACTGTGGATGCTTCAGCCGAACCCATGCCCAAAAGGTCACTACGTCGGAGAAAACAACTTTAATCGAATCGCGATCCATATTTTTGCATACTTTTCGCTCATATTCATTTGGTTGCTCCGGGTCGTAGCCTCCTGTTTGAGCAATAACGCCGTAAAAAGCAGACAGAAATACATTATTTTTTTTACGTTAAAACAAAAATCGCGGCTTCTATCTTCAAACACGAACTGTATATTTTTGTCAACTTAGTTTGATTATTTCCGAAGTAAAGATGCCAAACTGCGTCTCCAGTGGCGTAAACAAGTTTCACGAATTCTCTCTGAAAAAATTAAAATTGTTAGATGGTTTCCATCGAGGAACGAAATTAAAAAAAAAAAACAACTTACAGTTATCTCACACTTTTTTTATCTGGTTTCAATGATCGAATTTCAATCAAAGCAATCGATTCAGTTCACTTACAATGTTATTATCTTCGAATTAAAGCCACTTGTTTCATAAGACCAATTGTTCTTAGCTAAGATATTATTGTGTATATGTGTTTTTGAATTTAAAGAGACAAACAACAATTTTCCGAGAGAGCAAAAACAGTGTGAATCAATCATTTACAAATATTTTCTTTAATAGGAAAAGCATTTTTTATTATTCTCTAATAAGTTTTATAAAAACATAAATAAAATTGTTTTTATAATCTAACTAATACTCGATTCTTTTAAAAAGAGTAATATTTTAGCAAAATAGTTCTTTTCTCAATTTCGAAACGGAAGAAAATTCCAATATTCTTGATTGTATTTGAAATCTTGGAAAGTATTTAAAGAAATAATATAGTGCATATATCTGTAAAATGAAATATGGTAAAAAGAATCTTGTAATTTATTTATTCGCTTGTTTTAACGAAGGCAGAAATACGAAAAATTATATAAAGTATAATGTAAATCAAAGTAAGAGATTTAATTAAAACACAAAGAATTGAAGACGATAAGTTAAGGTGATGGCAGTAGTAAGTTGTCGAATTAAATTGTCAGCACTAAGCTTTATTTGCTTTTCCGTTTTGCTGCGAAAAGCATGAAAAGAGAAAAAAAAATTACGAAATTCAATTGAATATTTTCCGAATTTTTCTCTTAACTGGGAAGTGATAGAAACTAAAGAAATCTACTAAAGAAATACCAACTAATTTAACCATTTTCACTAATTTCGACCTACTCTATTCATGTATAACTTCATCAAAGCAAACAAATTCATATTAAGAAAAGAAATTTTCAACCTCTTTCTCTCGAACTCGAATCATTCGATTTATTCTACTCACCATATCTTTTTGTATGCATGATAAACTTTAAAGATATATTTGAATAACAAAAATCAACAACAAATTCTTATTTAATATCTAAGCTTTCTATCCAGAAAAAATTTCAAGTGAATTTTGCCGCATATGGGAAAGCCTATTAAAGGATTTTTGGAAAGAAAACAACAACAAAAACAACTAACGAAAACCTCGTGAAAACGATTGCAACTAATATCTTCTCAGAACAAAACCAAAATAAAAACTAAAACCTAAAAAAAAAACAAAAATTCAAGTGCATAGCGAATTTCTTATATTGTGAACAATTTAAAATTTCTGAAAAAAGAAAAGAAATTTTTTTGTAAGACTTTATCTATGAAATGTTTCGGGCTTAAGAACGAATAGTGTGGAGAAGCTCAAAATCTACAATAAGGAAAAACTAAGCTATTAGCTGGAGAGTCAGAAATAGACATTAAATAAAAAAAGGGAAGATGATACATTATGATGAATATAGAAATACATAAATTTAACAAATTAATAATGTAACAGAAGAAATTAAAATTATTTAAAATTTATCAAAAAAAAAAGAAGTAATAACCAGTAAAAGAGTGAAAACAAGAAAAGAGCATACAACAGCAGATAACAGTAAATTTGAAAATGAATAAAAATATGTTTCCCTTTATCTCTAATATCCAATTGTTTTCTTTACATATTCATTAAATCTTCAAAAGTCCTGGACATTGCCATCTATCGGTAAGTAGTTTTCAGCAATTCCAAGCTATCCGAAAAATTCCCAAAATCCATAAGTGGCGCTTTATGACTCAAATTGGGGTAAACTCGACTTGATTTGATTTGATTTATTCACGGAAATAAAATCCATTTTATACATATGTTTATAGCTTAACTATCTTAAATATAAAAATGATAATAAAAATAAAAGAAAAGAAAAGATAAAAAGAACAAAAATTTAGTGGCTGTTACAGAATCCTATAAAAAAAAAAGCAATTATAACAATATCAACTACTAATCTAGTGGTAATAACAATGAAAACTGAGCGATACTTAGTCAGTCCTATATCTAATTTATCTATGGAAAAAAGTGCACAACTCATGTTTAATGGTATTTACAGAATCATTAAAAAAATCAACCCGATTGCTCATAATATTGCCCGTAATTTGGAGTCTCATAAGAGGAGAATTCTGGTGAAAATTTCACCTAAAGTTGTCTACAATGAACATATCGTTCGATCTAGTTTGCCTGGAGGGAACCCGAAATCGCAATAGTCCAAGGAAATAAGGGGAATCCAAATTGCCATTCATTAAATTATATAAGAATGTGACATCATGGCATGCCCGACTAGCCTGTAGCGACGTAATGTTTAGTAACTTCATGATCACAGAATAAATATTTTCAATACCGTTCAAACGAAGTTTAGAAGCAACGTACCGTAAAAATTTATGCTGAATACTTTCTAGTTGATCAATGTGCACCATGTAATACGGGTTCCAGAGAACTGATACATATTCGAGCTTACTGCGAACAACAGACTTGTATAATAACTTCAAAGTATTGATATTATTAAACTCACGAGAATTACGTATAAGAAAGCCAAGCAATCTGCGAGCTTCATTAGCAATGTCATTAATGTGATTGCTAAAGCTTAAACTACCGTCAAAGGTTATACCCAGATCCTTGATTTGATTAACTCTTTCTATAGGGAAACCATTAAATGTGTAATTACCCCCAAAACTTACTCTGATCCTGTTGAAAATAATAAATTTACATTTGCTAATATTTAGTTCTAAATTATTATCAACGCAGTATGCATACAAACGATCAATATTTGACTGCAGCAAATGGATGTCAAAAAGAGTGTCAATATCTTTAAAATCTTTACAGTCATCTGCAAACAATAAAAACTGAACGTCATGAAAAACTGAACTTATATCGTTCATAAATATTAAAAACAATAATGGACCAAGATGTGAGGCCTGAGGTACACCAGAAGTGGGAAAGAAGGGATTTGAGAATGTATCATGAAATTTCACAAATAATGATCGATTGCTTACGTAGCTACAGAGCCATTCATACATAGTACCATGGAATCCAATGTTTTTCAGTTTTTTGAACAACAGCCTTAAGTTGATTTTATCAAATGCTTTACTAAAATCTGTATAAATTGAATGAACTTGGCCGGACGATTTCAGAGAATTACAAATGAACATTATTATAGTTAATCTTGTAAATATTATTGATTTTACTTTGCTATTGTTTATGGTTTAGAAGAATTATCGATTAATAATACGCTGCATTTCATTCAATTGCCAGAATATGCGATATGATCCTACATTCCTATAGTTGTTTGTACGACTTATATGCGGATTAAATAAGTGAGGGAAAGTGTATAGTATTACAAATTTATCAACAAGCTAAGTTGCAAAGGATTTATTATCTCGCCAATTAGTTGTAATCTATAAATTGATTTTTAGTTTGAATTATTGGTTAAGGGACTACTGAGAAAATTTTTTTAAAATAAACAAATGTTTCTATTGTTCGATTGATTGTTTTTTTTTCGCGAGGCAAGCTTTTCATTTGCTATTTCGCGGGGCAAGAAGACATTCGTTTGCTATTTCGCGGGACAAGAAGACAAGGTAGCGGGTGCTGCGTAGTATCAAGGATGCGCCTCCGTCAACTCTTTCATTTGCGACCATTTTCAGGATCCTAGCCCCAGCCAATCCTGAGAAAATCGCTTTTGAAATTCGATACATTTTGCTATTCCGCGGGGCAAGCTCTTCATTTGCTATTCCGCGAGGCAAGCTATTCATGTGCTATTTCGCGCGGCAAGCTATTCATTTGCTATTTCGCGAGGCAAGCTATTCATGTGCTATTTCGCGAGGCAAGAAGACATTCGTTTGCTATTTCGCGGGGCAAGAAGACATTCATTTGCTTTTTCGCGATTCAAACTATTCATTTGCTATTTCGCGAGGCAAGGTATTCATTTGCTATTTCGGGCAAGACGACATTCGTTAAATATTTCGCGGGGCAAGAAGACATTCGTTTGCTATTTCGCGGGGCAAGAATTCATTCGTTTGCTATTTCGCGGGGCAAGAAGACATTCGTCTGCTATTTCGCGGGGCAAGAAGACTTGATATTTCGCGGGGCAAGAAGACATTCGTTTGATATTTCGCAGGGCAAGAAGACATTCGTTTGATATTTCCCGGGGCAAGAAGACATTCGTTTGATATTTCGCGGGGCAAGACGACATTCGTTTAATATTTCGCGGGGCAAGAAGACATTCGTTTGCTATTTCGCGGGGCAAGAAGACATTCGTTTGCTATTTCGCGGGGCAAGAAGACATTCGTTTGCGATTTCGCGGGGCAAGGTATTCATTTGCTATTCCGCGCGGCAAGCTATTCATTTGCTATTTCGCGAGGCAAACTATTCATTTGCTATTTCGCGAGGCAAGGTATTCATTTGCTATTTCGCGAGGTATTCATTTGCTATTCCGCGCGGCAAGCTATTCATTTGCTATTTCGCGAGGCAAACTATTCATTTGCTATTTCGCGAGGCAAACTATTTATTTGCTATTTTGCGCGGCAAGCTATTCATTTGCTATTTCGCGAGGCAAGGTATTCATTTGCTATTTCGCGAGGCAAACTATTCATTTTCTATTTCGCGAGGCAAGCTATTCCTTTGCTATTTCGCGAGGCAAGGTATTCATTTGCTATTCCGCGCGGCAAGCAATTCATTTTCTATTCCGCGCGGCAAGCAATTCATTTGCTATTTCGCGAGGCAAACTATTCATTTGCTATTCCGCGAATAATGTAGTTTGTGGTGTACTACTTAAAAAAAAATACAATTCTTTCGTTCCACGGCTAAATCTTTATTTAAGAAGTTACTTCTATGTTAGCGTTACAACAACTGAACTTTCATCAGCCAATTTCTCTTTTATCGATTCGACATTCTTTCGAGTGTCAGCATTATTACCTGACCCAGTTGAATTGCAATTAATATTGTGCAAGAGAAATTGGCTGCTATCAGCATTTTTAGCATATGGTGCAATGTTCTGTTCTGACCCAGTTGCAATGTTGGGTGAATGAACATTACCGTATGTTACTCCTCCTCGGTTTAACTGAAGATTCTCCTGAATCTTTACATTGAAATGATTATACAACATTTTTTTTCCCAGACACATAGTTAGAATAATAATTATCGTTGCAAAGATTGTAACAGTAATATTAATGCCATATGATACAATTTTGTGCTTTTTCAACTCTTTTATTTCCTTATTGTTTTCGAAATTGCTTGTAACTAAATTCTCAAATGTAATTGATTTCGAAAAATTAAAGTTCGATCTTGAATATGGATAAAAGTATTTATCATGGTCTACCATTTCTTTATTGGAGAAGGTCTCTTCCAGTATAGTTACTTGACAATTACAGAAATTAACCAGATAATTTCTATTTAAAGCAATTTTCCTCTCGTCACAGTTATGTATTAATTCTAATTCTCTGGCATTTTTAATAACAATGCTTTCTTCACCTAATATTTCTACTTGTGTTTTATTATTGTGTATTAGTTTACAATTTCTTTCCAATGTGCAATGTTTACTTAATTTTAAATCTTTTAATATTACATTAGATCTATATGTATATGTATAATTATTTATTTCAACAATATACTCATCTTCGCTATCTATTTCAAAATTCTCCTTGTTTGGTGCTGGAGTGATAAGTTTTAAATCAGTTATAATATAATTTCTTGGAACTTTGATAGCTATAACAATGTATTTGTTCTTATATTCTAATATTCCCATTTGTGATAATTTAAGTTTATAAAAATCGATCTCATATTCCTCAATTTCTTCCATAGTTAATATACTTGGATGCAACAAATTATGTTTAGCCGATACAATATTATCCTGAATTTGGTTTACTTTATTTTCTAGAAATCTTAACTTTATTATTTGTTCTAAGAATAGTTGCTGGTGTACGATTTGCTTTGTTGTACCTTCCAATCCTTTAAAAGCTTCTAAAATTTTTCTTCTATCGTTATTTATTATGACTTGCAATGAGCTTATGGATTCATTAAAGTGATTATTAATTTTGATTTGCCCATTGAGGTTGTTAATAGCATTATGATTATTTTCTTCTATGATTTGCAAATGGTTTACAATTTCCTCTCTATCATTGCTATCGATTGTCCCAAAGAGCCATTTTTGTGCATTGCCTACAATGTTCAATAAACCTCTTTTCTGTCTTTTCACGGAACTAGGAATAATAGACTTTATATTCGCTGTAACTGTATCTATTTCCCTAAAAATCATATCTCTGTTCTCAATATCCAAATGCTTTATATTAACTCTTATATTTGAAACAGCATCTAACATATCTTTTGGATTAACTAAATGTAAAATAGTATTTGTCTGATTCACAATTTGTATTGTTCGCAACTTAATTTTTGTATAACCAGACTCATCATCAATTTGCATTGTTTGTAGTGCTCCATGTGCCGCTGATATCGTTAAAATTATTACGAAAAGAATTGCCTGTAAATTTATATGGTCTTTTAATATTTGTTACATGTACATTATCAAGTTTCTTGATTTTATATCTAGTTTCATCTTTATGTCTAACATGTTTATAGTTCTTAATTGGTCCTTGTTGCCTATTTTCTATATAATTTTCTCGCTCTTTATTTAGTTTGCTAATTTTCCTCTCCTTACTTTCCTTTACAATCTTATATAAACTATTCGCATCGACTTCTTCCTTAGCTTTTCTCGGTGTAGTTTTTATGGTTGAGTGATATCTATCATTATAATTTCCTATTACTAGCTGAATTTTAGCTTCGACTGATAAACTCTTATCTTCTATTCCTGTCACTTTTTCTAAGATTGTTGAATGTAGTCTTTCAACATCCGAATTCCCAGTATGACTATTAGGTTTTGTCCAGTGTACTTCCACATTACTTTCCCTAAAATATTCTTTCAGTTGCTCTGCTATGAATTCATTGTCTAGTATCATCTTTTTTGGTGTACCAAATTTAGCAAAATGCTCAACTAAAATCGCTTTCTTCGTCCTCCAATTTTTATCAAATATAGTATAAGCTACTGCAAATTTAGTTAACTTATCAATGATAGTTACAAATGCTCGTGTTGACAAATAGAAAACGTCCAAATGTAAAATTTCATTTTTTTGTGTTGGGGTCTCAGTTATTTGAAATTTTGGTTTAATTGGATTACGGTCGTATTTTATTTCCTGACATTTTGTACAATTATTTATTACCAGTTGTATGTGTTCCTGGAGTTTAGGAAAATATACTTTTGATTTCAATGAGTAATAGGTCTCATTTATTCCGCTATGCATTGATTCCTTCGTATGATACATAGAAATTGGTTTATGTAACTCCTCTTCAGTCTGAATCTCGATAGCTCTTGTTGAACATCTAATAAACTTTACTTTTCCATCATTCGGAAATAGTTCTATTATCGTTTGTTGAACTCGATTATAGTCGTGATCTTCCACTTCTGAAAATATCCCTGTCTTTCCTTTCTTTATGAATCTAGTTAATACATTTTTAATTTTACTTACTTCTTCTAAAGGGTTTAAATATATAATTCTGCGTCCGTGTAAATTTTCCATCTCTTTAGTTACATTTTAGGTTAAAATTAACTGTGTTCTAAATTTATTTACTAATTCATCTTTTATTCCAATATGGTCCAACAGCTGCTCATCTACAGAATGTATTGTATCTGTTAAGTCCATATTTGATTCAGTATCATTATTTGCTGAAATCTTAGGTGTGTCCTCAAGCCTACTTAGGAAATGTGCGACCTTATTTTCCTTCCCTTGAAGGTACTCTATTTCAAAATTAAACTCTTGTAGTTTTAGTATCAACCTCTCGTTACGTTGTGAAAATTCCTTTCCTTTGTATTTACTATTTAAGTATTTTATGGGTGCATGGTCAGTAATGATTTTAAACTTTCTTCCATATAAGTATGGACGAAAATAATTTACAGAGTAAACGATTGCTAAAAACTCTTTATCCGTAACGCTATAATTCTTTTCATGGTTATTTAGAGTTCCTGATACAAAACAAACTGGATGTCCGTCTTGAGATAGTACGGCTCCAATCGCAAAATTACTAGCATCTGTAGTTAAGGTAAATGGTTTGTCATACTCTGGAAATTTTAATATGGGGTGTGCAGTTATTAAGGCTTTTAAGTTTTCAAATGCCGAAATATATTGTGGATCATTTACACTTATTTTTTCGTCTTTTTTCAAATATGTTATCATTGGATACGCTACTTTAGCGTAATCCTTAACAAATTTTCTGTAAAAACCCGTCATTCCTAGGAATCCTTTAAGTTGTCTTTCGGATTTTGGTAAACTAAGGTTTTCAATGTCTTTAATTTTATTAGGATTCGGTCTGATTCCGTCCTTTGTTAATATATGACCTAAAAACTCAGTGTCTCTTTTCTTCAAGCTACACTTATCCACTTGTATTTTAAGATTGTGTCTCTGCAAAGTATTAAATATTTTGTCTAATGATACAATATGTTCTTCCAAAGATGTTGAAAATATCAGTATGTCATCCAAATATACTACACATATTTGGTTGATATACTCTCGTAAGATATTATTCATTAGCCTTTGAAATGTTGCCGGTGCGTTTTTTAACCCAAACGGCATTCGAACATATTCATATAGGCCTGATGGTGTCACAAAAGCAGTTTTTTCAATATCATTTTCGGCTACCAGTATCTGATGATATCCCTTCGCTAAATCCAATGTACTAAAATATTGGGCCTTTCCCAACTTATCCAAAATACCATCAATATTAGGGAGTGGATATTTATCATCTACTGTCACTTGATTTAACTTTCTATAGTCCACAACAATTCTGTATTTTTGCTTTCCTGAATTATCCATCTTTTTCGGAATTACAATTATACGTGAACTATACCGACTGTTACTTTTTCTAATTATTCCTTGTTTTTCCATCTCTTCCATCTGTCTACGAACCTCAGCCTCATGCTGTGGTGGGTATCTGTACAGCTTTGCATTTATCGGTTGATCCGTCGTCGTTTTAATTTGATGAGCCACAGAATCAGTGTTTGTTAACTGATCTCCTTCCTTGAACATTAATCTCCTGTATTTTCTTAAAAGTTTTTCTATAGAGTCTTTCTCTATTTCATTCAAATGAGCAGTTTGAACATTACATACTTGACTTACATCCAGCACATTCACTTCTTCTTGTGATTTGGACAAAAATGTTAATAATATTTCCTGCTGTTGAATGTCAATTAATTTTACATTCTTTGTAGTCCAGTCCATTCCAATTAAAAAATCGTACTGTTTATTTAGATTGATTTTTGTCCATCTTATCCTAGCGTTAATGGGTTGATTAAATTCTTCAGGACATTCTGTTTTTACTTGCTCTGTTTCATTCGTAACTATACCTTGAATGGTATTAATTTTGACAGGAACTCCTTTAATAACTTTAAATAAATCTGTAGGAACTCTGCTTGAATTTAGAAGACTGATTGTGGAACCTGTATCAATCATTGCTACGTAACTTTTTCCTTTGAAAGTAACCTTAAGATAAATTTTCTTTTCTTCCGAGGCTAATTGGTAAAAAACTCGTTTGCATCTAAATAATTCACATTTTCCCTACTAATATTATCAACCTCCATGGGCTCCAATCTTTGTTGACTTGACTTACTTTGTATAAAACTTTTATTATTATTTTTTTTATTCCAAGATTGGTTAGGATTATACTGCCTAGATTGACCTGAACTGTGTTTGCTTCTATTAACACCATATTTCTGTGAATTGAACTGATCTTCCTTTGTACGGTACGACTCACTTTTATCACTATCACAAGAATTGATATTTTTCGGAATTCTACTAAATTTATTGTTTTTGTGAGAATTAAATTTTTCAATATTTAAATTATATCTGTCTTGACCAATGTATTTATACAAAATCGTACGTATGTTAGCTAAAGAAAATTCATTATAGATTTCTGCTGCCACTGCACCTGCCGTTAATTCTTTAATTTTTAAAATCAATGCACTAGTTAAACATATTAAAATTTGATCCCTATTCTCACAAAATGCCGAATATTCGGTAATAGAATCAACGATTTCTTGAATTTTTAAAAGAAGTTGGTGAATTGTAAATACCTTTAAATTATTTATTTCCCTGGTGATTTGCAGCTGATCCTTTACTGGACGAAAATGAATCTTCAGTTTCTCCTTACATTGTGTCCATGATTGAGGTATGTCCACCGCCAAATAGTTTTTCGCTTCTCCAATGATCTTCTCGTTATATATGATCTGGAATACCTGTGTTGCTTGGTCGTCGTACTCGTCCAACACCTGCTCCACTGTTGCGATGAATGATGGTAACGTTCCTGGATCCCCCTTAAATGGTTGCATGTATTTTATTCGTTTCTCCACTGATGTCCTCCAGTTGTTTCCTTGGTTCTGTCTGGCTAAGATTTCCGTTATAACGACCAGACATTGCTCGAGTTGTTGCTGTGCCATTTTCACTTCTAATATATTTAACAATGTTTGCGTTTAGCTCGTTTCTTCGTATCGTACTAAAGTTTACTTCACGACACTACGTTTTCCACTTTTAACACAAATTTCTTTACTTCCGATCTTGATTCCACTTTTAACACAAATTTCTTTACTTCCGATCTTGATTCGATCACTTTCCTCAAGCCGTATACTTATTGAGGAAAACCGACTGCGCCAATAATGTAGTTTGTGGTGTACTACTTAAAAAAAAAATACAATTCTTTCGTTCCACGGCTAAATCTTTATTTATGAAGTTACTTCTATGTTAGCGTTACAACAACTGAACTTTCATCAGCCAATTTCTCTTTTATCGATTCGACATTCTTTCGAGTGTCAGCATTATTACCTGACCCAGTTGAATTGCAATTAATAGGCGCGTTTTTTTGCTCCTCTATCCAGCGGAGAGTAGAATGAGAGTAGAGTAGACGCATTGAAAACAACAACACTCCTACACCAGTGAATTCACTGGTGTAGGAGTGTTGTTGTTGTTTTCAATGCGTCTACTCTACTCTCATTCTACTCTCCGCTGGATAGAGGAGCAAAAAAACGCGCCTAATATTGTGCAAGAGAAATTGGCTGCTAACAGCATTTTTAGCATATGGTGCAATGTTCTGTTCTGACCCAGTTGCAATGTTGGGTGAATGAACATTACAGTATGTTACTCGCGCGGCAAGCAATTCATTTGTTATTTCGCGAGGCAAACTATTCATTTGCTATTTCGCGAGGCAAACTATTCTTTTGCTATTTCGCGCGGCAAGCTATTCATTTGCTATTCCGCGCGGCAAGCTATTCATTTGCTATTCCGCGCGGCAAGCTATTCATTTGCTATTTCGCGAGGCAAACTATTCATTTGCTATTTCGCGAGGCAAGGTATTCAGTTGCTATTTCGCGAGGCAAACTATTCTTTTGCTATTTCGCGAGGCAAACTATTCATTAACTATTCCACGCGGCAAGGTATTCATTTGCTATTCCGCGCGGCAAGCAATTCATTTGCTATTTCGCAAGGCAAACTATTCATTTGCTATTTCGCGAGGCAAGCTATTCATTTGCTATTTCGCGAGGCAAACTATTCTTTTGCTATTTCGCGCGGCAAGCTATTCATTTGCTATTCCGCGCGGCAAGCTATTCATTTGCTATTCCGCGCGGCAAGCTATTCATTTGCTATTTCGCGAGGCAAACTATTCATTTGCTATTTCGCGAGGCAAGGTATTCAGTTGCTATTTCGCGAGGCAAACTATTCTTTTGCTATTTCGCGAGGCAAACTATTCATTAGCTATTCCACGCGGCAAGGTATTCATTTGCTATTCCGCGCGGCAAGCAATTCATTTGCTATTTCGCAAGGCAAACTATTCATTTGCTATTTCGCGAGGCAAGCTATTCATTTGCTATTTCGCGAGGCAAACTATTCTTTTGCTATTTCGCGCGGCAAGCTATTCATTTGCTATTCCGCGCGGCAAGCTATTCATTTGCTATTCCGCGCGGCAAGCTATTCATTTGCTATTTCGCGAGGCAAACTATTCATTTGCTATTTCGCGAGGCAAGGTATTCAGTTGCTATTTCGCGAGGCAAACTATTCTTTTGCTATTTCGCGAGGCAAACTATTCATTAGCTATTCCACGCGGCAAGGTATTCATTTGCTATTCCGCGCGGCAAGCAATTCATTTGCTATTTCGCGAGGCAAACTATTCATTTGCTATTTCGCGAGGCAAGCTATTCATTTGCTATTTCGCGAGGCAAACTATTGTTTTGCTATTTCGCGCGGCAAGCTATTCATTTGCTATTCCGCGCGGCAAGCTATTCATTTGCTATTCCGCGCGGCAAGCAATTCATTTGCTATTTCGCGAGGCAAACTATTCATTTGCTATTTCGCGAGGCAAGCTATTCATTTGCTATTTCGCGAGGCAAACTATTAATTTGCTATTTCGCGAGGCAAACTATTAATTTGCTATTTCGCGAGGCAAGGTATTCATTTGCTATTCCGCGAGGCAAGCTATTCATGTGCTATTTCGCGAGGCAAGAAGACATTCGTTTGCTATTTCGCGGGGCAAGAAGACATTCGTTTGCTATTTCGCGGGGCAAGAAGACATTCGTTTGATATTTCGCGGGGCAAGAAGACATTCGTTTGATATTTCGTGGGGCAAGAAGACATTCGTTTGCTATTTCGCGGGGCAAGAAGACATTCATTCGTTTGCTCTTTCGCGGGGCAAGAAGACATTCGTTTGCTATTTCGCGGGGCAAGGAGACATTCATTCGTTTGCTTTTTCGCAACGCAAGAAGACATTCATTCGTTTGCTATTTCGCGGGGCAAGAAGACATTCGTTTGATGTTTCGCGGGGCAAGGAGACTATCATTCGTTTGCTTTTTCGCGGGGCTAGAATGACCCGTTTGCTTTTTCGCGGGGCAAGAAGACATTCGTTTGCTATTTCGCGGGGCAAGAAGACATTCATTCGTTTGCTATTTTGCGGGGCAAAAAGACATTCATTCGTTTGCAATTTCGCGGAGCAAGAAGACATTCATTCGTTTGCTGTTTTGCGGGGCAAGAAGACATTCGTTTGCTATTTCGCGGGGCAAGAAGATATTCGTTTGCTTTTTCGCGGGGCAAGAAGACATTCATTCGGTTGCTATTTCGCGGGGCAAGAAGACATTCGTTTGCTTTTTCGCGGGGCAAGAAGACATTCATTCGTTTGCTATTTTGCGGGGCAAGAAGACATTCGTTTGCTTTTTCGCGGGGCAAGAAGACATTCATTCGTTTGCTATTTCGCGGGGCAAGAAGACATTCATTCGTTTGCTATTTCGCGGTGCAAGAAGACATTCGTTTGCTATTTTGCGGGGCAAGGAGACATTCATTCATTTGCTTTTTCGCGGGGCAAGAAGACATTCGTTTGCTATTTCGCGGGGCAAGAAGACATTCATTCGTTTGCTATTTCGCGGGGCAAGAAGACATTCGTTTGCTATTTTGCGGGGCAAGAAGACATTCATTCGTTTGCTATTTCGCGGGGCAAGAAGACATTCGTTTGCTATTTCGCGGGGCAAGGAGACATTCATTCGTTTGCTATTTCGCGGGGCAAGGAGACATTCATTCGTTTGCTTTTTCGCGGGGCAAGAAGACATTCGTTTGCTATTTCGCGGGGCAAGAAGACATTCATTCGTTTGCTATTTCGCGGGGCAAGAAGACATTCATTCGTTTGCTATTTTGCGGGGCAAGAAGACATTCGTTTGATATTTCGCGGGGCAAGAAGACATTCGTTTGCTATTTCGCGGGGCAAGGAGACATTCATTCGTTTGTTTTTTCGCGGGGCAAGAAGACATTCATTCGTTTACTATTTCGCGGGGCAAGAAGACATTCGTTTGCTATTTCGCGGGGCAAGAAGACATTCATTCGTTTGCTATTTCGCGGGGCAAGAAGACATTCGTTTGCTATTTCGCGGGGCAAGAAGACATTAACTCGTTTGTTTTTTTGCGGGGCAAGAAGACATTCGTTTGATATTTGGCGGGGCAAGAAGACATTCGTTTGATATTTCGCGGGGCAAGAAGACATTCGTTTGCTATTTCGCGGGGCAAGAAGACATTCGTTTGCTATTTTGCGGGGCAAGAAGACATTCGTTTGCTATTTCGCGGGGCAAGAAGACATTCATTCATTTGCTATTTCGCGGGGCAAGAAGACATTCGTTTGCTATTTCGCGGGGCAAGAAGACATTCGTTTGCTATTTTGCGGGGCAAGAAGACATTCGTTTGCTATTTCGCGGGGCAAGAAGACATTCATTCGTTTGCTATTTAGCGGGGCAAGAAGACATTCGTTTGCTATTTCGCGGGGCAAGGAGACATTCATTCGTTTGCTGTTTCGCGGGGCAAGGAGACATTCATTCGTTTGCTTTTTCGCGGGGCAAGGAGACATTCATTCGTTTGCTTTTTCGCGGGGCAAGAAGACATTCATTATTTTTCATTTTTACTAGTAACGTTTTGTGGAGAGGCGTGGAGATGACAATGGACAGAACATTGCAAAAATTGCTTTATAAATGGAGAACTTGATGGAAAAGTGGAGAACTTAACAAATGTCTAACAAAGAAAAACTATTTAAATTATATAATGATTTAATAAATTATATATTTTTCTGTTGTACTTACAGATATTAAAACTCTAGACACTAAATAAAGCTAAATATGGCATCAAATCAGTATGCGAATAATTAAATTAACTTCGTTTTCATAAATTTATCACAATATTGTCAAAAACATACAAAATATGCATAGAATATGACAAAATCAAGTTAGTTTGAACTGTACATAGCAATGCTTATGCAACTCAATGCCAATGATTATGACTTTGCTAATATTTAGATAATTGTTACGAAATCAGAGATATTTCAGGCAAGATTCGAGTTTAGTTGATGTGCACGAAACTTTGAAGGCCAGCAGTTGCAGTATTCATTACGCTCCAATGTAGGTTTTGCTTTTGGTCCTTAAGTTCCCCCGAAGCTGATGAGGAAGTGTTGAAACAACATTCGTCTGTGCGTCTGCAATAATTGTCAATTAAAGAAATTTTGTACGAAATTTTTAAATATACAGTTAACATTCAATGATAATTACTATAAAGTAATAAATATAAATTTATCTATATATATATATCTATACATATATATATGTATAAATATATAGGTATTAATATATATGTATGCGAGCAGCTAACCTGAAGCTAAGTCCCAAAAAGTGCAAACTTTTCTGCAGTGAAGTGAAATGCCTTGGTCATGTAGTTTCTACTGGAGGAATAAAAACCGACCCTGCAAAAATTGAATCCGTTAAAAATTGGCCAGTACCTAAGGTTAAGCATCAGCTTCGGAGTTTTCTGGGATTGGCAACGTACGCCACTGATGCAAGTAATACAGGCATAGGTGCGGTGTTATCGCAGCAAATTGATGGTCAAGAACGAGTGATTGCTTACTTTAGCCGGGTGCTATCCAAACCAGATCGAAACTACTGTGTCACCCGAAGAGAGCGGTTGGCGATAGTCGAGGCCACTAAGCATCTCCACAAATACCTCCACGGTCAAAGCTTCGTATTGAGGACCGATCACGCCGCTCTGAGATGGCTGCCCAACTTTAAGAACCCCGAAGGAAAAGTGGCATGATGGGTTGAAAGGTTACAAACATACAACTTTAACATAGTCCATTGAAAATGTAGCATGCACGGAAATGCTGATGCTCTCTCCAGACGTCCATTTAAGCCAGAATGCAAGCACTGTCATCGGTTAGAAGAAAAAGTAGTCGATGCCGAGGTTAAGTGGATATCCGTTTCACCATCAAGAGAAATCTGCCAGCAAGAGAGATCTACGAGAAATCATAGCCTGGAAGGAGTCTGCACATCGGCCTGAATGCCAAAGCATATCGAATCGAAGCCCTACGCTAAAGAGCTACTGGGCACAATGGAACTCCTTGCATATTGATGGAGGCCTACTAAAAAGAAAATGGGAAACTGCGGATGAGTCAGCGCATCGCATGCAGGTTGTACTTCCTTGGAAAAAAGTTAAGGATGTTTTGCAGGAAATACACGAGGGAACATCAGGAGGCCACCTGGGCATAAACAAAACACTTAATAAAATAAGAGAGCGATTTTATTGGGTACATGCGCGGGAAGATGTGGAGGACTGGTGCAGGAAATGTGCAGCCTGTGCATCTGTGAAGGGACCCAGGAGAAAGCATAGAGGTGAGCTGAAGACATATAACGTGGGAAACCCTTTCGAAAGGATCGCCATCGATGTGCCAAGACCGTTTCCTGTGTCACAGCAAGGAAATCGCTACTTGCTGGTAGTATCCGATTATTTTACCAGATGGACAGAAGTCTACGCTATTCCAAATCAGGAGGCATCTACAGTGGCGTAAACTGGGTTAGTAGCTACGGATTCCCAAACGAGCTACATTCCGATCAAGGTCGAAATTTCGAATCCCAAGTGTTTACTGCGTTTTGCCATGCCTTGGGCATAAAGAAGACGAGAACCACGCCACTTCACCCACAGTCCGATGGAATGGTCGAAAAGTTCAACAAAACCCTGATTGAGCACTTGGCCAAAGTAGTAGAAGAGCATCAGCATGATTGGGATCGTCATATCCCATTCTTTCTTATGGCTTATCGAACAGCGACGCATACCACAACCGGTGAATCTCCTTCACGTATCGTATTTGGACGAAATATTCGACTTCCGGCTGATGTGAAATTCGGAATACCACCAGAAGATCCAACGACAACAACGGAGTACGTTTCGGAGCTGAGGCAATGGCTAGACTTCATTCACGAGGCCGTTAGGAGCCACATAAACCTAAACACGGACCGGATAAAAACGCGATATGACCTGAAGGCAAACTCGGCTGGATTTCAAGAAAATGACTTAGTCTGGCTCTACAGCCCCCACCGGCAGAAAGGCCTGAGCCCGAAATTGCAGCCAAAATGGGAAGGACCATACCGCATCATTAAACGGCTCAATGATGTTGTCTACCGAATACAGCAGCATCAAAAACGCCGGTCAAAAATGAAAGCTGTGCACCTAGACCGACTTGCCCCATACTATAGAAACAACGCAATGGATGACGACGAATCTGTTCGGGACGAACAGGTCTAAGGAGGGGGTAGTGTTGCATGCACGCCAAACGAACTGTAGGACGCTGTGGCGGCGCCAGAAAATGCTAGAAACGGCGAGAAATACTCGATATACATCTCATACATGTATTTCATACATGTATTCAAACAACGAAAACAATCTATAGATAAAACGTAGAATAACCCTCTAGAAGCCAGTTTGATAAAATCGAGAACCTAACACACAATCCCATTTCCCATAACAACAGAAAAGATCTTTAAGCAGCCCATAGAGCCCTCTAGAAAGCAAAAGCGGAACATTCCAGAGCCCAAACCATGACTCATCTCACATGGCAACGGACGTTCACAATAGTCTTCCAGAAGCCAGATCAAGAGACTTCGAGAACCCAAGACACATGCGACACGACTATAAATACCGCCGTGAGAGGTGCTAGCAATCAGTTAGTAGAAAGCGAAAACAGCGGAAAGTCTGTTACTGTGAAAAGCGAAACAGTGAATTAAGTATCCGGGCGCGGACTCAAATATAATTAATATATGTGCTGATATTCAGTCTTCAATTTATAACGTTATAGCAACATTAAAACTGCCCCAAAAAACATTAAAACATACAAAAACTGCAAGAAAGCAGTACTTAATAGCTAACATTTGAAAAACGGCGAAGAAAGTTTGAGAGTATTAAACAGCTCCGTATTGGATGGGTTTTTTTTCCTTTTCGTCTGAAATATATTAGTTATTATAAAGATATTGTTTGAATAGTGTTAATTGGTAATTATTATAATTTTCTAAGATTATTGTAAATTTTCTGCCTAATTTGATTAAATAAAAATAATTTAAATTCTTTACACATTGGTTTGCTGTTCACTACTGAAAATCAAACCACATACCAAGAATGCTCTCTTTCACCAATGCCTCCACATTATGTCATTTAAAGGAGCCAAGAATGTTATTCACTTCCTGGTACAGAGGCCATGTTGAAGGCGAATCACCCGAACGTTCTATCTGCACTTTTCACATTTTTGAGTTAGCACCGGATTTGAAAACTACATCCTCTATTACATCACTCTACAAAAATTGAAAAATCTATCTTTTGTGGAAGTATGTTAAAATCAATATTGCAAAATGCATTCTCCATATATCTCCAGTACAAATCAAAACAAAAATCAGAGAATATCTCGAAAGTACTAAAATGTAGATAGAACGTTTACGCTTAGTAGGGCAGTATGGATAATCCAAAAGTAAGGCATTTAGAAAGTATGCCCTCCAGTGCGTCATTAAAGCGCCAGGGGTGTATTGAGGGATGATATATTGCCGAAACCTACGTATTGTTGCATCTCATTTCATTCAGAGGTTTTTAGGCATTCACTTTTAACTGAGCACTTTCGAAACGCGCATCTAAAAGGACAAAGACGCGCAGGACGTCCGTGGGTATAACATTCTATTGACGGATGAAAAGTTTTCGAGCCGAAGCACAATCTGTTTTTCTGTTGTGTCAGGAAGTTTCGCAAATGGGGGGAGGTATAGGTTTCGGCATATGTATGTTATGCACGAATGTGTATGTTATGCTAACGAGACCAGGCCAGGTCAGGCCACTACATTGAAAGTCTGTACCTATGCGTTAGCGATTCGGCAAAATAACATGAATGGAGGAGTTTTTTCTTTGAATGGAATGAAGAATATCTTTGCGTGGGAGAGCGGAATATGATAGCGAGAGAAAATAAGGGGGCTTAGTAAAGTATTTTTCGACACCTTCCATGGCGTTCATTTCGTCCCAGTCTCATTAGCTACGTATACAATGTGATTTGAAAGTGGATTCAAAGATTGAAACAGTAAAGTCGAAACCTTTAAACTACCCGTTTACTTTCCACTGTTTGAATATCAACCCCTAACTCAATCCACATTGTATACAAGGCTATTGCTCGTCTTCCTCATCATCGTCCCTTTCATGGAGACTTATTCGAGCATTTTGCTGGCGCTTAGCTCAGCTTTTCATTAGGCAACCTGCTTTCACGGTACACGACGCAACGCCAAAACAAAGAGAAATGTGGAAATGACGTCGACAGGTCCAAGGAGCTGCGAAGATATCGAGTGGGCTGTGAATCCTTTTTAGTTTTACTGGCGCAGCAGCACCGTTCCTTGCTCCACCTTACCTCTGTCGGTTTGCTCCAACCAGGATTTCATTGAGAGAAAGGAATAGAAAGCATGAATCGATGGGAGTCGCCAGCATGCTCTGCCGCTCATCGTCTTCGAGATGTGTAGTAAATCCAGGGCGTATAGGAGGCTTCGCATTGAGCACTGGAGGCTGTAGGCCACCCATAACTTATGAAATGTCTGCTGCGGCGAATATACTATCGTTGTCACTACACTCCATTCGGACTTTCGCTGCTGCTGGCGTTTCGCCCACCGATCATAGATGTCTGCAAGCTCCAACTGACAGGGCTACCTAGCTAGCTCGCTGTTGGTACAGAGCTACTGCTGCTGTTGCTCCTGGCGCTGAGGCTGCTGCTGTTCCTGTCCTTCGCGATTTCTTTCACAGGCCAGCACAACACTCGAAACTCACTCAATAACAGTAATCGTTTATTCGGCATCAGAAGCACTTCACGTTCCGCTACATATCGACATAAGACCTCAGTTCGTTCAGTAAAAGATACGGTGTGTGTGTGTGTCTGTTCTTTTCACAATTTGAATTTTCTTTCGCCCAACGCAATTATGCGATTTGGTTTCATTAAGTAGTTCCAAAGTAAAAAAAAAATAAGTGGTTTTTTTTTTAGTGCATATCAACAAAATCTCTTGAGATCCAGGTAAAATAAACTAGATTTTTCTATTGCGCTAGTGCCTAAAATAATTTATTATCCTTTGTGCTCACGAAAATTCATAAATATATTGATTTGGTGTGTGAAAAAATTTAATCTGTTGATAGTTGTTTGATTGAAGAACATATCTCGGGAACTGAATCTTCACAATCTCAGTAATGATTTTCAAACTAAATTCAGTTACTCATCTTCTGAAACAATCGTACTGTATCGTTTTATCTCACGGGCTTTATGTCAGATGCATGCAACAATCGGATGGCTAAAGTTCAGGATTAGATTTTAATCAATTGAATTCGATGATGTTTCGAAAGTTTTCGTAAATTTTTATTCGTTTTTCATCTTTGAAGTTGAAGTGTATAAAGTGGTGCTTGGTTTTAACTTGTTGGATATAGTGAGCGAGGGGTTTTTGATACTGTTTGATTACTTGTTGCAGCGAATGGATATTTAGTATTTCGAGTTTTACCACATATTACATGACAGTTGCTTGGAAAATCGAAATCGCTATCGAATTAAAAACTATTATTTTCTGATTTTTCTGATTATGTTTTTGGAATATTTTGGACTTTCATGCGCTTAAAATATAATTGAATTTAAGTGAATCTGTCATGTTAGTGCTGTGCTTTTCTGTGATATAGATCAGATGTATTTTTTAGAGTAGATTTGCATGTCCAACAAACAGACACAATATCATTGATTTAATTTTTACTTTTTGCTTTTTTATAAACCTAGAATTGTTTGCTAGGATAATATTTTTGGATTAATCAGCTTTATTCGACAATCGTGTCATTCCGTTTTTAGTGATTTGCGAAGAAAAACTAGCATTAGATTTTAGTGTAAAATACCTTAAAAGTCAAATTTCGTTGCATTTTAACACTCATATATCGTATATTTTGATTTATTTTGTTTTATTAGGTATATATAAGTAAATATATACAAAATGTTATATTCTTTTTTTATCATACGAACATTAGGGCTGTTAAATCTAATGCTGAGCCCATCGAAAATCGGTAAAAATAATTTTCTTCATAAATTGTCTCCGAAGCATATATCCGTAGTAATATGCAAATATTTCCCTGCAACGTAGCTAACTATCAGAGAATATTAAAGTTGTGTTTGTCGCATTCTCTGAAATCTGGGTGCATAGCCTCTACTTAAGTCTTTTTTGAACATCAAGGGCTTGTGATTTGGTTAGACTTTCTCTGTTGTACCATTTTATCACTTTATCAATTTCGCACCATCACTTTTAAAATCTGCTTTGTGCGAAAAATCACTTGTTTTATATGTCTTTTAACCACTTTTTTCTCTTTGCCTTTGTAATAACGTCTTTCACTAGTATTCACACTAGACAAGAATTCGCTGAACAATTCTTCAGAGGAATTAAATCAGCCTGCTATGGCGCGTATTTGAATCGTTGATTCCTGAATTTCATCGATCACACATGACACTGTGTCTTTTTCGCTTATTTTGCATGCTTGGATCAAGCTCATCTTTGCGAAAAAGTAAGTATTTAGTTGTTTTTACTAATGTTCTTAGCTTGTCTATGATAAAGAATTGACAATTTTGAGCCGTGGGTGGGTGCTAAGTGCCTAAAAGTAGGCAAGGATTTTTTTTCAAATTTTGATTTGTCATTACTTCTGACCAAAACATTGGATCATCGTAAAATTCGCAAAGCGTATTGACGTTTGGCTAAGATTTAACGCACGTGGATTTTGAAGATAGTGCAAGTAACCCTGTAGCTACGGTAGGCTCCTGAAAGAAAATCCTTCAAATCATTGATCCTCCTGAAAAATTTTTGATTTTTGACAAAAAATTCAAATCGTTGATAAATTTTAACCTTTGTCCATCATGTCAAATTGAAATTTTGAAAATTCCGATTTGCACAAGAACGGCAACCCATCACTAAATTACCTCTATTTTCAGCACCCGAAAGTTCTGCTCACGAGAACTGATGACCGGATAATCCGATCATAATGAATTTTGCAGGACATATTTGCATTAGCTAGGACCAGGTCTCATAGAAGTGATTTTGAAATGTGGGCAACCCTGTGGCAGTGGTACCATCTTGAAAAATCACAGAGAAAAAAACCGTTTTTTGGCCTATAACTTCCGATTCAGCCATCAGATTTTAACGAAATTGGATGTTATTCTATGTAATATCACAGTATTTGGATGTTACTCTATGTAATATTTGGTGAAAATTTGGTTGAAAAATTAGAATAGGGCTGCCAGCTATGGTGATTTTTGTCTCATAAATCTTGCAAATCTGCTCAGCAAAATAAAGCTTTTTTCCCTATAACTTCCGGTCCAGTGCAGAAATTAAAACGAAGTTCATGCAGTAAATGAACTTTAATGTAAGCCAAATGTCGTAGGAATTTCGTACAAAAATCATGAAAGGGCTGCCAGCTATGACCATATTTGTAATTTTGTGGAATTTCTTTACTGAGCGATTATGTCATTTGATTTGCAAATGGGAATGATCCTGCAATGAAAATTAACAACAAATATTAATGCTTTAAAAACTTGAAAAGTTTTGAACCCTAAAATTCTTTTCACCCGCATTGCTTCCAGTGCAGCGATTCAATCGAAACGAAATTTACTGGTTGGGTTTAACTTAACGTGAAGCAGATTTGGTATATATTTTGCTCTGCAGCTGACACAGGGTAACCAGAATTAGCCATTTTCGTAAGTATTGCACCAACAGATGCTTCAAATTAAGTATTCATATGCAAAGCATTTGCGATAAAAATAAGAAACCAATTTTTAAATTTTCCGAGTTTTGAATATTTTTCGGATGGCAGCCTCAAACAACGTTTAACCGCTGAAACTTTCGATGAAATCCTCCGATGAGAACGAAATTCAGAGGATTAGTTGATTTAAGTATGAGCTTGTTATGGTAAACATATTGCTGCTTCGTTGGGAAAGTGCTGCCAGCACTGAACATTTTCATTATTTGTGTTATAGTTGAGTTTTGTTGCTTGGGATAAGGAATGGTTGATATGATTCTACAAAAAAGTGTATTACGTCTTTCCACATTTTTTTGTCACTCAAAGACAATTTCTTCGAAAATTAGTTTTCTAGCGGTTCTGATTCGCTAGACTTTTTTTTGTTGGAACGCTTGGTTCTGCTCATCATCTTTTTTATAATTGCAGCAAAGTCATGGTCTTCTGAGAAAGATTTCATGAATATATATTTCCACTCACTCCAGGACCGATCCTATGAGGTTTAATTTCCATATCACATTTTTGCCAAGCCAGATAATCTACTTTGCACAAATGAAGGCAATCTCACGACAACCCTTGAGTCTACAGGTTGAAGCTGATAAGGAGCTTTATCACAAATTGACAAGCGAGTATGAGGTGATCAGCTTCACGACTCACTTTATCCGTGATTACCTCAGGTACCTATTCTAAGCTAGGTGAACTCAAACCTCGGTGCGTGCGTGGTCTCTCGCCCGAACCAATAAGTAATGGTAATGAATATAAACTTAAAAGCTATATTTATTTTTCAGCATAGTCTCTGAATAAGTTAATACATTTAGTCCATATTTTTTCCTAACCGAGGATACCCTTAGAAAAAATGTATTTATCTTGCTTGCGCAAAATGCCTCAAAAGTGGCCATCACTTCGCTATCATCTTCAAATTTCTTACCCCAAAGGTGTTTCTTGAGCCGAGGAAAGATATAAAAGTCACTAGATAATGTAAAAAAAAGTTTTCCGAGGAAAGATGTAAAAGTTCGAATCATGTTTTTTAAACTGCAGCCATCGAAACTGCCTTGTGACTCGGTGTGTTATCTTGATGAAACAGAATTCCGGCTCGCAAATTGCCGCGTCTTTTTTCCTTCATTGCCTCTCGCAATCTTCTTATTTGGTCTGCGCAGTAAGAGCCTGATGTAGTGGCCTCTTTTTCCAAATATTCCACTATGATAATTCCTTCAGCGTCCCAAAAAACTCATGTGTAACCTTCTCCGCCGAGCTCGATACTTTGAATTCCTTCGGCGATGGTGAAGAGGGTTGCTTCCACGTCATGGATTGCTGTTTGTGCTTTGGATCAAAATGGTAGATTCAGATCTCATCCATGATCCCGAAACGTGACAAAAAAATCTCCTGATCTGCCTGGAACTTTTCGACATTCACTCTCGAAATGTCGACTCGTTTCTTCTTTTGCCAGTCGGTTAACATTCTCGGCCCACAACGCGCAGAGACCCTCTTCATATATAATTCGTGGGCAACGATTCTTTGAACACTGCCATTTGAGATCCCTGTTATCTCAGCTACTCGCCTGATGGCCACTCTTTGATCTACCAACATGACATCTTTAATTTTTTTTACATTGTCTTCAGTGAGGGACGTGGTTGGACGTCCTTCGCAGTGTTCATCTTCATTGGATGTTCTTCCCAGCTTAAACTCTTTGGTTCAGCTTGCGACGGGGGAATATGGAGGAACAGAGTCCCCTTATGTTTCCACCATGTTGCCGTGTATGTCTCCGGTAGACAATTTTTTCTTATGTGGGAAATACATATTGGCCGAGCCCAGGCGAAAGCTGGCGAGCCCGAGTGTGTGGACGGTCCAAAAAAGCGACTTTGACAGGGCTCGCCGGCGCTCGTGCCACTTCCGATCGGAATGGGTTTTGGGCACGAGTCAAGGCGATTCGTGACGAGCTGTCAAATGCGTCCACATGTTGGCGGCTTCGTCTGACTTCGGCTCTCTTGGCCTCGGCCAATATGTATTTGCGACATGACAGTGGTACTTAATGACAGCTTTGATTTCGTTTTTCTTCATTTTGATATTCTCTCTTCGACCTTCATACCGACTAGTAAACTTATAGAGCTTCGATCACAACTATTAACAGGCTTTCTTAGATTTTATTGTGTTTTTCTCCCTTTTTTTAAAATTTATTAAAACTATTTCATGTTAAAATCGCTGCTACCATATTTCATTATACTCTTATCAATTCTATTTGAACAGGTGTGCGCCACAGTTATGGTCTACATTCGGTTTTCGGTAAGTATCTATTGAGAATTTTGTTTTTATGTGTCGTCAGCCTTTAAATTCAATTCCTAAGCTACTAAAGTACTCCAATCAAATACTTATTTATACCACTCATACTCTTAATTCGTCTTAATAATATGGTATTATTGAATATGCAAATTGAATATTGAATATGCAAATAATGAATCAACGAGCGATTATTAGACCATGCTCAAACATTTACTTTTGTAGATTTTGAAACCATTCGTTATCCGTTATATAGTATAGGAAAATCATTGCAGCAATTTCGGTAGAGTGTGTTTGAATGGAATTTAGGTAAAGATTTTACCATTAAGCTTAGTATAGTAAAATTTAGCTTGAAAATAAGCTTGAGTTGTACTCACTTTTTCGCATGAAAAGTTGCTTGTTTATGTCAAAAGTTACTCGTGGAATTGAAATGAAGATGGCATTGACACATGTCTCCAATCTTTTCACGCTAATTTAGTTTGTGCAGTTAATTTGTTCGAGCTAAAAACTGATATTTGGTGTTTCAACTTGAAAATTGAATTGTGCAAATGTCTTTCCAATAAGAAAATCGATCGAAAATGAAAATTCTTGACATTTTATTTGTCAGAAATGAAAAGTTTCTGCGCTTTTGTCCATTTACAAAATTTTCACTCGAAAGAATGATCAGATAATGGACATGTCAATATTTATGTTCACGATTAACTCAGTACCAACCTTTACTGATGTCATGTCCGCCAGCTGTTTTGTTTTCAAAACTAAATAAATTGATTTCACGCTGTGAATTGCCCTGGTACCGTAAATTTTTCTTCTCGAGAGATTCACTTTAGCAAAAGAACAGTCGGCGATAAGTGTGCCGACTAAAACCCTTGCTATTTATATGACTTAGCCACGACTCCCTCATCTGCGTAGAACGTCCAGCTTCATCTTCCTGTACTTGACCTTTTTGCTGAAGGCACTGCGCCAAAGCTGCTGCCAGGCTCACGGAATCAGGACAGTACGAGTCAAGATCCTTTGGTTAGAGCAGTATTGAGCATATATATATTCGATACCTTCGAGGCGAGCAGACGTGTTTTCAAGTAGTCCGCAATTTAATTTAACTCAATCCGCGGCTTAATGTTTGTACTGATTTAATTGTTATTACTTAAACCTATCGTGCACGCGATACCAGTGACCCAGTTAGTTGATCGTGCTCTCTATAATTAAGGAACTACTTAATACATATTAAATTATCGCTATTACCTGACCTTTTCGTGTTTGTGATACCATTGACCTAATTTAAATCAGTGTTTGTGCATGTGAAACAATTTTCATAACCAAAGCCAATGACCTAATTTAAACTCAAATACACTTTTTTGCATGCGCGCGAATTAACAAAGTGACAATTTAGTGACATCGCTCCATTGTTATTATTTATTACTAATGTTCGAAGAACAATAATATTAAACTCGTTTCGCCGAAAATTCATATTTCTTTATATATATATATATATATATATATATATATATATATATATATATATAATATATATATATATATATATATATATATATATATATATATATATATATATATATATATATATATATATAAGCAAAATGATTAAGGGAGATAATCTCTGGAGTGGCATCCGATTGAGCTGAAATTTTCGGAGAACGTAGATGTATATAGTAAGTAGGTCCACGACTTTTTCAAATTCAGATATCCTAAACCTTTTGGCGGCGGCGAGCGTTTTAGTCAATTTTGAGGAACTCCTATATTTTCAAGCACTGTAAATTTTTGTTAAAGAAAAGTATTGGGAATGAAAACTAATTATGTTCTAAGCTTGTCTATGATAAAGAATTGGAAATTTTGAGCCGTGTGTGGGTGCAGGGTGCCTAAAATTAGGCAAGGATTTTTTTTCAAATTTTGATTTGTCATTACTTGTAAGAAAAACAATGGATCATCGTGAAAATTATAGAGCGTATTGATGTTGACTAAAATTTGGCACATATAGATTTTCAGCATAAAGCGGGTAACCCTGTAGCTGTGGCAGGCTGCTGAAAAAAATCCTTCAAATCATTGACCTTCCTGAAAAATTTTTGATTTTTGACAAAAATTTCAAATCTTTGATAAATTTTATCCTTTGTCCTTCATCTCAAGATAAAATTTTCAAAATTCCGTTTTACACAAGAACGGCAACCCATCACCAAATTACCTCTATTTTCAGCTCTCGAAAGTTCTGTTCACGAGAACTCACGACCGGATAATTCGATCATAATGAAATTTACAGAACAGGATGGTATTAGCTAGGACCAGGTCTGATTGAAGTGATTTTGAAATGCGGGCAACCCTGTGGCAGTGGTACCATCTTGAAAAATCACTGAGAAAAAAAACATCTTTTTGGCCTATAACTTCCGATTCAGCCATCAGATTTTAACAAAATTTACACAGTACTTGGATGTTACTCTATGTAACATTTGGTGAAAATTTAGTTGGAGAATTAGTATAGGGCTGGCAGCTGTGGTGATTTTTGTCTCATAAATCTTGCAACTTTGCTCAGCAAAATAAAGCTTTCTTCCCTATAACTTCCGGTTCAGTGTTGAAATCGAAACGAAGTTCATGCAGTAAATGGACCTTAATGTAGACCAAATGTCGTAGGAATTTCGTACAAAAATCATGAAAGGGCTGCCAGCTATGACCATTTTTGTAATTTTGTGGAATTTTTTTACTGAGCGATTATGTCATTAGATTTGCAATTGAGAATGATCCTGCAATGAAAATTAACAACAAATATTATCGTTTTAAAAATTTGAGTTTTGAGGGTCGTAACCCTAAAATTCTTTTCACCCATATACCTTCCAGCGCAGTGATTCAATCGAAACGAAATTTACTGGTTGGGTTTAACTTAACGTGAAGCAGATTTGGTATATTTTTTGTCTTGCTGCTGACACAGGCTAACCAGCATTAGCCATTTTCGTAAATATTGCACCAACAGATGCTTCAAATTACGTACTCATATGCAAAGCATACGCGATAAAAATAAGAAACCAATTTTTAAATTTTCCGAGTTTTGAACATTTTTCGCCTCAAACAACGTTTAACCGCTGAAACTTTCGATGAAATCCTGCGATGAGAACGAAATTCAAAGGATAAGTTGATTTAAGTATGAGCTTGTTAAGGTAAACTTATTGCTGCTTCATTGGGAAAGTGTTGCCAGCACCGAACATTTTCATCATTTGTGTGATAGTTGTGTTTTGTTGCTTGGAATAAGGAATGGTTGTACAAAAAAGTGTATTACGTCTTTCCACATTTTTTTGTCACTCAAAGACAATTTCTTCGAAAATTAGTTTTCTAGCGGTTCAGGTGCGCTAGAGTTTTTTTTATTAAAGTTAATTTAAATCAGTGATTGTGCATACGATTCAATTTCTTTACATCAAAGCTAGTGACCTAGTAAAGTCTGGAATGTTTCATGTTTACATGCGCAAGCGAATTTGAAAAAAAAAAACGTATATTGTGACCTCGCCCCGTTTTTTGTAAAATTCGAGTGTTTTTAAGATTAGCATTTCAATCGTATAATATACAGTCATGAACTTCAAATGCAATTTAGTAAACTGCATCGCATTTGATAACACGTTCAAATACGTTACGTGCAAAGCGTTTTGCAATCGGAAGCTTCATGGAGCACGCATGGATGCACCAAGGGACTGGTACCATCCTTATATGGAGGATCATTTCATCTGTTCGGACTGCCAGCACATCGAAAGACTGATGAAATGCATGTACGACGATATTGTCAGCAAAATTACTAAATTGGATGCAGAGAAAGACAATTTAGTAGCCAAGCAACAGTCTCAATTCCGAGCAAATAACGAAGCTTTTACGGAAATGGCAGGTAGCTTTGATAAACTAATAACGGCAATATCACATGCCAACGGGGGTTTTTCAATAGAATCTATTGATCGAAAAATCAATGCAATTCAGAATTCTCTGGTTGAAGTCACATCAACGCTGACATCAATATTTACATCACCTCGTATCAGTCCAGACACCATCTTTGATGAACATAACATAACATAAAGTAACTTTATTCAAATCCAGTAAAATAAGCATAATTCCATAATTACTTATACCGTATGATATTTAGAGATCAGACAAGGTCTTAACAACTATAAAATATTTGAGTAAGAAACCCTAGTTTGTAATTTGTTACAATGAATGGTAAATTTGTAGAGGAAAAACAAGTTATAAAACCTCCTGATACTTAAACTAACTTATGGCTACCTTAATTTTGCATGGCTAAAGCTGTAGTTAGAGGATTGGTGGCATTTTCACATTTTCTGACAAATTTGTTTCGTATTCTGCGAGTATTTAAGGAAATGTAATTGATACCTGCTAATTTGTGAAGGAGATGAGTAGAAAAATAGTATGGTTTGTTTAAAATAATCTTTAAGCATTTATTTTGAAGAATTTGAAGTTTATTTAGGTGGCATGCTGCACAACGGCTCCATATGGGCGAGGCATATAGTATCTTAGGCAGGATAATGGCTTTGAATATCAAAATTTTTTAAGCTAAGGATAATTTTGACTTTCGATTAATAAACGGGTAAGTCGAGCGAATGCTGTTGATGATTTTGGAACCGATCAAATCAATGTGGGCCTTAAAGGTCAATTTGGAGTCCAAGTGCATACCTAAATATTTTAGGTCTTTGTTCCAAGGAACGTTAGTGCCCAGGACGTTTATTTGTGCGGAAGGGTGATTTCGCCTGGCGCGCTTTCTCGAGAAGAACACAGCTTGCGATTTCTCGGCATTTACTTTTATCTTCCACTTTTGGCAGTACGAGTTAATTAATTCAAGTTGTCCTTGAAGATTGTTTACAATAGGCGCGTTTTTTTGCTCCTCTATCCAGCGGAGAGTAGAGTAGACGCATTGAAAACAACAACACTCCTACACCAGTGAATTCACTAGTACAGAAATTCTATGCCTCATTTGTAGTTCACGTGTTGAAGTGTAGAATGTGCTGATAGAAAAAAGAAAAGCTCATGAGAAGTTGTATTTTTTTCTGTGAGGTTGCTTTCGGTTTTTCATGGTTATGTTGAATGTTTTGGTAGTTAGGAAATTAGAAAAAACCCTCATAATGTGTAGAAAGTTAAAAGAATTAATTTTCTGTTAGTTTTTTTTCTATTTTCTATCGATTGTGGTAGTGTATACTCGTTATTTTCTCCCTTTTTTTAAGCTGTTTTCTGCTACCACAGCAAATACCGCAACCTATGTCAGTCTTAGCGAAAGCACTGCTGTTTTATACTAGATCGTTGTTTTTGCGGCATAGTTGTACTCTGTTCTGTATCGGAGCAAAAAAACGCACCTAATAATGTTCGGGTCAGAGTGAGTGGAGTATATAGCCGTGTCATCTGCAAACATTGCTAAGTTACAATTTAAAGACTGAGTTATGTCTGAGGTGTAGATGTTGTATAAAGTCGGGCTCAGTACCGAACCTTGAGGGACTCCTGCCGGAATATCGTACCTGTTAGATTTGCCTTGGAACTTCACTGTAAATGACCTGGACGATAGGTATGACTGAATTATCTTTGTTAAATAACTTGGAAAAGATAGATTGATGAATTTGTAAATGAGACCATCGTGCCAGACAGTATCAAAAGCTTTTTGAATGTCAAGAGATATTAATCCAGTAGATTGTTTTTCATGGAAGCTTTTGTTGACATGGTTCGATACTCTAGACAACTGATGGCTGGTACAAAACCCCGGTCTGAATCCGAATTGCCAATCGGGTATTATTCCATCACTGTTAAGTTTGAGCTGGATACGGGTTAAAATAATTTTTTCAAAGATTTTGCTTAATGAAGGTAAAAGGCTGATAGGGCGGTAGTTTTGCGGTAGCTTGGGATTTTTACCAGGTTTGGCTATAGGTATGATGATGGCGTTTTTCCAGCAATTAGGGAAATAGTTTAGTTTAAGGCAATAGTTAAATATGTGGGTTAATAGTACTTTAGCTTTACTAGGAAGATTTTTAAGCAGGATGTTGGGTATTTGATTGTCACCAGCAGCTGATTTTAGTTTTATCTGCTTTAAGATTTTCCCAATTTCGGCAGGACTGCAGTAACCATTTGGACCAAAATCATTGGGTAGTTCAGCAAGCTCTTTAATTTTTCGATCAACAGTATTATTTGTTTCTAAGTCGCCTAGATTCTGAGTTAAAGAGTGAAATTTTTGAAAATCTGTAGCTAGTAAGTAACTCAACTTTGTCACGATTATTGTAAGTAATATTACCGTCTGGTGATTGAAGCGGAGGTATGAAGTGCGACTTGTTTTTCAAAGCTTTGTGAAGCTTCCATAGCTTTAGGGAGCCTTTACTTTGTGATGAGAGCAGCTTATTCCATCTATCATTACGCAGATACAAAAAAGCAGTGCGAATTTGGTAATTTAAATCATTCAAATGGTTTTTCAGAAAGGGGAGGCGAGTACGTTGACACTGTCGTCGAATTTTATTTCGATGATTTATTAAGGCTGCTGTTGATGCATCCACTTTTAGGTGCTCTGGCTTAGCTATAATATTGGGAGAAGATATATCGCGGGCGATTCTAATTGTCTCAACCAAGTTAGATAAGAAGGAATCGATTTGTTCCTGGGTGCTTACTGTTGAATAATCTAGCTCAGATAGATTTATGTTAGAGTTTAAAAACTCTCGGAATTTTGACCATGATGTAGCCGAGTAAGCGAAAAATGATTTCTGAGCTATTGTGATGCCAGTCTCAATATCAAACCTAACAAGAAGATGGATGGAAGATAGTTCATTTGTGACTACCGGTTGTGATAAAGGTACTAACCCGTTACTGATGACGAGATCAAGAGTGGATGGAAAGCCTCGAGGGGGATAACATGTTGGTCCATGAACAACCAAGTTGTTATGGATGGCAGCGTCGTATAAAATGTTACCAACTTTGTTAGCTCTGAAGCAGTTCCAGTGACGATGGCGGGAATTCAGGTCACCACATAATATAAATTTATGTTTGTGCCTCGTAAGCAGCCTGATATCCTCTTGGAATAATTTTAATTTTTCGTTGTTTAGATTGGTGCCACTAAAGTAAACTACTATTACATCAATATTGGGTTGAATAATTTTAATTGCGACGGATTCAATAATTTTAGTAAGGAATGGTTTTATGGCTGCATATGAAATACCTTTTTTAATAAAAACAGTTACACCTCCTCCAATTGACTCCGACCTATCAGCTCTTACAATATTATAAGATTGGTTCGAAAGTTTGTGTCCCTCTCTGAGCCACGATTCACACAATAAAAATAAATCAATTTCATTATTTATTAGGTAATTAAGAGTCTCTTGTGATTTGTTTCGAAAGCTTTAGGCATTCCAAAGTAGACATTTGATTTTATCAATCATGGATAAACATGATTGCTAATTCAGTAAGTGCAACGAATTGATCTTCGCGCGTCTTACAGAGAGTAAGCTTCGTGATAAGCTCTTTGGCTAGAGAGAGCATATCATCTGCTGAAAATAATGATGACTGCGATGAGCTTAGAGGGGAAGACAAACGATGAGGAGAATTAATGTTACGCTTATCTAATACACCTCGTAAAGCAGCACTGTACGTTGGCTTGGACGATGATGCGGTTGCACTAACATGGTTGTTTTTGACTGCCTGTTTAGGCAGTAATGGATAGTTGTCCAGCGTTAGCGATGGAGCGATGTGGGTCGCGACTGCTGCATACGATACCTTGTGTGGATGGCTTTGTGAGGACCGTTTGCGATTTTTTATGTATTCCGTTCGCTTAGGGCAAAGCTTGTCATTGGCAAGGTGATTACCGAGGCAATTCGAACACTTAATTTGTGATGAAAGCTTTGAGGGGCATTTATCTTTGTATTGCTGATCGCCACAAATTAAGCACTTCTCAGGAAGAAAACCATGTGAAGAGCCGTGGCCGTATGCTTGACAGTTTCGGCACTGTGTTACACGAGCTTGCGGTGTCTTCCGCTGGTGGCTCCAGTGGACACGAGTGCTCATGACTGTGTTGATTTTAAGAAGGTCGGAAAGCTTTGTCGTGCCACGTAAGAAGTAAAGTATGTGCGTAGCGTGCTCTCGGTAGCGACGAATTTTATTCGGAAACACTATTTTCTTTAAGTCAATGCACTGAAGATTATGCACTTCTTCAAGGTGGCTTTTCAAAGTAGCGCATTCCATATTGTGCAAACCACTTAAAATAAATTTTTCCATACGTTGGTCAGAACGTGCATACGTAAAAAATGACACTTTCTTAGCAATCAAATGGGATTGAACTGTTTCGAATGTCTTGGTTGATTTCGAAACTAGCTTTTTGCCGATACTAACCCTGTAGCTTCAGTAAGTCATTCAGCATACGATTCGTAACTACTTCTAGGTAATGGCAACTAATTACCAAGGTAACCACTTCCAATATAATTTCTGCATTACATTTAACTCATTATGTCATAGGAGGTAATGTGTTGTGATTGTATTCTGTACTAGTTACAGAAACAGTTACATTGGAGTGCTTTCAGAAGTGATGATAGAAAATCAGTTCAGTAAGAGATATGCTGTAATACATTACAGAAGTGGTGATATGGTACGTTGATATATGGTGAAAACTACGCAAATTGTAAATAATCATCTCGAAAACATACGAGTATGCGTGATGGAAATCAAAGTCTAATTCGGAGTGTAACACACCAATGACGCTGAATCGTTTAGTTGAAAAATAAATAAGTACAAAGTTTTTACAAAATATATAGACACAGATTTCATGGATGAAAAAAAAAACAAGTAAAACAGCAAATATCATTATAAAGTTAATAAATTTTATTTATCAAAACAAGGATATAAAATCAAAATATTCCAGCATTATTCAAAATACACTATTTTAAACCTATATTTCAATAGAAAAATCGAACACGCGTTTACATCACTTGCACAATATAACTCGCACTGTTGAAAAATACATTTTATTCGGAACTGCGTTCATAAGAATTGCGCAGTATTTTTACAAAAATTTCGGCTACGCAGCCTCACTTGCTCGTAAAAATAAGCAACAAGTTACCTACTGCATTACTTTTTAAGAAAGGTAATGCAGTGGGTAAGTTGTTACTTAATCGCTTACTCAACAAACTCAATTACATTGTTAGTAATGGAGCTTCATGAACAATGTAGTACTTCCAGAATCAATTCTCAAGTAACGCCTTGCCATTTTTCCTACAGGGAATGTGCTGTATTTCATAGTCGTGGATGTTTAGCTCTTTCATCATTGCAACAATAGACTCCCTGTCAATGATCATGATGACAAGTGGTGGTATTTCAGCTTTTTTGGCAGCAGGCCCGGTTTCGGAGTCAATGCTATTGTCAGTACAGGTTTTTAGACCAGCCAGAGGCTGAAACCGGTTACTATAATTTGCCATCAAGGAGTTCTTGTGTGTTCTAGGGAGTTTTGAACGATCCCGCAGTAGAATGTCGGGAGAGGTATTCTCCCGTTGCCTTTTAACACTAGTCACTGCTGAAGTAATTTTCAGATTCCAGAAGATGAGCAGGGAAACACCAAGGGAAAACACTAAACCGTATTAAATATGCTTTGCAGCCAACTGTCACTTCGACTTCACTCACTGAAGGTCTGAGAGAGACACCATCTTTAATGAAATAAAAAACAAACTGGAAGTTTCGACTAAATATCAAAATAACGACATAATTGATAAGTATGCTACTTTCACCAATTCAGTAGAATCAAAAATTTGCACTGCAGTTAGGTCGATTGAGAACAAATTGAATTTTATATATGACAAACTAATCGCAACCAATTCCACCTCAAGCGCGGATTCATCGTCGCTAGGTGTTGAAATAATGATTGCAGACGTCAAAGATATGTTGCAAAACACCAGTCAGAGTAAAAATAATAATTTAACGACAAGAGTGCAATATAAGGACATCTCAATCTCCCCCATAAAACGTGTTACCAAAGGAAGCAGTACCAACGCGATAAATTCTCCCGCTCATAAGCCTGGAAAAATGATTTTCAACTTCGGAACCCTCTGGACTGAGAATGAATGGTCTCGTCGAATTGAGAGAATACAGCGTGCGAATTCCTCTCATATCGAAAACTGTTGCCCCGCGATTAAAAACCCATCTCCTACATATAAAATGTTTTTTTTGCGAAGAGCCCCTGACTCTGCGTTTGAAACTTTGATGCAGAAGTTTCTTGAAACAGAAGCACTGATCAAGGATTGCAAAACTACAATTTTGCCCATACGAACAAGACGCAAGAAGTTTCGGAGATGCTTTAAAGTATTGATCCCAGCAAAATATGCCTGGTTATTTACCAACTTCAACGAATCCGACAATAACCAAACTTGGAAAGGGATCTCTCTCAATAGCTGGAAGAACCAGACTAGCCGTAAGAAAAAGATTGAGAACAAATTGAATTTACAACCATCAGTCTACGTTAAGAGCAAAATCAAATTGTAACCTTCCATCTATTCAAAACGATCTCCATTCTGGAAACTGCACTGTTAGGTATTCACAATCCAAACCTCTATGCTCAAAGCTAGATATTTCGACAATAGCTCATCCAAAAAAACTAACTCAAAAGAATTGCACTCAATAGGACGCCAGTGAAGCTGATTTGAGTACTGATTTGGGAGTCAATGCTGAAACTATTAATTCACTTATAGCTTCCAGTGCAGCCGCCACTGAAGCAGATATGATTATCGATTTAATAGCCAATGCTGAATCTACAAGTGTTTCCAGCAGTCCACTAACGACTGTACTTCCTAACGTAACTCCCAATAGAGCCACACACTCTCCATGTAAAAATCTTGTCCAGAAAATGAAAAAGAAAATATCTTCAAAAAAAATGTTTCGGAAAAAGCAATTTCCAATAATCGCAAACGTACCGATTGTGGTTTGAATGCTATCATCGAAGCAACGGAAACAACTTCTAACACAGACTCTACTCCAGCCCAGTTACAATCTTCGTACACAAATTTCACTCGTGGTGAGGATTACATGCCATCCACATCCATACCAGCTCATTCAGATAGTTTTCCAATAAACCCATCACAGTCTGCATCCAATTTTTTAGACCCGTTAGTGCCCCCTCATGTAAAAGCCACAATAACGTCAAGTGCGGATCAAGAAAGTAGGTATCTACTTTCCCGGTTAAGAGATAATAAGACGAAAAATAGCTTTGACACGCCGCCGTCTCGTGATTTTGTGCGATAGTTGGTGCCGTTCTTCAATTTCTTGCAACGAGATCTTCGATTTTGCTTTTTTTACCGCTTCTCCTTGAGCTTTGCGTGACATTAATTTTTCCGTCCATGTGAAGTGCGTCTGTGATATTTTTGAGTGATTTTTGACATTTTTTGACATTTTTGACATTTTGATATCGCTTCCTGAAAGTGTGTGCACCTCAGCATTGTGCGTGTCAACCTAGAGTCTCAACCTAGTCTCTTGCGCTTTCTTTAAGCTTTGCGTGTCATTAACTTTTCCACGTTAAGTGCGCCTGTGCTTTTTTTTGAGTGATTTTTTACATTTTTTGACATTTTTGACTGAAAGTGTGTGCGCCTCAATATTCTTTGGGTGTCTTTAACTTTTCTACGTACAGTGAAGGGATTTTTGACACTTTTTTTGACATTTTTGACATTTTTTTGATATCACTTCCTCAAAGTGTGTGCGCCTTAACTTTTCTACTTTTTGGTTACGTTTTGGTCTGCTTACACGTGTGACCAAATCATTATGTCTTTCTGCACAGCTGCAAAGTGTGCTGATAAGGCAAATAAATCGCCTTATGTGATGTGTGCGGGTTTTCGCGGGCTATCATTTCATTCGAAATGTGCTGGAATGAATGCCCATGTCGCAGACGCTGTCCAACAAACCTCATCTGGTGTTTATTGGTTTTGCTCCCGTTGTAAAGCCAACTCCATGGTATCATTTGTTAACTGCTTAAAGTCAACCAAATGTGTAGTTGACAAACTTTTTAAAGAATTTTCCTGTCTGGGCTCAAAACTTGGGAGTGTCTGTGGTGATATAAATACACTCTTGTCAGTTGCTAGGACTGAGCAAACTTCAGGCTCTCAACCTGCACCTGCCGATGATCAGCTTCACCAGGAAGATTGCCCAGCTGTTCAACGTCAACAAATATCTTTAAACACTCAACTGCTGCCTCCGCTATCTCCTGCAGCTGCTCCGCCTCAGACCTTTGGGATGATAAATCCTTGCAACCCTCAAATCCAAAGTCAACCTCAGGGCGATGTATCTCAGATGCTCACACGCGGCCAGCGTGCTAACCTGCAGCTGCAACTACACCAACAGCATGAACAGCATGAACAATCATTGCAGCAACAACGTCAACCGTAACAACAACATCCACTACAGCAACAACAACAGAACCAGATACAAGAGCACGCTCTCGTGACCGTGAGCGAACCTTTGGTGAATTTGGTTGCTGACAAAATGAGCCTTTCAACTCCTGCTGCATCATCTCCTGCTGTAACCCAGACGTCTAATGCTGAGTACTCAGTCACACTGGACCATCTAGAGGACTATCTGAGCCCCATACATCACTCCCTTGCTTGGAAGTAATGGTCCCACCCCTGAAAGTTTTCGTATCACGTTTCGCTTACAGAACTACTGCCGACGAAGTCTTAGCATACATTAAAGCTAAGCTCGGATACACTCCCTCGTTGCTAATGTGTAGGAAACTCACTCGTGATAACCTCAATCACCAGCTGATCTCTTCTTTCTGCATCACTGTCGCATCCGGAACCTCTGATTTGCTGAAGAAGCATTTCTGGCCTGCTGGTGTTTTTGTCAAAGAGTTCGTAAAATCAACCTCTGGAAATTTTCATCGGAAACCGGTGACAAAAAATCGTACTTAGAGCGTAAGGTTAACCTTAAAGTTTACTACCAAAACGTTCGGGGGTTGAGGACCAAAACCAATGAGCTTAAAATTTCCTCAACTATCGGGTGTGACGACATACTATGCTTAACCGAAACCTGGCTGACAAGGGATATATTCAATAATGAAATTTTATCTCTTTTTACTGTCTTCCGCAAAGATCGTGATCGCTCAGCCAGTGGTTTGTCTGACGGCGGCGGTGTTTTAGTTGCTGCTCGCAATACACTTAGCGTGTCCTCCTGTACCGATTTCGTGCCTTCTCCGCCTGTTGAATGTATCCTTGTTCGTATATCCAATACTCCATCTACTGCGTTACTTGTATCCTCGATTTATATCCCATGGAACAGTCCTATTGTAGTTTATGAACGTTTTTTCACGGAGATTTCCTCCTTTCTTAACACTTGCGAGTTCTCCTCTTTCGTTCTTTTATGTGGTGATTTTAGTATTCCCAGCTTATTCTGGGATACAACCTTCACTGAAATTTTATCGAGGAGCAATATTTCTTTAGCTTCATTTTCCTTTCTCTCTCTCTGCACTTTTTCACAATTGAATAATGTGCCTAATGTTAATAACAAAATTACTAACTCTCCTCTGTCGTCTGTTCGTTTATTTGCTGCTCTGTCACCTTATGTCAGTCCTGATCCTCACCATCCGCCTCTTGCTATAGAACTTTCTTTCACCTCATTCCCTAAAAATAAAAATACCTCTGCGCTGCGTTATAACTTTGCTAAAGCTGACTTCACTTCCATGTCCAATGTTATTTATGCTGTTAGCTGGTTTGCTTTTTTCAGAGGTCTAAGTGTTGATGATGGCCTTCATGCGTTCTATGATTTCTTGTCTGATATTATTTTCTGTCACACTCCCCCTTTTCGTGTTCGCAGAAGTATTGATCCGCCTTGGTTAACTGTTGACGTGATGCGTGCTCTTAAAAACAAAGGCGAAGCGCGTCGTAGATTTCGAAGCTCCAGCTTAGATTCTGACTTACTGTGATACAGAAATTTACGCTCGTATGCTAAAAAGATGGTTAAAGATGCGATGAGTGCTTATCATGCCCACATTAAAGCCTCCATATCCTCTTGTCAACAGAAACCCTTCTGGTCCTATATCCGTTCCCTTAAAAAGTCTCCCTCTATCCCTTCTCTGATGCACCTTAATGATTTGTCTGCTTCCTCGCCTAAAGAAATATGTGAGCTGTTTGCTCTATTCTTTTCTTCTGCTACCTCTCAACCTAATCCATCTTTCTCTGCTAATATTCCCTCTCCAGATGTTAATAATTGTTGTTTGTTTTTAACGAACCCGTTGGAGGTCGAAGGTTTGCTTGCTAACCTAGATAGTAGCACCAGCTGCGAACCCGACGGCTTACCTAACATATTTGCAAAGTCATTGTCATCATCCTTGTGTGTTCCTTTATCTGTCCTCTTTAACCTTAGTATTGCTTCCTGTACGTTTCCTTCTTCCTGGAAGTCAGCAAATATTTCTCCCATCCTTAAAACCAGAAATTCATGCTACGTCTCCAATTATCGTCCCATATCCCTTCTATCTTGCTTCAGTAAGCTTCTCGAAAAAGTTGTTTACAACAGGGTTTACCCTCTAATTGAACCTCTTCTCGCTTCTGAGCAACATGGTTTCCTCAAAGGGAGGTCAACAGTTTCCAACCTTCTTTCGTTCACCAATACTGTTGCCTCCGCTATCGACCAGCAAAAGCAAGTGGATGTATTATATACAGACTTTGCCAAGGCTTTTGACTCCGTGAACCACGAAATCCTCCTTTCAAAGCTTGATGGTTTCAATATTTCGGGTCAGCTCCGTTGCTGGTTTTCCTCATACCTTCGTGATCGTGCTTGTTTGTAACGTTTCACTATTGTTCTTCTTCCCCCTTTTATCCTACTTGTGGTGTCCCGCAAGGGTCAATTCTTGGTCCTCTCCTTTTCCTCCTGTTTATTAATGATCTTCCTTCTCTCTTGAACTCCCCGTGTCTCTTGTACGCTGATGATCTGAAAATTTTCAGGGTAGTTGAGTCAGTGGATGACTGCTCCCAGCTGCAGGATGACCTGTCAGTGGCGGCTCGTCAGGGACGGCAAGGTCGGCAGTGCCGACCCAAGACGCCTGCCAAATATGTGCGAAGTAAAATCATTAATTTTACAAATCATCCTGTGGTTGTGAGCTTATTATTTCAAAACAAAAATATTTTCATACTTCTTTCCACACATTATTTGCTTTAAATGTGCCAAATATCGCCAATCGCACCTGTTTATTTACCTTGTTATTATTGCCTGAATTGTCTCAATATAAGCATTCTTAACCATTCTCACTGACAGCATACATTTAGGCGAATTTTATAGTCTGGGTCGGCTAGCCGACGAAATTAAATGCATAAATCAAGTAAAATATGAAATCGCTGGCGGCTCGTGGGTCGGCATATCATACATGCATATACCCACTGTCAGCTCTATCGTGGGTCGGCACGCCGTACCCAGCGAACAAATCGTAGATCCACACTTACTCATCGTAGTTGTGTTCGCTGGGAACGGCATGCCGCCCCGAAACTTCAATTTTCACGTTTCGCGCATGCCCTGCGTTCGCTGCTGTAACGATGCATGATCTTCAGCGTAAGCAACTAGCAATTAGAAGCGGGCCAAATTGTACCAAGAAATATGATGGATTGGTTTCGAATGCATGAGCTATTGTTCGGCTCGCACTTAACTTTATATTTGGAAACGCTGAAATGTCCATCGGAAAATTCTAATGGATATGAAAATTCGATAGGTCCGGCGAGCCGTGCTTGAGATTTAGCGTAAATTCAATTTACAGTTTTGAGTTTTGAAGTATGTAGTAGAAAGTGATAAAAATCAAATTTTATAATTCGGAAAGTGCTTCTATAAGTGACAAAAATAGGTTTGACTTGGGGAAATACATTTGAGCTTTGATTAGCTCTATTTAATACTATATTCTCACATTGAATTTAATATTATTAAGAATATTGCCATTATATTACTAACATAATATAATAATTACTATTAGCTTTATTTATATAATATACTATTTTCTATTTTTCTATTATATATTATTACTTTTTTCTGAAATGGCTGAATCTGGTTGTTCTCTTGAATTTGATGCCATCAACATAAATTCGGTTGAAGACAAAGTTAGTTTTTTAGTTAAAAAAAAGTTTAGCACACTTTCCTATGACGATAAATGTGCTATAAAAAAATTGCCGCGACCAACACCAGCTATGCCCGATTTGATTAATCGTAATCATAAGGGCTCAAATAGATGTTTCTCTGAAAATTGGTACACGAAGTGCTCGTGGTTGACTGGAAGTTTGACAAAAAATAAATTGTATTGTTGGCCCTGTCTTTTGTTTGCAAAAGAAAGTGGTATATGGGCAAGTGTAGGCTATAATAACATGAAAGAGTTATCACGCGCTATTCAAAAGCACGAAATTTCGAAGGAACACACGTGTTCTGAATTAAAATATAAATTGTTTGGAAAGTCGAACATTCAGTCGGCTTTAGATTCCGCTTACCGTCAAAATGTTGAGCAACATAACTCAACTGTGAAACGCAATAGGGAAGTACTAAAGCGTTTAATTGACGCCATTCTATTTTTGGGAATGCAGGAGCTAGGTTTTCGGGGTCACGACGAAAGTAATACCTCTACCAATCAAGGCAACTTCAGAGAACTTGTCAAACTTTTAAGTAATTATGATCCAGAGCTTCAACTGTTTTTAGATGAATCATCTGTGTTTAGTGGCATTTCAAAAACAATTCAAAATGAACTACTTAAAAGCATAGGAGAGATAATAAAAACCAAACTGGAAACTGAAATAAATGATTCGGTATGCTTTTCTTGGCAAGTTGATGAGACCACTGATGTTTCTTGTCGCTCTCAATTGTCAATCATATTACGCTATTCAGTTGAAGGAGAAGTAGTCGAACGATTCTGGGGTTTTTTTGAAGTCAGTAAAGGTCATAAGGCCGAAGATATTTTCCAGCTTCTTTGCCATTTATTCGAAAAATTCAACTTCAAAGAGAAGCTAGTAGGTCAGACATACGATGGCGCATCTGTTATGTCCAGTGAGTTGAACGGGTTACAAGCGAAAATAAAATCTATTGCACCTCAAGCTATATTTACGCATTGTCATGCACACAATCTCAACCTCACATTGCAGGATGCCTGCACCAAAATTAAGGAATGCAAAATATTTTTTGCTAATCTTACTGGATTTTCTACTTTCTTTGCAAAATCAAGCAAACGGACTTCTGCTTTAGACGAACTTTCATGTCGAAGATTACCCGGAAGCTGTCAAACAAGGTGGAATTTCAAATCCCGAATTGTATCCACAGTCTTCAATCAACGAGATTCTCTCATTGAAGTTTTTAAATACATATTAGTGTCAAAGCACTTTGAAGGAGACCATGAGTCACTTCGTGAAGCCATAGGATTTGAAAATATGCTCAAGGATTTTAATTTTATTATGTTACTGCAGATTTTCAACTTAATATTTGAGCAAACAGATATCATTTTTAAAATTATTCAAAATAAGCAAACCGACATAATGAATTCTAAAAAACGAATTGAGAGATTGGTAGAAACCCTTCGAAGGTTTAGAAATGAGGAAAAGTATTTTAATGAAATTTATGATAATACTCTCAATTTAATAGGACCTCCAGTTAAAAGACGTAGGGTAGATTCTGGTAGCTTAGCGGATGAAAAAGCTTATTTTCGACGAGTTTTTTATGAAATTATCGACGTTGTGATCACTCAAATAGAAATAAGATTTGCTAGATTAGAAAATTTAAATTTTTTTGAATTGTTGAATCATCAAAAATTTATTATTTATGATTCTAAATTTCCGAAAGACTTAATTGATTTGCTTGTTTTAAATTATCCAACTATTTTTAATAAAATTAAATTAGAAAATGAATTAAAAGTTGTCTATAGTGACAAAGAATTGTTTGGAGATTGCCAATCACTAAGTGATATTTTAAAATTTATTTCTCGAAATTCTTTACAAGTAACGTTACCAGAGATTTTTAAGCTATGTAATGTTATTTTATCAATACCTGCTACAACCGCGTCTGCCGAAAGAAGTTTCTCATGCCTCAAACGGATTAAAAATTTTTCTAGAAATAAAATTGACGAACTCCGTTTAAATAATTTGGCTTTAATTTCAATAGAAAAAGCACTTGTCAAAAAACTAAAAAATAATCAACAATTTTACGATGATGTTATTGATCATTTTGCCAGCAGTAAACCACGCCGTATTGATTTAAAATACAAATCAATTTAAAACAATTAATCAATTTAAAATAATGAATCAATTTAAAATAATGAAAAACGAAAATATTTATTTTAACGTCTATTTATTGTTTCTTGCTGCAAAATATTTTGACGACGTATGCATTTAACTTTACGTATGCATATTTTCTTTAAGTGCTGAAAAATATTCTTGTAATTCTGATCCGCATCGTTAACTATTTCCACTTATAACCAACGTTTATGTAATTGTTTTAAGCTAACTATTATGCTTTATCATTATTTATACACCAGTAATCTATTTTGGCGAAAATTGTTGTTGCTGTTTTGTTACATGAATTTGTTTGTGAATTTATATTTTCTATTTGCATTCTTCACTACTTGCACTGCATGCCAATCACTATTTACTGTATATTAGTTATTAAATGTAGCTTTCAAATTTGTTTTGGGGAACAATGATTTTATTATTTTCGATGAGAATGCTGTTTGTTTTTAGTCTTTCCTCTTTCGCTTCCTGGGGAATGATGATAAATGAATATATACCATATGCGGACAATATTTGTCGACATGGAGTTCAAACTGACCCCTTCTTGACTTGAAAAATTTATAACGCACGAATTTATCAGTAGAATATTTTTTAAGCATTCAACTATTCCTATTATAAACATTTTTTTTTTTAACTTCTTTCGATAGTTTAAATTTAAAATATCATCCATCAACAAGGCAATGTTTAAAAAAAACTAAAAAAAATTATCGGGCTTTTAAGCATTCGAAAATATATTGTCGCTTATACTAGCATAATCTTAAAGTTTTCTCGTTCTGTTAACTGCCGACCCATTTCAAAGTACCACGAGCCGCCACTGTGACCTGTGTGCTCTGGGTAACTGGTGCTCTGTCAACTGTGTTTCCCTTAACGTTGCTAAATGTTTCCAGATGTCCTTCACATGTAAATTATCCCATATCACGTTTCCCTATTCTATCCTTGACTCTTCCCTCCATCCAATTGATAATTTCATGGACCTTGGTGTTGTGTTTGACACTAAATTAAAATTAGATGTCCACATTTTGCGTGTCACATCCAAGGCCTCGGCTTCATTTTAAGAGCGTCCAGACCTTTTACTGATATTTCCTCGTGTGTACGCCTGTACATCTCCTTCGTGCGTAGTGTCCTCGAATATTGTTGTCAAATTTGGTGTCCTCATTATCGTTTCTTAATTGATGCTGTTGAGTCTGTACAACGTAAACTTACTCGCTCACTATTCCTCAAGTTCCGTATTCCCAACTGTGAGTTTAGTATGCGTCTTTCCATCCTTGAAATCCTTACCCTTATTTCACGCAGAGTGTATTTCGACAAATGTCTCCTATATAAAATGATTACTGGTTCTATTACTTATATCCCCAGAGCGCAGTTTTCTGTTCGTGACCCGGTATATTCTACCAGGTCTTCATTTATCCTCAACGTACCATTTCCTCGTACTCATACATATTTTTACTCTCCTCTTTTACGCTTGCCTAGGCAATATAATTCTTTGAATATTGGTCCTCTTCCGCCTTCGTTACGCATTTTTAAAACTATGTTAAGAGGATGCGTTTTATTGTATGAAATAAAGTAAATCTTTGAATTTTTAATGTCATATCTGTGTTGAATTATGATTAAATTTCACCGCCTCATTATACTTTGTTTAGTTTTAATTTATAGTCTCTTTTCTTTTTATATATAAGTGTATTCCTTGTCTAATCTTTAATTGGATTTGTATCTGTTGATTTAGACAATAAATAAATAAATAATAAAATATATGATAATGTTCGCCTTTTTCTCGCTTACATGCATAATGCCAGCGATTGAGGGTAAAACTAAAAAACCCTTTGAAAATCATGATCCAGCAAAAGGGTCTACCAATAGACTTTGATTCCTTTAATGTTATTTTTACTCGATACCATGAATAGCTTGGAGTGTCTGTAGACCAAGTTAGAAATGATTTGAAAGTCTATGCCTCACACGTTTCTTCAAAATATATTTCCCACCTTCAGAGAGCAAGGGAAGATTTTAACAGGTATCGATCCTAACAGAAAATTTTCAACAGATGGCCTCAAACTACTTTATCATAACGTTGGTGGTATGAAAGGTAAACTGAATAAACTCTTTCTTGTCGCCAAATCTTGCCAATTCAATGTACTTACTTTTACAGAAACCTGGCTGAACGATTCCCATAAAAATGAAGAAATTCTTGATGGTTGCTGGACCATATACAGAAATGACCGAACTATCTGCAAACTGGACATACAAAAGGTGGCGGTGTGCTCATTGCTACTCACAACTCCCTGCCAAGTGAAATAGTTGAAACTGATCCACATAGTCAATTTGAGCACAAAATTGTCAGAATTTCTTGGTCCGAAGGTTTTCTTTATATAGGAGCTTTTTACATTCCACCTAGTTCAGACGACGCCGTGTACAATGATGTATCTGAAACCGTTTCTTACATAGTATCATCGCTCAAAAATGATAACAAGATTATAGTAATGGGAGACTTTAATCGCCCAAATTTAAAGTTCACGGCTGATGAAAATGATATTACTTAACACATTAATATGAAAATGACATTACTTAACACGGTTAATATTACTTAACACATCCGATCTACATTTTATAGCAATGATTTGCAGCAAATCGCTTCGACTTCTAACCAAAATGGTAATTGGTTAGATTTTATTTTTACTAATAGTTACGACAATGTAGTGGCTTACCCAACCGTTGATGCAGATCATTTTTTCTCCAACACTCTTCACCAGTCTGCGTTTACGGTCGAGCTACCTATATCTGGTTTGACGATTTCCCAATCATACAACAATTCCGTTGTATATGATTTTCAAAATGCTGATTATGAGAGCACTAACCGCCACATCTAAACAATATTGACTGGAATAGTACTCTTTTAACGTTAGAATTGAATGATGCAGTTGATTTGTTCTACCAGTTGGTTTTCGATGCGGTTGAGATACACGTGCCAAATATAAAGAAAAAAGACAAACTGTCTGAGCCATGGCTGGATATCAGAGATCTGAGGTGTTTACTTAATCAGAGAAAAAAGCTTTATAAGATAATAAAAACCGATATCAATGTTAGCAATCATATCAAGGAAAAATAGAATGATATAGCTGAAAAATTTCAAAGGCAGTGTCACCAAGCATATGAAAATTATGTAAATATAGTCGGCGAAAATATAATTCATGACCCCGAGAAATTTTTCGACTTCGTGAACACCAAGTGAAAATCTTCTGGTTATCCCACGTCCATGTGCAAATGCAACACAGTTTCTTCTGATCCACAAAAAAATATGCGAGATGTTTGCCGGCCATTTTCAAGAAGTTTTTTGTCAGGCCAGAGGATCATCTACCACATCGCCACTTTCTGAAATCTGCCAGTCGCCCATCGCTAATAAGCTTTATTTAACCAGAGAAGACATTTCAAGGGTCATGAGAGAACTTGATATGAAAAAGGGCGCTGGACCTGACCTATTACCTCTAAGCTTCCTAGTTAAGTGTGCAGAAACGATCATATTACCCTTGTATATAATTTTCAATAAATCGCTGTCATGCGGTACATTTCCGCGTTTCTGGAAATCAGCCCGTATCACGTCGATTCTTAAAAGTGGTGATTAACGCTCAGTAGAAAATTATAGAGGCATCGCCATTTTGTCAGTTATACCTAAGCTGTTAGAAAAAATTGTTTCTGACAAACTTACAATCGTTATTGATCCTCTCCTAAACGAGCAACAACATGGCTTCAGAAAAGGCCGGTCTACTTCCTCCAACCTAATGATAATAGTCTCAAATGTACTTTGTAATATGGAAAAAGGGCGTCAAATCGATACTATATACACTGACTTCAGTAAAGCCTTTGACCGCGTTGACCATGACATTTTGAAACATAAACTCCAAAAATTTGGCATTTCAGGAAGCCTTCTAAACTGGTTGAATTGTTACCTTCGAGATCGAACGCAACACGTTAAATTCCAAGGCCGTCTTTCCAAAAAAATTACCGTCTCATCTGGGGTACCTCAAGGCAGCCATCTAGGGCCGCTTCTGTTCAATGTTTTTGTTTCTGATCTCTCGGAGGTGCTATCCGACATTCCGCACCTTTTTTATGCAGATGATCTGAAAATATATCACCCTTTTCAGTCGGAATCAGATGCAAATTTTCTCCAGCTGAAACTTCAGTCACTGGTGCAATGGTGTGAGCAGAATAAACTTACTCTTAACGTTGAAAAATGCCATGCCGTAAGTTTTTCCCGCAAGACCTCTACTCTTAATTTCGAATATCACCTGAATAATCAGCTCCTGAAAAATGTTGATAGTGTCGTGGATCTTGGTGTCGTCCTGGATAAAAAGCTGCGTTTCAATCTTCAGTATGACAGAGTTCTTGCTAGAGCTAGCAAGCAGCTAGGATTCATTAAAAGACGTGCGAAAGAATTTAAGAACGTATGGGTTACAAGGTCTCTGTTTATGTCTTTAGTTCGCCCTCTACTCGAATACGCTTGCATCGTCTGGAATCGTTTTTTCGATATCCATAGCAATAAACTGGAATCTGTCCAAAAGCAGTTCGTGCTTTTTGCCTTGAGAGATCTCTATAATCCACATGATTTCGAAAGTCTTCCAACTTATAGTTACAGACTTAAACTCTTAAATCTGGCAACACATTCTTCAAGGAGAGCGGTACTATCCTCATGCTTCGTCTTCGATGTTATTAGAGGTTTGGTTAACGTAGAATATCTTAGCAATAAAATCACTTTCAATAATCCTGTAAGACAAACTAGGCACACACGTCTCCTCAATGAGCATCAACATCACACTATCTATGGAGACAGGGAGCCGATAAATAGATGCTGCAAAATATTTAACAATGTTTCGGAGTACTATTCCTCTTCTATCTCTAAACCTTTATTCAAAAAAAACAAAATTATATACTGCTTTAAATTCTTAATCCAAACTATTTCTCTTACCATATTGAATTAACTACCAGACAATAAAGTCTATTGACACTTAGAAATGTTATTGTAATTTAGGTTAAGGAAAACAGTTTAAGTTTAAGTTTACATTTGTTACTGTTTTGTTACCTTGTTTTGGTTAAATAAATAAATAAATAATTGAATAATGCCTATCATAAGTTCCATATATCATATGAAATTTGTTTTGATTTCATGACTGCACTGTAAGTTATAAGGCAAAAAGCTACCATAGCTGGCGGCACCAACCGAATTTTTCAATCAAATTTGTACCAAGCACGGCTTAGAGCAAGGTTCAGCTACTGTGTCAATTTCATGAAAATCTGGTAACTGAATCAGAATTCATAGGGCAAAAAGCAGTTGTTTTTCTTTATAATTTTTCAAGAAGGTACCACTGGCACAGAGTTACCCACATTACAAAATATTTTCTATCAGATCTGGTCTTACTCAATACCAATACATTCTGTTAATTTCCTTTATAGGTATGTTTGCGTACTACGACTAATTGCAATGAAGCCGTTTTTGTACTCCGTTTTGCTGAAAACTGAAAATTTCCCCTCTTTCAGTAAATTTCAGTAGGGTCTGAGCTACTGAAAAATACTGAAAACTGTCAAACAGTTTTTGGCGTAATGTTATTATGAAGGACAAACATTTTTGTGGCGATAATTTATCACCGCTCAGGATGACTTTATAATCACAATTGTTCTCCCAAAAACCGACAACTGACACTTTTGTTTGTCAATTTTCAGGAAATCCAATGAGAGCGCTTTCGTACTTTACTCGTTAAGAGATGTACGGCATTCGAGGACCAGTTTCGAGGAGTTGTGAATTCCAGCAAAGGACTGTATGAACGTTTATCTGTCAGCTAAAATACACTAATTACATAAGATGATTAATAGGTAGCTGCAAGAATCCCCAACACCTCCCCCTGTAGTGGTCCGGCAAGCGGAGGAAAATCTTCAGTGAAAAATATACCAGACTCTACCCTGTGGTTCATTATACATTTTCACATCATTAACTCTTAAGGATAATCCCCTGGTTCATGCTTCTCTACCTTGGACCTCAGTATAATTGGTGTTCACTGGAACAGGAGTGCCTTGCACCAGGATTTTAGCGTGGCCAAAATCATTAAGTCTTACCACTTCGCGCTTCATGTACTGGAAGACAACCAGATCGGTTGTAATCCAGGGAATTAGTACCAGGAGTGATTTTGTTGGTATAAAACGGAGTGCCCTCGTCATAAATATGGCTGTTCTAGTCTTTCTAGCGATTCGTAAATGCTAGAGCATTCTCTATTTCCTTTCATTAAATTGGTAAAAATGTCTGTACACGCATTAAATCTTTTAAAAGCAGCTATAAGGATAATTTTTAAGTAAATATGATTTATATTTAAGAGGATTAAAAAAAATTTATGTACTATTAACTGTTTTAGTTTTCGCGTGTCGTATTTTATTATATTTTTTAGGGAAAAATTCTTTACAAAATTTAATCTTTTTAACTTTGGAAAACGAATTAACTAATCGGGAAATGTTATTTTATCTCATGAACATACCTGTAGTCTTTGCTATAAGAAAGGGACAAGACAGTCAGGCTTCATGACTATGATTAGTTTGACAGGCACAGATCTAGAACAACATGAAAACTAAATTGAAATTCATTACTAGCAGCCACATCTGTCGAAACTATTTAGAAAATTTCGACAAAAAACATCATCATAATTTCCCAAGATTGCTCATTATTATATTTTCGTGGAAGTCATCAGCGTCTAATTTATTATGCAGTGAATACTATACGGTACGAGCGGAAAGTCGCGGAAAGTCCACTGCGCAATAAGTCCATAGCAAAGCGATCAGCTGTTCAACTTTCCGACTGATCGTCGGAAAGTGTCCTAAACAGTGCTGCCATATTAGGGCATTTGATAATGCATTTTTCCGGAACTGATGTTTCGATAAATAATAATTTCAAAATACGTCATGTCCACCTTTTTCTGATATAAGAAAATATAAAATATCAATCTTCCATCGTACCAATAAGCGGATATTGGTGATGCTGTTTCAAAATTGATATTTCTATCTTACCGATTGACGACAGAGGCCGCGATTGCCGTACCCTATATCTCTATCTATTCAGCTGAGTGACCTATTCACTTTTTCGTAGGTACTATTTACAATACGCGGTCGTCAAATCCATGATGGGGTCATTTAACCGCTCTCGCTCTATCATTGTTTGATGTGTATTGCATTTAACACGGATATATCCCAAAATATCGGAATAAATCATATTCGTTTCTCCGAGCTCGCTTATTAATTAATCAACTGATGAAATATGCCCATGGTACTGTCTAACTGTCTCTCGCGACTTTGCCAATAATAAACCTTTCGGAACTAATTTTTTCTGCGTGAAAACTTAACGCACCCAGGAAAAAATTAGTCCCAAAAGATTAGGATGAGTGGAAGAAAGTTTCACCTCACCGTAAAAAAGTTTGCTTCATGTGACGAAAGTCTTACACTATAAAAATTTATATTTAATCAACCTGGTTTTTGAGAATCCCGAAAAATTTCCCGGAAATGACGTCACTGTGGCTACTTAGGGTATTTTCAGGGATAAATAGGAATTGTCTGGGGGTAAGCCGCAGTGCCTATCTGGCAGCACTGGTCGGAAAGTCACATGGGTGTGACAAAATTTCGGCACTGAGCTGCAGTGCTGCCACTTCAGAGCTTTCATATCGTATCCAAATTCATCAAAATTGGTAAGAAAAACGTATCCATCGTATCCAAAATTTTAGCAATGCGTATCTAATTGATACCTAGGTATAAAAGCTCTGCATGATCCTATAAAGCCGTTTTTGTCGATATATGTCGATATATCATTTCATTTTCGACATTTAACATATATCAGCGATTCATGCCACAGCATATACTAAAATCGAACATATATTTTTAACAAATATCAAAATCTTAATCAAATATCACATTCAGCTTTTAACCATAAAATTCGGCAGAAGCTAAAAATATTATTGTTTCAAATATTCCGCTAATAGTAGATAATCGACGGAAGGCCCTTTTCATTATAAATGAAGAAGCACTGCCGGTTTTGGATGCGTTGGGTGCGTTTTTTGTATGGTATGCTATGCGCAATGATTGTGCACAGGGTTACACAACTTCTGTTGGAGCTGTGTCTTCGAAGACGAAGAGGAATCCGTCCTCCATCTTATGTGCCAGTGCCCGGCTTTTGCAAGAAGAAGGGTGGCAGCATCCTTTCTCTCAAAGCTGAGTGAACTGCCCCTTGTCAATTTAAATAGGATAGGGCGGTTGGTTAAAGGAAGTAGATGATTTCCTGATTTCAGTGAGTGGGAGAGAGTAATACATACGACATAGCTGGCCTCTCTTGTATCTTTCAGAGGCCACTGGACTATGAGGTAAGCTCATAATATTAAAGAATAAAGTACATACGTTGCCAACCATAGAAAGGTCATACGCGTTTTTGACTAAGTATAAGTTTTCCCAGAATTACTCTTCTTCGTTGTTAAAATTCAGACCATTTTGCAATTAATTCATTCTGCATAACTCTTATGTTAGTTCGGAAATGCATTCAGTAATGGAATAAAATATGTTTCAGCAGCAGCCTATATATTTTGGGGGTTGAGAGAATTCACCTACTTAGCTCTATATAAAGTATTGTATATTATAAATTATTATATATTATAAATTATTGTACATTTTTGATAGTTTCTGAGCTACTTCTTCAGATACATTTGCTTTTTTGTCCGTTTCTTGTATCACATCATGCTAATGCCCATTTTGAATAGCACGCCAAACTTTTTCGAATGGAAATGCCGCTACTTCCATTCGAAGTGGATAAATATAACAGCATGGTCACAGCGTAAAGAGTTAGTTCCTAACCAGCGTGCGGACTCCGTTTATGTATACGGTCCAAAAATCCAGTGATCTAACCTGAGATTGTATTGTTAGTCAGCCTGGAAAGTTGGAAGAAATCGTATGGAACAGAAAGAAATGCAATATATGATTCGACAACTACATACTCAGGCTAGATTTTTCGCTGCTCACATACGGCTCACTCTCGCAAAAAATACTAGCACACTCTCAGGTTGCTTTGACAGATAATGCATTGCGTAAATGGAGGCTCAATTTGAAGGTCAAAGTGTTTTTTCTGGAAAAGGGAAAAAGTTCACCCACTTATCATTCTATACACTTTGGCATGGTTAAATTGTACAATCAAACTTTTTTATTTGGAATAGAATGTAATGGAAATTGGAAAAAGTTATTGTTATGAATACACGCTTTCGTGCAGGTAAATTAAAATTTATGAGAAAGGTATCCATTTTGGGCACAACGTATCATCGTATCATCCAGATTTTTCAAATTCGATTCGTATCCAAAATGATACGAAGGTATCCAAAGTGGCAGCACTGCTGAGCTGCCGTTGTGAGCGCAAGTTTTATGAAACTTGCATTATTTGGGTGAAAAGGGAGCTTTTGGAGGGCCGAAAATAGTATTGTAGCTAGGTATGGCTGTGATACATATGGTAAAAATAGAATGGAGCTGCATAGATGGTCACATTGAGCCGTCTTGCTTTTTAATATTGACAAAATATGCAGCTTCAAAAGCGGCAGCTCTGATTTGAAGTTTGATGCACGCTAACGATGAATGAACTTTCCGGTCAAGTGTAGGACTGGCGAGAGAAATATTGTCGGAAATATTTCTGGAAATGTTTCTGGAAATATTTCCGGAAATGTTTCTGGTTATGTGTGGGACGGGGGTTAGAGTCGATGGTGTGAAGGCACAGATATAAGAGAGAATGGATTAGAAATCGACCGAGAGAAATGTGCCAATTTTCGACTTTTTGCTTACTGGTGTGCGAATGAGGTACTGGTGTGTGCCCTACACAGTTCTTATGGTAACAAAAGCACGAGAGATCGCCATTTTGAACGTCGTTTGACATTTCTTTACCAAAACCGGCGAGTGGAGATTAAAATGCTTTTTGTAAATGAAATTAACTATGATTCCACACAAAAACTATCCTAAATTAAAGCCAAAGGTTAATTTTATTAACCCGAAATACGATATCCCCTGCGAAGTACTTCGGTGGCCACTTTTGCAGCCTGAAACGCGGCACTTCATTATCGCACTGTTTTATAATGTTTTACCACTAATTTATCCGCGAAACCGACACAAATGATTTGCGCACAAACGTAGATATACGTTTCCACCGAATACACCGAAAAATTTCCGAATTTTATTTTATAAATTTTGATAGAAAGTCAATGCTCTGAATCGCCGACACAAATCAAACCGACATTGACGTTTCTTTTTGTGTTGCCCGTTGCACGCTTTTACACCGAGCTGGGGTTCCCAGCATTAAGACACAGCATTAAGGCTTTTCGGGTGTGAGTGCGGTAGAAAGGGGGTGCACTGAGCGGAATTTTTGTGAGAGAGCAGTGTTGTGCGTGTATTATTCACTCTCAATGCCTGCCGTAGCTGCAGGGTTGCCAGCACGTTCATAAAAAAGTAGCAACAATATGCCCTTTATGTTTCATAATGATTTGATAATCTGGTCAAAAGTTATTGCAATTCAAAAATTTTCAAATTTTCCCAATCTCATTTTAGGCGCCTAGCGCATACAATTTAAAAAAAATTTATCATATTCAAATTTAGATCACGTTCAAAATTCATTCCCCGGGTGGGAGATTCAGAGGGCGGCAAATTCAAGCTTGACAGACGAATTCTTTCCTCAACATTATCGCAACTTTGCGATGACATACGCGTAGTATAGTAAAATAATAAATAAATACAACTAAAAATTGCCTATTTCGGACAACTAAAGGATCTATAGTGTGTTAGTAAGGCGTATTAGTAGGTAATAAAAACACAAAGCACGTTAAATATAAACATAAAAGACACAGATAGATCCACTTCCCTGCGCCGAGGGCGATTAAGGAAACGAACTGGTTTCCGTACAGGGCACCTCCATAGTGGTGAAGTGAACCTATCGGCTATAGTATTTAGGATGTTGTTGGGACTGTCCCGTGTTCTATGGATGAAGAACATAGGCGCGCCGTAGGGGGGGGGGGGCCGGGACCGCCCCCCCAGACCCAAGGTTGGCCTCTCCCAGAAAAATAAATATTTCTAACAGCAAACACTTAAGTTTTCGCCTCTTTGGTTTTTGTTGTGACAGCAAGAGCTGTATAGTGTAGTAGTGTAAGCCTATACCAAAGCATGCACGCTACTTATAACATAGAAACTGTGTTATTTGCTGTATTAATTACGGTGTTATGGGACTTATCTCGACAAAATATTTAATTTCGACAAGTTATACGTTAAGAAAAAGACGAAAAGTGCCTCGCCAATTATCCTTTTTTAATTAAGATTATTTGTTCATTTCTACTAGGCACTATACAGGTATTTAGATAAGAATACTTTAATAAACTGGTGTTTTGTGCAATTATGTTTTTCAAAAAACATAGTCTGAGTATTCAAATGGTAGGCTAACGTAGAATACAATTTTCGAAGTCATTTGGAGAATAAAAATGGCATCCCTGCTACTTTTATGCTATCTATTCAAGACAATGTTGTTTATTGTGAGCCATTTTTGCTGCGCTTACTCTTTCTTGATGGGATCATGTACAATTAGCAATTCAAACCTAACATTAATCAAAACAAACACAGTCCCATTCCATATTTGAGAGCATGTTTCTTTGACTTTTGCGTATGATAAAGTGTACTTATTAAGTTTGAGTCAAAAAGTCCATACTGAAAGGCTCGAAAAGTCCAATATTGCTGCTGTAAACCTTTTCACACCACCACAACAAAGACTATACCGAATTTGCACTATCATATACCGAATTTTTTATATACCAAATAACTTACCCTATAACTTTTGATCCATTGAAAGCGTTGGAAGCTATACGAAAAAAAAGGTGTTTGGAGTTACCTTCCGCGAATGTGTTAAATTTTTTGAAATTGAAATATTTTCGGCTTATTTTCAATACGAAATCATTATTTTTTGAAAATTTAATAGTACCGATTTCCAGGACAAAAATGTTGATGTTGGCTTCGCGAGATACCGTAAACGCAAGTTAGGTGCTAAAAATATAAATAATTCGGTGTAGGATTACGATTTTTGTGCGATTGGGAATTTTAGAAGTTTAGATTTGACTGTATAAAAATAGTATCAAATTGATCAATCATTTGCATTTTATTCTAAATACCGATAAAAATACCAGAGAGTCAATGGTGTGAAAGATTTGTGTTTACGTACTTATGGTAGCTACACGGTTGTCCAGACATTTCAAAACGACACAAACTTATTTTTTATCCCCACTGATGCGTGTTGTGAATTTCGTGATGATCTGATGACTCGGTGTGCAGTTATCACAGTGTAAAATTTTCCATAGAATTTGCATAGTCGCCAGAAATACACTAAAATTTCAGCTCAACCAAATTTCGCGATCCGGATGAATTATCCGGATAGTAGAATTCATCCACAATGTCTTCAAGGATATATTGCATACAATAATCAAAACTCTACCATAATAAAACTCTAATAGTACTTGGAAGACAGTAAAGGATATGGTGCTTGAACAGTCTTGGAATATTGTCAAGATGAACCGAAATTATTTGGAGAAGGCTATCGACCTTACGGCGTGTCTCAGTCGCCAAGGACTTGCTTTCAGAGGACATGATGAAAGTGGTCCCAGTGATAACCGTGCATTTTTTTTCTTAATTTTGTGAGTTATTCCCGAAGCATAAATTAACTTTTGAAAAACATTTTAAAAACAAGCTTGCGAACTACTGTAGTGGCAAAACACAAAATTAGTTAATAAAAACAATTGCTGAAATCGTTCGCGAGGACATGACAGCTGAAACAAAAGAGTGCGGACTGATATCCATTATGGCAAACGAAGCAAGGGTCCACAAAAAGGAACAACCCTCCGTGTTTGTCAGATTTGCTAGACGTTTCAGGAGCTGGAAATGCCTCGTACTTAGTCGATATAATTTTGAGCCTGTTAGACAGTTACGGACTTAGCGGATTGCCTGTTGTTGGACAGTCTTATGATGGTGCTAGTGTCATATCTGGTCAAAAAAGGTGGTTTTGCAAACCTAAATTAAGATAAAACACCCTGCAACTACATTTGTACACTGTCAAGCTCATAAAATTATACTTGTTGTGATGGACACATTTTTCACAATCGAAACGTATGCATCCTTTTTCAATGTCATCTAATCCCTTTACATACACTTTTCAAAGCCATCACAACACCAATAGTTGAAGCAGCTTGAAGAGGCAGAAATCCACATGGCGCATTATTTATGGTCCCATACGCCATGTACATAGTACTCTGAGCTATGCAATATGGCTCCCAGCGCCATAATGTCAGAATCTACATAGCGCGTGGTCCCATGTAACATGGCGCAGTATTTATGGCCCCACACGCTATGTACATAGTACCCTGAGCCATGCAGTATGGCTCTCAGCGCCATAATTGCATGGCGCAGAAATTATGGCCCCACACGCCATATTACATAGTACCATGAGCCATGTAATATGGCTTCAGCTATGTCTTCAATTATAACTCGCAGCCATACTGTGTGAGGGAATATATAAATGTCAGGAAGAGACATTTGAGTAACATCAATAGAATTGAGGATTGAAAAAGAAAAAGTTATTAAGATTCTCATAATAGTTTAAACAGTGACTTCGAATGCAAGACACTACAATGAAAAAACACATAGCGCCAGACGCCATAATTTGTAGACTTTTGGCACCTTTCGGGATTGTGCTAAAATATGGCGATACAAATAGTACATGGCAAAAAGTTTATAGGAGCAGACAATATGCTTATAGCCTTCCACGCCATGTACTATAGTCACCCACGCCATGTACTTTAGTCCTGCACGCCATGTACTATAGTCCTCCACGCCATGTACTATAGTCCTCCACGCCATGTACTATAGTCCTCCACGTCATGTACTATAGTCCTCCGAGCCATGTACTATAGTCCTCCGAGCCATGTACTATAGTCCTCCACGCCATGTACTATAGTCCTCCACGCCATGTACTATAGTCCTCCACGCCATGTACTATAGTCCTCCACGCCATGTAATATAGTCCTTCACGCCATGTACTATAGTCCTCCACGCCATGTACTATAATCCCCCACGCCATGTACATTGCGTGGAGGACCATATTACATGGCGTGGAGGACTATAGTACATGGCGTGGAGGGCTATGAGCATAGCGTCTGCTCCTATGTACTTTTCGCCATGTACTATGGCGTGTGGCGCTATATTTTATCACAGTCCCCAAATCGACTATGTACATGGCGCCAGAAGTCCATAAATTATGGCGTCTGGCGTCTTGTGTTTTTTCAGTGTAGTCAATGCAATTTCACAATTGCAATTGTGTGATCGATAGCTATGGGACTATAAAAGAGGCTTGAGAAAAAGAATGAATGAAGGAAAATACAACGACTCAGTTTCTGCATTGGCGATCTTTCATCTTTCACTATGTTCAAATCTTTTTTTCTTTCACTATGTTCTTTTTATAACGAATATGTTAAGCACATATTTCCAAACTAAAAATGCAACTCTTTGGGATGGGATGGATCTTGTCAATTGAACAGTTAAAACATTACTAAGTGAGCGAGAAAACTTTTATGTAGTTTGGGAAAAAATTAAATCATTCGCAGACAAGCACTGTCTGGATCTCACATTTTCCAGAGAATCACGAAAACGGAAAACAGCAAAAAGCACAAGTCTGAAAGGTTTTGATATTCCATCTAGCCTGGGACACGCAGTTAGGGCTGCAAAGATATCCTTGCAAACCAGATGGCTCGAAAAGAGTAAGTTACCGCACTCTTCGTCTTGGCAAATTATTTATGCTTTTTCTAGGTTTTCTAGGTAACAAAAATTTGAAACAAGAGATCAATTTCTTCCTTGTAAGCTTAATATATTCCAATTTCTTCAAAGACATTTTGAAAGTAAACTATCCCCTTCTTCAAGTATAAATTGAAATAAACGAAAAAATAGTTCATGTTTCTAATTACTTCCATTCTATTCTGGTATAATTCCTACAAGCGTTCATTTCTTAGTGCTAGTGGATAATTCATGTGTAATTCATACTTACCATTCACATCATATGTATATGGTACTAGCTCATACGTATTCACAGACACGAAGTTTATTTGATAATGCATTATGCATTAGCAAATAACAAAGAATAAATTAATGAACATATAATGTATTAGTAAATTATATAAGCTGTATGGACACTACGTGTACCTTAAGGAAGACAAAATTATCGCTTGTTTTGAGCCTTTCGGTCCCTGGCCCCAGCCAGATTTTAGACCACGGCACGCCTATGATGAAGAATATCGTTTTTTTGCGAATAACGGTTGCAAAGCCATCATTATGGTACTTCACAAACATCCCTGACGTACTTCAGAAGCGGGTCAATTCCATCGTCATCCTGAAGATATTATTATCATATTATTATTAGCAGGGTGAATCGTGATAATTTCCATAAGACTAACTATGAGAGACTAAGTGCTGAAATGAATTCTATAAATTGGTTTAGTTTTTTTCGTGAGCTTGATGCCAACCGCGCTGCTCTCTACTTCTACCACAAGCTTCATCAACTTATCCTTGCTTACACTCCTATATGTCTGGCTAATAAACCTCATGATGCTCCATGGCTCACCGGTAATGTCTTGCGTGCTTTAAATGCTAGAAACGCTGCTCGCCTGAAGTATTTGCAGTCGGGGTGTGGAAGGGATTATGCCGTTTATGTTGGTTAATTCAAGTGTATTTATTTGAACACGCTTAGCTTAAGACTACAATACATGTCACTTATTTTGTACTAGCTCAATTACAGTTGAAAAGTACTAAACTCAATTTTAGAACATGACTATTACAATGATTCGAAATTCAAAGGTGTATCAATGTAAAAAATACTAATACTAAATTTCAACACTCCTCCTCGTTGATACAGCTATACGATGTTCAATCTCCTCCGCAGCATAGTGTGCTTTGATACACACAATGGTTTCGTGAATATATCAGCGATCATCTCCTCAGTTGGACAATATTCGCACCTTACGATTCCCCTGTCAACGTAGTCCTTGACAAAATGAAATTTCACATCGATATGTTTCGTTCTGTTCAAAAACTTCCCATCTTTGATAATCTTTAAACAACTCTGATTATCCTCATTGATTGTTATTGGTGAATCAATCTCTTGATGCATATCGTTCAGTAATCGTTTCAGCCATACACCCTCCTGACATGCATCCGATAACGCGATAAATTCCACTTCTGTTGATGACAACGATACACAGCTTTGTTTGCGGCATGACCAATCAATCAAACCTCCATTGAAGAAAAATGCATATCCACTATTTGATTTTCGCGATGTACGATTCTCGGCCCAATTTGCATCCGCATACCCAACTAGCTTACATTCGTCATCACTCGCACTGGCCAACTTCAGTTTCATACTTGATGTTGCTTTTAAGTATCTCACGACACGCTTCAACTGGTTCCAATCGCTCTGAGTTGGATCAGAAACCTTTTGTGCCAATATCTGAAGTGACGCTTGAACTGATGTCTGGTCTAGTATTCACCGAAATGAACAACAGAGAACCGATTAGTTTCTGGTACTCTTTGTTGTTAATCATCTTGCTTGACGTAACCGGTGACGAATAGTATCCGACTTCCATTGGAGAATTTGCACGCTTTGCATCGCGTAAGCCAAACCTTACTGCAATCTGCTCGATATACTTTGATTGACATAGCTCGAAAATACCATCTTCGTCACGACTAACTTTGATGCCGAGGTAATAGTTAATATCTCCGAGATCTTTAATTTCAAAATTCCTTGCCAATGTTTCCTTGACCAAATTCAGCTGCTTTTCAGACTTCCAAGCAACTACGATATCATCGACGTAGATTAAAACGTAACACCAATTTTCATCAATGTGTTTTGAATATAAACATTGATCAGTTTCACTTCGTGTAAAACCTGCTCTGACCAATACTTGATTAATCGCCTCGTTCCATGCTCGTGCAGCATGTTTTAATCCGTATAAACTTTTCTTCGACAAACATACTCTATTTTCGATTCCTTCGATGAAACCTGGTGGTTGTTTCATATAAATCGTTTCGCTGAGACTTCCGTTCAAAAACGCCGTCATCGCATCCTTTGATGCCACACACAATAATGCCCGAAATGTGGATTGGCGAACCACATATTTTTTTTGGGAATAAAATAAAAAAAAAATTTTCATTTAAATTTGTTAAAATTTCTAACTCTAGATTCGATGAATTCAATTGTAAAGTATGAGCTAGATTTGATGAAATATCCTCGTTATTGAATTCTCTAAAAGGAAATGAAATAAATTCAAAAATCGGTTGAAGGTTATTGAGATTTGCAAATTGTCTCTCGAATTCTTGTTTTAAATTTTCCAGTAAAGGACAAAACATTTCAATATTACATGCACCAGTAGGTTAGGTTGTACCAGTTGGCACAAGGCCACACATAGACCTATTGGTACATAGTGCTACCAGATAAATGGGTCAGGAGAAAAAAAATCAGTCCAAGCGGCCATCGAAGGCCCCGGACTCTTTCGCGAACTGAAGAATGTCTTTCAGCTTTCAGCTAGAATCACCAGTAAGTTTAATATGTTTTTCAAAATATGGAAAATATTTAAAAATTTTGCCTGTTTAATTGTGAAGCAAAAGGTTTTAATTTTACTTAAAAAACATTTACCGAACTCAACAAACCAACATTACTTTCCTTTTCCTTGTTATTGTAAATTTAGCAAGTTGTAACGGCCCATAAAATTCGTAAGAAATGCTAATATCGTTACCCATACTGGATCTTCCAATTGTTCATGTTTTTCTCCTAATGTGTCCAAAAATCCAATAATTTCAGGCAAAAGATTTAGAAATCCTTGCAAAAATCTTCCTGTGCTAAGCCATCTAAAGCTTAGTACTGTTTTCGATTTCACGTTAAATTTTCATGCAAATTTTGACGTGAAATTTATTTCGGCGAAAATTTAGCTTGAAAATAAGCAAGAGTTGGACTCACTTTTAAGCGTGAAAAATTGCTTGGAACATGCTTTCGCTTTGAAAATGCAAATAGCTTTGGCACATGTCTCCAATCATTTCACGCCAATTTAGTAGGTGCAGTTCATTTTTTAGGCTAGTACTGAGTTAATGGTGAGGCTAAATTTTGACATGTCTCCATTATCTGGTCATTCTTTCGAGCAAAAATTTTGAAAATGCAGAAAAGCGGGGACACTTATTATATCTGACGGATAAGATGTCAAGAATTTCAACTTTTGAACGATTTTATTATTGAAAAGACATTTACACAATTCAATTTTAAAAATTCAAACACCAAATGTCACTATTTACCTCGAAAGAATGAACTACACAAACTATATTGGCGTGAAAAGATTTTAATTTTAATTTTATTTGATCTAAAATTGAGATTAACCTTTCTTGCGCTGTATGTGACAATTTACTATCTCGGTAGCAGGGACACGAATGCAAATGCAGGCAAGGTGTATAGAACAGAGAGATTTAAGGAAATGAAAAACTCGTATACGTATACGAGATTTAGTGAAGCAGTTTTACTAAAATGATATAAATCTATAAACTGCACAAATCGAGAGCATAGCTATCTCGGATTTTCCCGCTGGCTTCTCCGCCACCAAGGCTCTGCGAGCTTTTGTATGAACTGAAACTGCGTGGACTGTCCGATTGGATCTATTAACCCAAGGCCCATTCCAAAATGTACTGAATAAATCGTCTACTAAATTTTTAGTTCACATTTTAAATTAACCTAGTAAATTATTAAAAATGTCAGTGATCGACTGTCGAACTGTTTGTGATCGACTGGTCGATCGCGATCGACCGTTTGCCCAACCTTGCTCTACTGCATCATTCTGCTAAGTTTCAAATACTTATCTTTTGTGGAAGTATGCTAAAATCAATATTCAAAAATGACCTCTCCATATATCTGCAGTACAAATCAAGACACAAACCATCGAATATCTTGAAAGCGCTAAAATGTGCACACAACATTAATGCGATTGGGCCTTTTCAGACTTGTATTCTTGATGCACTCCTCAAACCGGTTTACTGGGCAAGAGACGGAAGAATCAAGGGGAATTCTCTACTTTTTGCTGTTGCTGTTGAGGGGAACTCTCTACAGGTGTTGAGGGGAAGTCTCTACAAAAAGTAGAGAATTCCCCCATGATTCTTCCGTCTCTTGCCCAGTAAACCGGTTTGAGGAGTGCATCAAGAATACAAGTGTGAAAAGGCCCATTCACGGCCGCGGTGCCGCCAAATGCCTAACCACATAACCATCATCGCAAATGGTTCATGTAACGTTCATGCATAAAATGGCGACGTCGCTATTTACCAGACACGCACCAACTAAGTGAACAGCACTCGCCAGAAGCCTCAATAAAACAAATTTCCCTGTTTTCACACGCTTCAACGAAGTAAACGGTGAATTTCAGAAGCCGCCACATTGAAATTCCCCTACATGAATACGCTTCTACGAAGTGAACTGAACTCGCCAGAAGCCGACATATTAGAAGTGTGCCCGTTTGTACACGCTCCTGCGAAATGAACAGCGTTCTTCAGAAGTCACCATGTTAGGAATTTCCCTGTATGGAAACGCCCTTACGAAATCAACACCAATCAGCAGAAGCCGCTAGGGAAAATCTTCTTCACGAACATGCTCGCACGGTATGAACAGGATAAGTCAGAATCTGCCATATTGGAAATCTGACTACACAGACGTGCTGACACGAAGCAAGCAGCGTTGGTCAGAAGCCGCCATATCGGAAAGCTGCGTCCATGCACATGCTCGAATGAAGTGAACAGCAGTAGTCAGATGCCGCCATAATGAAAACCTACGTGTACGTACACAGAACTATCGTGTGCACACAAATACAATAACACGCAGAGAAAGCTCACGAATTACGGTATATGCCCAATCCCGAATTGGGAACTGCTGTAAAATCGCTCTATGACTGCTGCCGCTGCATCTGACACCGGTGCAATCGGTATTGAAGTTGAAATAGCCTTCCATAGGTTCTCCTTTTTCAGCAACAATTCCATTTTAAACTTCCAGTTCATATAATTGCTATTGTTCAGTTTCGCGAACTTTGCCTTGCAGTCAGCCATATTGAACACTTAACTTGCACTTCAATTATCGAAAACTATTTTATTTGTACAACGTGGCCTGGGCCCATAACCTGTTGGGTGATTCAAGTGTCTTTATTTGAGCACGGTTAGCTTACAATACATGTCACTTTTTTTGTACTAGCTCAATTACAGTTGAAAAGTACTAAACTCAATTTTGGAACATGACTATTACAACGACTCGAAATTCAAAAGTGTATCAACGTAAATAATACTAATACTAGATTTCAACACTTAGCTCTTTTTTCACTTGGTCAGCTGTTATGCCAAGTTGCTCATGATACCGAACAAAAACAGTATGAAGAGCCTGAAAATCTATGGGAAGACCTTCCTGTTGAATCATGACTTTCAGATGAGTCTTCGTTTTATATGCCGTTCACACTACACTCTAAATCAGGCGATTTCGATCAGCTGATCGCTTTAGAGCTAAATCAACTTAAATCTTCCTGATTACCCATACATTTTTTTCGGTTTCCGACCGAGTTAATCAAGTAGATTTAGAGTTAATCAAGTACAAATCAGGTACTATTGTGAATTTTTCCGGGCTGAATTGTTCTCAGAGCGTGCTTAATTCCATCCGTGAGAGGGAGAGTAGATTTCAACGAAATGTCATTCGAATTTCGTTCAAATATAGCAAAAATTGGACAAAAAAGGAAAATGTGAGTTGTACAAAATGAAAAGAAAATGCTCTTGCATGTTTCTGCACCATTTTGAACAACTTTCATGCAAAAAAAATTGTACACACAAATTCGAATGACAGTTTGCTCTCTAAATCTCCTCATTCTAAATCACTTCGGGTAGTGTGAACGCTTACCTGATTAACTTTGACAGCTTCTAAATCTACTTGATTTAGAGTGTAGTGTGAACGGCTTATTACCCTCGAAACAAGCAGAGTCAGTGGCTTTGTGCATATATGCAAGATAGAGGCGAACGTTTTCATAGATTTTCTTATCCCTTAAGCATAGTACTGAGTTCGATTTCACGTGAAATTTTCATACAAAATTTCACGTGAAATCTGTTTCGGCGAAAATTTAGCTTGAAAATAAGCAAGTTTGGTACTGTGTTCTTAGCATGAAAAGTTGCTTTGAAGTTGCTTTCGCTTCGAAAACATAGATGGCACTAAAACATGTTGTCAATCATTTCACGCCAATTTAGTTTGTGCAGTTCATTCTTTCGAGCGAAAAAGTGACATTTAGTGTTTGAATTTGAAAATTGAGCAGTGCAAATGACTTTCCAATAAGAAAATCGATCGAAAATTGAAATTCTTGACATTTTATCCGTCAAGAATGAGCAGTGTCTCTGCTTTTCTTTGTTGTCAAAATTTTCGCTCGAAAGAATGGCCAGACAATGGGGAAATGTCAAAATTTCACGTGAACTCGAACTCAGTACCAGCCTTTAAGCATAGTACTGAGTTCGATTTCACGTGAAATTTTCATACAAAATTTCACGTGAAATCTGTTTCGGCGAAAATTTAGCTTGAAAATAAGCAAGTTTGGTACTGTGTTCTTAGCATGAAAAGTTGCTTTGAAGTTGCTTTCGCTTCGAAAACATAGATGGCATTAAAACATGTTGTCAATCATTTCACGCAAATTTAGTTTGTGTAGTTCATTCTTTCGAGCTAAAAAGTGACATTTGGTGTTTCAATTTGAAAATTGAGCAGTGCAAATGACTTTCCAATAAGAAAATCGATCGAAAATTGAAATTCTTGACATTTTATCCGTCAAGAATGAGCAGTGTCTCTGCTTTTCGCTCGAAAGAATGGCCAGATAATGGGGAAATGTCAAAATTTCACGTGAACTCGAACTCAGTACCAGCCTTTAAGCATAGTACTGAGTTCGATTTCACGTGAAATTTTCATACAAAATTTCACGTGAAATTGGTTTCGGCGAAAATTTAGCTTGAAAATAAGCAAGTTTGGTACTGTGTTCTTAGCATGAAAAGTTGCTTTGAAGTTGCTTTCGCTTCGAAAACATAGATGGCACTAAAACATGTTGTCAATCATTTCACGCCAATTTAGTTTGTGCAGTTCATTCTTTCGAGCGAAAAAGTGACATTTGGTGTTTCAATTTGAAAATGGAGCAGTGCAAATGTCTTTCCAATAAGAAAATCGATCGAAAATTGAAATTCTTGACATTTTATCCGTCAAGAATGAGCAGTGTCTCTGCTTTTCTCTGTTGTCAAAATTTTCGCTCGAAAGAATGGTCAGATAATGGGGAAATGTCAAAATTTCACGTGAACTCGAACTCAGTACCAGCCTTTAGCCGAGAAAGCAGATACCTACTTTCGAGATCAGCATTGGAGTTGATTGTGGCTTTAACTTATAAAGGCTGGTACTGAGTTCGAGTTCACGTGAAATTTTGACATTTCCCCATTATCTGACCATTCTTTCGAGCGAAAATTTTGACAACAGAGAAAAGCAGAGACACTGCTCATTCTTGACGGATAAAATGTCAAGAATTTCAATTTTCGATCGATTTTCTTATTGGAAAGACATTTGCACTGCTCCATTTTCAAATTGAAACACTAAATGTCACTTTTTCGCTCGAAAGAATGAACTGCACAAACTAAATTGGCGTGAAATGATTGACAACATGTTTCAGTGCCATCTATGTTTTCAAAGCGAAAGCAACTTCAAAGCAACTTTTCATGCTAAGAACACAGTACCAAACTTGCTTATTTTCAAGCTAAATTTTCGCCGAAACCAATTTCACGTGAAATTTTGTATGAAAATTTCACGTGAAATCGAACTCAGTACTATGCTTAAGCGTTCACACTACCCGACGTGATTTAGAATGAGGAGATTTAGAGAGAGAAATGTCATTCGAATTTAAGTGTACAATTTTTTTTTGCGTGAAAGTTGTTGAAAATGGTGCAGAAACATGCAAGAGTATTATCTATTCATATTGTACAACTCAAATTTTCCGTTTTTGTTCAGTTTTCTTTATTTTAGACCGAAATTCGAATGACATTTCCTTCAAATCTACCGTGCCTCTCACGGATGGAATTCAGCGCGCTCTGAGAACAATTCAACCGGGAAAAATTCCTAATAGTACCTGATTTGTACTTGTCTAAATCTACTTGATTAACTCTGTCAGAAGCCGAAAAAAATGTATGGGTAATCAGGTCGATTTAACTTGATTTAGCTCTAAAGCGATCAGCTGATCGAAATCGCCTGATTTAGAGCCTAGTGTGAACGGGCTATTAGGTGCAGTTGTCACTGGTTCAAACGAAGGATTGGCAGTAACTATTATAACAGGGGTAATGGAGGAGGTTTGAACTTCGCCACGAACAAAATTAGAGTATTGCGCGGGTTTAAAGACGGTGTTAACGAGATCAGATGATTTTTTGGCAACTGTATTCGGAAAGCAATCGAGATTTCTAGTGTTTGGTAGTTTAAGAGGGACTTTTTGCTTTGGGGAAATTTTTCTTTTAATTCTCTGAATAAAATTCTTATACGGGGATCAGACTGCTTTGGAACTGATGTTAAGGGCTGTGAATGGTTCAGTGTTGGAAAGTGCTTGGAGATTAACATCGTCAGCATTGCAGTCAATGTGAATAGGATTAATTACTCGAGATTTGTTCGGTTTGGGATCCAGATTTATGGAATCAATATTCTTGGTGTCACCATTGTCAGGATTGGAAAGGGAACTGATGGGAGTTGTGGTTAAATTACAATTTTTATTTTTGATAATTTTATGACTGTTACTAGCTTTACTTTTGCCAATTTTATGACTATTACTAGCTTTATTTTTCCGACGACCAACTGTCTGAGTCTGGTTTCTCCAACGGCAGAACGTTCATCCTTTCCAATTACAGTCATTGTTGTTTGGGTTGAAGTTGGTGAAAAGCCAAGCATATCGTGTGGGAGTGGTGATTTTGAAAAAACTGCCGGATGTCCGATTCGTTCGACTGCGTGTCCTTAGTACGTTGCACTCTTTTATTAACGCCGCTTTTTCGAGGAACTTATACATCCATGTAATATCAGCAGAGCGCGGAGCTCTCTTCACAAAAAAAGCTTCGTAAGTTGGTCCAGTTCGTTCTGTTATTATTTCAGTTTTTCGGAGTTGCGCTGTATTAGACTGTCTGATTTTTTCAATGCGGCGCCGCCATTCGTCTTTTGTCCACTAAGTGTCAAAATTAAAGATTTTATTTGTGTGCTGATCAACTGGATTTGCGACAATAGAGGCTGGACTTATCTCTCTCCCTTCAATGATTGCATGTTTGATAGGGGAAGTTGATGCGTCTTGCGTCTTTATTTTATGTATCAATCGATTTGTCTGCTGCAATATTTGTATCAGCTGCCATCAATTCAATATCTAAGGATATTTCATGGCTTGGTATATTATGACTACCACATAACTTCTCGCAGATGTGACTTAACGTGTCCTCTGTAGTGCTGACTGTGGTGCGAAATTGAGACACTGTTGAATTGAACATCGAAAAGTGCTTTTCGAGTAAGGTACTCGCTTGAGTTTCGACCAAGGCCGCAATTCTGTTTTCAAGATCCATCAGAAGAGTGTCAGGATTAAAAGTTGGTGGGGATACTGAAGATGAGCTCCCGGCATGGCATCCACGCATGGCTTCGTATGCGTAAACGGATGTTTTAATGATATTACAGAAATGGATCCCTCTCAATTTTATGGTCACAATAAATATGTGACGATGTCTTTGCATCAGTTTTGGATGATAAATATGATGTTTCGCGGTCTACCGAATTTGAAAAGGAGTCGGTAACAATCTTGGAAACTGAAAGTGAGTTTTCGTATGGTGAAGTGCAAGTTATGGACGTTAATATAACACCAACTTGTACGGAGAAACGAAAAAGTGTAGTAAAATCAAAAATAGAAAAAAAATTGTGGAAAAGTGCAAATTTAAAGCCTTTTGAAGAAACAAAACTTTGAATTCAAAGGAAAAGCCACCTTAAGTGGACTTAATGGACTTCTGAAAAAGACTTGAAAAATCTAGGCCCTAGGAATATGGTAATAAAAATGTCGCAACCATTGATTTATAAATATAAGCTATTGAGTTCCGGAAATATAAGCTATTGAGTTTTTTATAATTGTGCTTTGTACAACAGCTTTTTTCTTGAGATTTTGTAGGACATTTAAAAACACAGACCAACCATTGAAACCTGATCATAAAAATTGAAATATCGCTCCATTAACACCCCAAACACCCTCCTTGAAGTTGCCCAATTTTACATTGGCTTAAAGGCAAATCACTCACAGTTGTCACCAGCGCAGAACGAACGCATTTTGGTACTTGGAGTAGACTACTTTGTTTTCATTGTATCATGTGCAGAACGAAGTCCTGTATGATAAAGTCTAGGTAGGATTCCATTGTCTACTTGCTACGTGTGCAGACTCAATTTATCGAGAGTCTACTATCTACGTGTGCAAACTCAATTTATTTATTCATTATTGAGCTAACGGCTATCTTGACATTTTTGATGGTTAGACTTTGTTTTAAATTATTCAATTTGATTGCACCGTAGCGTGTTTTTTTTTCGTTTTGAGAATATACGAGTATAGTTTTTTTCTTTTGATTGATAAAGGAGATGTGGTATACTTTTCCCCTTAATAGTTAAGCAGCTTTGAAGTTAGTGCAGACTTCTATGCGTCTGTTCTGCTTAATTTGATTAGAATAAATTAAAATTTCAATTTATTCTAACTTTAATTTAAAAACAACCCTAGCGCATCAGAATTGCTAGAAACACTAATGTTCGAAGAACAGTAGAGGATTTGTGCAGATTTTGAGTGTGTATTCTACCACTAGCTGCTTAAGGACACCCTAAGTAATAATAAACCCTAAGCCAGTTTACTTTCGATGACTTCATCGAAAGTTACAGCGAAAGTTAGAAAGGTGTTTGGGGTTGCCATCGAAAAAATGTCCAGACCTTAGAAAATTTAAACATCGGTAGGGTTTACAGCGGTTGGACACAATGTGACCTGAACTATAGCGCGGACTAAGTGAATTTAGTCCTAAGGTATTTACGTCGACTTGACCTAAAATTTGGTCAGGTCGAATTTAGTCCTTGTTTGTATATACGTGACAGTTGTCATTTAGTTTAATTTTAGCTCATACACTGTAATTATCTTTTCATTTGTTTCTCAAACATGATTATTTAAATGAAACGAGAGGGTTGTGAGCTTAAATTTATCGTACATATATTATTAATAGTCACGCAAAAATTAAAGCTTAGGTCGGGTGTGTTTACAGCGATATAGTCCACGACAGCGTTGCCAGACGTCCCAATTTTGGCGGGACGTCCCGATTTTTTAATCAAAATTAAATGTCACGCGCGGGACAGGCTCAGTCCCGCTTTTCGGGGATAACTTGACCGTGCGTGCAGCGTGCTGAGGAAGCTCAGGCGGCTGGCACAGACAAGTGTGGACTGCGTCACGGAATCGGTGCGTGTGATCGCGACATCTTCTCTTTCTCTTTTGCTCTTTTCTTATTTCCAGTGAGCAAGTTGTGAGTTGCATTGCGTGTGTAATTTAGTTTAATTACATTAAGCAAACATAAATTTAAGTCTTTTTAGTGTTTTTGTTCGTAAATTACTGGAGTTTACTTATTAGAATCGTTTAAAGATGAATAAAACCGATAGCGATGTTTCGGATTGCTCGGAACCGGAAAACATTGCACCCAAGAAGAAAGTCAAACTAGGAAAACATCGCCTCACGAAATACAGTAAAAATTGGCAGAATGATTATAATTGGTTGTGTATTGTGACGTCGGATGAGTATAAAGCTTACTGTAAACTGTGTAAAAAAAGAGTTTACTATTTCTCATGGTGGATTAAACGACGTAGTGAAGCATTCAAAAACAAGTAGTCACTCGACGATCACGAGATCACGAGTAGTCACTCGAAGATCACGAGTGCTAGCACTAGCTATTTCCATGCACCAGGTACTTCCACATCTGATGGTGATCGCGATGACATTATGTGACAAAACGTCAGCCGCAGAAATTACTTCTTTATATCACACCGTTAAACATTCGTTAAGCTATTATACAATAGTATAGATTGTTTTCAAAAGTTATTATCTCTCATGTGCGCCGATTCTAAGAATGTTAAATGTGGTAGGACAAAGAGTGAAGCAATAGTTTGTGAAGTATTGGCAAAAGAAGCTTTGAAGGACGTTATTCAAAATTTAAAAGAAGATTTATTTTTTTTCGATTTCTACAGATGCCAGCAATAAAGGAAACCGGAAAATGTTTCCAATGTGTGTACGATATTTCAGTTTGGACAAAGGAATATAAAATAACAAATTAATAAATTTTGTGGAGAGTAATGACGAAACTGCCGACCAAATAACGAAGGTACTTTGTGAAACATTGGATAAACATAACTTAAAATTATCGCAAGTAACATCATATGGTGCTGACAATGCAAATGTAAACTTTGGTTCAAATCATTCTGTTTTCATGAATCTCGTTGCCCAAAATGAAAAAATATTAAAAGTTAACTGTTCAGTTCACATCTTGCATAGCATGAGCAAATTTGCATGTGATAGATTAGACATCGATGTAGAAGCTATCATCTTAAAAATATACGGCCATTTTTCACATTCAGCTAAACGTCGTGCGGAATTGATGGAGATATTTGAAACAACGGAAATGGAGTGGGTCGAATTATTACGCCACGTAAATACAAAATTTCTGTCGCTCTGTCCTGCTGTTGAGAGAGTAATCAAGGTTTCGCCTGCTTTGAAAAGCTACTTTGATAAGCGAGAATCATGTGCGAAAGCCATTGAAAAGATTTTTTACTCTGAAGCAGAGGAAACAAAAACTCTAGCCTACTTGCATTTTGTTCATAATGTGATGAGTGCTTTTGGTATATTAATGAAAGAGTCTCAGGGAAATGATATTGCCATAACAGAAATGCATGAGTCATTATGCCTCTTCCGCTCAAGGCTGACTCAAAGGCTAAAGGATGAGTTTTTCGGCTACTAGACGAAACAGATTTTAAATAAATTGGTTGAATCTGAACGGACCAAAGCCATCGAAGACTTCAAAATTTTTTACAAAAATTGCTAACAATATATAGACAAACGTTATAATTTTTCAGATGAAAATATTTTTTCTAGACTTAAATTCATAAACCTGGAAAGTGAAGTTAATTTTGCCATGATTCAAAATGCTGTATCTTTAATAAAATTGACAGGCGATATTTCGCTAGATAACTTATATGAAGAATTTAACTTGTTGAAATCATCCTTGGACGTATTAGTGGGAAATTACAAAGACACCACTGCCACTATCGCACAGAAATGGCAACAACTCTTTGAACAGTTTCCAAAAAAAAAGATACCAGGAATATGTTTAAACTAGTGTCTTTCATATTAAATATCCCAACATCAAACTGCTTTCCTGAACGCGTTTTTTTCCAGATGAATTTAAAATGGTCGGATGCCAGAAATAAATGCTCCGTTAATTTAATGAAAGCAGAATTACTCATCCAGTTTAATCTACAGCTATCCTGTGAAGAGTTCTTCATCTTTATTAAGGAGAAAAAGGAAACTTTAAAAGAAGTTAAATCTTCACAGAAATATCATGAATAAGTAATTCTTACAAATAATTATTCTCTTTTTGTAAGTTGCAATTTGTAACACTCAATCCTCAGACTATTGTTTGAAACGCCATAGTTTTCTAATGAATAAAACTTTTTTGATTTTGATTTTTGTTTTTTTTTTTTTTTATTCATAAGACGAATAAGACTTAACTATTTAACGATAGGGTAAATCTGATTTTTTTTTGGCTATGGCTATTTTTGCTATCTATTGTCACGTAAACGCAATTTGAACTCAAATAAAAAGATAAATATTTAAAAACTTCTGATTATATACGTTATTTACTATGTCCCGCTTTCGATGAAAGAATCCCGCTTTTTTTCACTCAAAAAGTTCCAAAATCTCCGACTTGGCAAAAAAAAATCTGGCAACGCTGGTCCACGACCTATTTTAGGTCAGGCCGCTTGAAATCGTGTACTGACTAACCGTTTGGGTCGGGTACTGAGTGTATACAGCAAGTGGACTAAATAATTTAGGTGGAATTTGGTGTATAGTACCCGGACTAAAGTCTGCTGTACTTATTTTCTTTACTTATTTTTGAATGTTTATGTAAGCATTTATTGGTACGGAAATAATAAAAACGCTTCGTGCTGACAACTCTTTGATAGCACTGAAGCCAAAAATATGTCACATTTACCTCACGTTGAATTCAACCTACTCTGCGAATTTCGTATTGATCCGATAACTGCATTGAAAGCTATAAAGATACAAAGAAATTTATGGTTACCACCCGTAAAAGTTTTGAAATATTCTAGATCGTAATATTTGTTGTTTATTTTCACTACAAGATCACTACGATTTGAAAATTTTATGATAAAGATATGCCGAAACAAAAACAACCAACTATAGCTGGCAGTCCTTTCATTGTTTTTCCAACTAGATTTCTGCTGAGTATTGTCTACAATAAGTTCAGTTTGCCATATGAATTTTGTTATGATGCCATGACCTCACTGGAAGCTATAGGGCAAAGAGCTTAACTTTCTTGAGTGAATTTTTAAAATTTAAGACAATAAAATTACCATAACTGGCAGCTCTACCCGAATCTTTCATCCAGATTTCCACCGTGGCTCAGAGTAAGATTTAGGTTAGGTTAGGTAAGGTTAAAGTGGCTGCCGGTCTACAGAGGTCTGCCGTCCGACACACATAGGCACATGAGGGGCCCGTTGTGATGCCACACTAATTTGTGACTCTCTCCTACTCACTGAATTCGGGAAACCATCTGCTTCCCTTGACAAATCGCGTTATCCCCTTTAGATTAACTAGGGACAACTCGGTCAGGTTTGAGAGAAAGGGAGCACCAATTGCCGCCAACCTTCTCCTTGCCAACGCCGGGCACTGACACAAGAGGTGGAGGAGCCACAACTCCGACAGAAATCGTTAAACTGCACTCCCAATCGTTGTGCATGCCGTCCTATGGGGCAATGGCCCGTAAGAACTCCCACTGTGCAGCGTAGAGCGCTTCGAGTCAAGCCTAAAAGCTGCCTGGTGCGATGCGCATCCATGGATACCCAGGACTGCCTTGCTATTGCACAGGATGATTCATCTGTCCAGGACCTCTTAGCATCCTCGAGATATTTTTGCCTAATGGCCGGTTTGACCTATGACATCGGTATACCTATTGAGAGGGAGCAGGAGACCTCCGGTAACAAGGTTCCAAGCCTTGCCAGCTCATCGGCCTCACAGTTGCCCTGGAAACCCCTATGTCCCGGTATCCAAATCAATTGAACCGCTGAATGTCTCGACATCTCCCTAAGAGATGCACGGCATTCAGCAACAATCATGGATACTGTACAAGGACCAGCAAGGGATTTAATAGCCGCTTGGCTATCTGTGAAAATGCCAATATTAACTTCGAATATTCGATTACACAGAAGCCAGTCGATTGCCTGTAAAATAGCCGCAACCTCCACCTGAAAGACACTACAATGGTCTGGTAGACGGAAAAACAGCTTGAGATTCAGCTCATCTGAGTATACACCACTTCCGACTCTATTGTTTAGCTTTGAGCCGTCAGTGTACACGTGGATAAGCCCACTTTCGAGGGTGACACAATCACGCCATTCATCCCTACCAGGAATGCGAGTTGTAAACTCCAAATCTAGTAGGCACTGCGGAGCAATGTAGTCAACACCCGCTGGAGCAGGGACTCCCTCGACCAAAATCCTCGCATGGCCGAATTCTGATCTATTCCATACCGAGATACAATTTAGTCTCACAGCAGCAAGATTAGCTTGCTGTAAGATAAGTAGATTGATTGGCAGCCAATGAAGTAGCACGAAGAGTGCCTTAGTGGGGGTGGAGCGGAGCGCACCGGTTACAAGTAGTGCTGCCATTCTCCGCACTTTTTCAATCTGCCATTTGCAGGTAGCCTTAATAGCACCCTGCCACCAGAACACCACCCCAAACAATAGAATTGGCTCAACCACAGCAGTGTAAAGCCAAGCAACAGTACGAGGTTGTAGTCCCCTGTTCGCTCCTATGGCCCTTTTACAGCAGTAAAGTGCATTGAAAGCCTTCCGAGCTCTTTCTGCTACATTGTAGATCCATAGTAACTTTGAGTCAAGGATCAGCCCTAAGTACCTGACCGTCTGGCTCAAGTTAATGGAGACCCCATTCAACTTGGGTAACTCAAAAGACGGAACTTTGTACTTCCTTGTAAACAGCACTAGTTCCGTTTTGTTAGGATTCACATTCAAGCACTCACGACTCCAACGTGAAAGTATGTCAAGAGAGTGATTTAGCCTCTCCGATAACGTCGATAAATACTTTCCCGACACTGCTACAGCTGTGTCGTCTGCATAAGCAATAACTTTGCAGCCAGCGCGGTCCAGTCTCATTAGAAGAGTATTCACCGTGATATTCCACAGCAGGGGAGAGAGGACTCCACCCTGAGGTGTGCCCGTACTGACTCCTCGTCTTACGCTGGCATCCCCCAGGGAAGAGATAACTACTCTACTCTTGAGAAACTGCACAATAAAAGCAATCAGCTGCTCGTCCACATGAAGCACCGAGAGAGCCTCAACGATTGCGTTAGAATTTACGTTGTTGAAGGCCCCCTCGATGTCCAGGAAGACAGCAAGCGTATATTCCTTAAGCACAAGAGATCTCTCAACTTGCTCAATAAGGACGTGAAGAGCAGTCTCAGCAGATTTCCCTTTGGTATAAGCGTGTTGTGACTGCGAGATCAACATAGGATCGATTGATCTTTTAATATGGTAATCAATGATCCTTTCCAAAATCTTGAGCAGGACTGAGTTAAGACTTATTGGACGGTAGTCCTTTGGCCTAACATGAGAAACTTTTCCTGCTTTAGGAATAAACACAACTCTAGTTTCCCGCCAGCTGGTGGGAACATACGAGAAGCGTAGGCAAGCGTTATAAATCTCTCTGAGCCACGGTAGCGATACTTCCATGGACTGCTGAACGTCAGCCGCAAGCACGCCATTAGGGCCCGGGCATTTAAATGGCTCAAAGGAGTTAATAGCCCACCTCAGCTGAGATTTTGATATTCTGAACGGCGGGGCTCTACCGTAATTTAGTTCCGTTTGGTGCACTGTCTCTATAGGACAATAATTGCCCGGGAAATGTGCGTCCATGAGAACGTTTAGAGTATCTGCGCTCGAACTAGTCCAAATGCCCTCAGGGTCCATGATACACCCCATAGCCTTTGGTGTCGTGCTTAAGGGGTAACACCTATGTGGAACGCTGTTTTCGAGGGCGACATTTTGCATTTTTTTCCAAGGAAACTTTATATATGATTGAAGAAATAATTACATGGCTCTATTATACATGTTTTGAAGCATACAAATTAATTTTTACAACGTCCTAAAATACAAAATGGCGGCTGTACCGGGCTACGAGCATCAGACGATTTTTCAAAGGTGCCGCAACGGCCCGCAACTTTTCGTCGTCGCAAATGGTCTGAAATACAAAAATCAAAATTTTTCTTAAAGTTTGAACTAAAAGCAAGGGAAGTACGTACGGGTTTTCAAAAATATTGAATTTTGAAAGATTGGCGTACGGTTTTGCAAAAAAAAAAATTTTTGCAAAAAAAAATCGTACAAAATCAGCCGTAAAAATGAAAATTTTCAATTTATCAACAAAATCTTACGTAATTCCCTAGAAAATGATGTTGTGAAGCACAAAATTTTCCACATTGCACCAAAATTTCAAATTGATCGGATAAAAATTGGCTGAATAATCGTGCGGGCCGTATCAAAAAATGTGGTTTCGAGAAAAACGCATTTAAAGTTCGAAAATAAAAGGGCGGCTCTTTCCCTTTTCTCGTTTTTGCTTTGTTGATTTATTGCCTCTTTTTTGGCAAATGTTGGTCTACTACCTGTCATACTGAATGATAATTTACTAATGAGAAAAGTCGCTAACGGATACCTGTGGTAGGTATAAGGACTTTGGAGCAGAGCGTGCCGTGCGCGCGAATTAATATATTCAGTAGTGAATATATGATCGAATAAGGAAACACTCAGAAAATATTATTAAAATATGATTCTATATTTAAACAGAAGTTCCACTTAACGAGCTAATTCCTTAAAAGATGCTTGTCCGAGTCGAACGTCGCTATTTATGCAAGTACAATTTCTTATAATAGTTCTTATCCTAATCTTACACTGCAAAGGTCACTTATAAGATAACATTACATTTCTTATTTCAAAATACATATTTATCTTGGTCATACAGACATTAATGCTATGAGCATGTCTTTTTATACAGTGCAGATAAGACGATGCGTTAACTCGTAGACAATAATGAAATGTGCATGTCTTATCATGCAGTTCAGATAAGACGATGCGTTAACTCCCCTCGTTCTTAAAATAAAGTGTCCTCACTTTGTAATGGTGGTTCTTTATATAAATTTTCATATCCTCTTGCTTTAAGAGCCTCAAAATATATTTTGTTTGCTTCTTCTTGTTCTTTATTTCTTCGATACTCATTGTACCTTTTCCAGATTTTCATTAGTAGAAATATAATCAAAATTAAGACTAATATTATAGATGTAAAAATTATGAGACTTGTCATGGGATTCTGTTCAATTGGAATAATTAATTTCTTCAAACTCTGTATATTCGAAAATTTATATTCTCTATCAGATTCTATAATTTCTAAAATTCGGACTGAGCTATCTTCAAATTCATGTAATATTTCTTTGGAAATTTCTTCATAGTTGACATATTTCTCGTTATCGATGTATGTATCATTATCGAATGTTATTGAATACACACCATTTAAAGTTACATTGTCAACACTGTGATTTCCACTTAGGATGATTATTCCTGCTTTGATTCTATTGAAAGGTGTATTATTTTCTAGAATTATATTACAATTTGCTTGTTGTTTCATTATTACGGGAATCGTACAATTATCTCGAGGAGCGAGTTTACAAATATTTTTATTCAGATGGTTTTTACAATTTTTAAGCAACATATATTTGTTATTTTTTAATCCAACATATGGGTTCATTATATATTTTCCATATGCATGCGATAAACTTATAACATGATATAAATTCACAGTTTCGGTTATAATAGGATATTTGTATGCAAAAATTATTACATCATCGTATTTGGCAACATGTATTGTGGAATAGTCCAAAATGTTCACAACTGGAATATTTGTATTTTCGGATTTTATGATGTTTTTTACTTCCCTAAAGTTTAATATAGTTGATAGGATATTATTGTTCCGTGCTAAATTTATTGCTTCGATTATGTTCTTCACTTCAAAATAAAGTTCGTTAAGGAGAAAAGAATAATGGGTGTTAGATTTCTGTAATGCATAAATTCTTTTCTCGAAGTCAAGAATTAATAAATTGTTGTTTTTCATTATTTTCAATTAATTTGTTTATTGCGTTTTTTATTTCGAGTGCATCTTCATGATCTGGATTGCCGAATAAGAATTTAATAAATGAACCTACAAAGTTGATAGCCCTTTTGGATCTGCTATGCTCGTCTAGTTGGTATAAGAGATTTTCTATTTTTTCTATAGTATTGAGATCAATCTCATCCGTAAATTTGTTTTCCTTTACTTTTTGAAGAGCTATTTTATAGTGTGTGATATTACTCATGTGATACATAAACTCCATTTTTTTAAATACATATGCATCGTCGCCAGGGATTAAAATGAAGTTCTTGTTTTTGAGGTTTGTAATATTAGTTATTGATGAAACTTCAATGAGAAGAGTCCAAAATATAATCCGTGCGAATATCATCTTTGTGGATGATCTTCCCCGAGGTTGTAAGAACTGTGTCCTCACGGTTTTCCTTGACTTTGTGTTTTATAAATCGATCAGTAATTTTATTCCTGCGGTTGTTTTTTGTGAAAATTGTAGTGCCTGCCTGAAATGATTTATACGTTCTCTTTTTATTTTCATGCTTTTGAGACTTTTGAGATGCTAGTTTTAATCGTTCTTCTATTTGAGGGAAATTAGATTGATTAAAATGGACGTTTATTGGTTTCTCATTAGTTACTGAATGAATTGTATTGTTATATTCGAAAACTGCGTTAAATATTTCATTAATTGGATCAGTGATATTCTGCTTACTTAATGCTCTTGTTATTTCTATAATTGTTGAATGTAGGCGTTCTATCTGTCCATTCGTAATCGAATGGGCAACTGGTGTTCGAAAATGACTTATATTTAGTTTATTCAATAAAGTTTGAGTGCTGGGATTCGTGAATATACCTTCGTTATCTGTAACCAATGATTGGCAATGTGGGAATATTGTTCGAAATATTTCTTCCAAATGCTCGACAACATTGATTTTGTTAGGTATTTTTTTGAAATAAGCATATTTCGAATATTTATCTATGCAAGTTATAAATGTGTTGTTTGAAAGGTAAAAGATATCTGAATGTGGGTGCCAGGTTTGGTTGGTGTAGGTGTTGTTTTCAATATCTGTTTCTTGGGATGTCTGTCATACTTTGTTTTCAGACAAATTTCGCATTTTTTTGCATAGCTTTTTACCTCATTTTTCATATTTGGCCAAAAATATTTTTCTAGGAGCTCCTTTAAATTATTTTCATAATTTCTGTGTGCTCGATTGTGTACTTCGTTTATAAAATTTTCCTGTTCGTGTTTGTCTTTTACATCTTCTAAATTTTTTTTTTCCCTAGTGTAGATGGCAAAAAAAATCTGCTTATCAGATCCCCGGGTGACCTTTCACCACGGGGTATGTGAGGTTTGTTTGACTCACTAAAAAAAGGACCATCTACAAGCCCACGAAGTTCCGAGTCGGGACCCGCCTAAGCACTGCTTCGACCCGGTCGTGCTGACTCACCCATTGGTAACCACGGACTTCAAGAACTACCACAGCTTATGGGTCGGTAAGACAACCCTCCTCCCGCTTTATGCGCAGCACTTTCTCAACGTATGTTGAGACTGCGCGCCAGTTCTCCTCGCTTCGCAGCATTGCATCCACGATCGTCTCAGGCGCTACCAGGCCGATCGTGGACTCAATGGTACGCCTCAAACTTGCGAAGCGACTGCACATAAAGAATGTGTGCTGAACATCATCGAGCTCAGTCACACAGTACTGGCAGTACGGTGTGACCACCTTACCCATTCTGTTCAGGTATTTCCTGAAGTAACCGTGCCCTGTCAAAAATTGACAAAGGTAAAAGTTTACCTCTCCGTGGCTCCGGCTAAGCCAAGGCTTAATAAGACCAATTAGCTTAGCCGTCCAGCGTCCTTTATTACTTTCACTCCAACGTTGTTGCCAAAGTTGGAGGGTCAGTGTACGCGCGTGCGTCAAAGCCTCCGTTCTGTCCAGCTCTGAGCGATAGAGGTACCCTTCCTTGCGCTCTCGTGCTAGCAGATCGATCGGGATTACTTCCGATACAACCATCACAGCCTCTTCCGAGACCGTGCGGTAGCTACAGGCAATTCGCAGGGCACCCCTGCGCTGGACACTGGCAATGCGCTTTTGGAACTTCCTAGTTCGAAGCGCATCTCCCCAAATTTCGGCGCCATATAGCAAGATGGAATTGGTCGTCTCCATCAGCAGTCTCCGTCTCGTCTCACTGGGTCCGCCAACGTTGGCCATTAGCCTACTCAGCGAAGTGACGACTACTAGAGCCCTATCACATGCCCTGCGGATATGATCCCAATACGTCAGCTTGGTGTCCAGGATCACTCCCAGATACCTGGCCGACTTGCTGGTCTGGACCTCAACGGAGCCAACTGTCATGGGTATGACAGTTGGTATCCTCCGCTTCGTCAGCATGACAATCTCTGTCTTTGAGACTGCCAGCTGGAGGCCGTGCTCAGTCATCCACCGATCCACTCTTCTCATAACTTGATTTAGTCTAAGTTGAGCAAAATCGGCAGATCTAGAAGTGATTACAGCTGCGACGTCATCAGCGTAACCTACTAGGAACACATTCGCAGGCATTTCCAGGCGCAGCAGATCATCGTACATGATGTTCCAGAGGTCAGGTCCTAAGATCGACCCCTGTGCCGCACCTGAGGTGACAGCCCTCTTTCTGACTCCGTCCTCTGTGTCGTAGAGCAACCATCGGTCCCCGAGGTAGTCCCTCATCATGGCCAGCAAGTAGCCAGGGATACTGAACCTCCCCTCAAGGGCCCGAAGGATGTCTGTCCACCTCGCCGAGTTGAAGGCGTTTTGCACGTCAAGCGTTACCAGCAAGACGACCAGTCTGGCTTGATGACATGCCTCTTCCGCTCTTGCTACAGCCCCAACAACCTCTGAGATGTCATCGATTGTTGAATGCCCTTTCCGGAAGCCGTGCTGCCTGCAAGAAAGATCACCAGCTGATCTCACTGCTGACAGCAATCGCGGCTTTAGTAACCCTTCGAGAAGCTGTCCAGCATGCACAGCGGGCGGTATGCCGATGGGCTGCCCAGGTCACCCTTCCCCTTGTCTACAAGTACCAGTCGAGCCACTTTCCACCGCGACGGGAAGACCCCCGCGACTAAACATGAATTACACAAATTCAATAATAGACGCGGTTGACTCTCCGCCACGACTTTAAGGGGGGAAATACATGTAAAATCGAAAAAAATTTGCTAATTTCAGATTGAATCAAAATATATATATTGTTCAATCAGAAAATGTTTAATATTAAATCCTTAAAATACATGTCTCACAGTAAATGAAAATTTTTTTTTAATAATTTTTCAACACAAAATGGCGGCGGTGCGAGCGAATGAAAAAAACACATCAAAAACTGCCTCGTACAACTTAACGCCTTTTCCGGGGAACTTGCAACATTCAGAGAGAAAAAAATATAATAAAAATAATTTTAGATTAAACATAAAAATCGATTATTTTTCAAAAAAATCACACTTTAAACATTAAACAGCCTAAATTAAAGAAATGGGGCGTAGAGGTTGTATTCCAAAACAGAAGCAACCAGCTGAAGACTCTACTTGGGTCAACAAAGGACCCAATAGAAAGATTGGAAAAAGCAGGGATATACTCGATCCAATGCGGGGATTGTGACCTAAAATAAATAGGCCAAACGAAACGAAGTGCACTTACTCGCTTCAAGGAGCATCGGAGGGAAGCAGAAACAGCAAGGAGGAAAAACATTAAGGAGTTCAAATCTAAAGTAGCGGAGCATATGGTTGGAGCAGACCACAACATCTCGGTGGAAAACCTCTCACTGATAAGCAACGTGGGAGATAGTAGAAAGCTAGATGTAGCGGAAAGTTTGGAGATATTCAAGGCTCCACGGGAGTGTTTTCTTAACAGGGATTTGGGAAACGGATATTCCCCACTGTTCAAATTGATTAGAAGAAGTACCGCAAGGGCAACCGGAGATCTTAATAACACGATAATTAACATCTCACCCACGAGCCAGGTAAGAAGGATTAACGAAACAGTTAATGAGGCTGCTAATGAGGATTTAATTAGCGCCCCACCTACCGACGATGGGGGAAATACCCAGACGGAAAGAAAACGCTTAAGGAGACTTAAAAGTTTATCTAGTACAAATAGGACGATTAGGGACTATTTTCCTCAGTCGAAGAAACATCGCTGAAGAAGGCTATAAGTGATAGCCGAAATACTAGTATACGGGTTTTTGAAAAATAAATTGGTAGAAATAAAGGAAACGAGTTCGACTTTTCATTTTATTAATAAACAAATTATTTTTCTGAAATTACAATAACATTTAGGTTCAACGAGGAGATAATACTCTTTTGTAGATGTGGTATAAATTTGAGCCGGATCGATTCAATATTTTTTGAGGTTCAACGAGGAGATAATACTCTTTTGTAGATGTGGTATAAATTTGAGCCGGATCGATTCAATATTTTTTGAGATATCTTGTACGGCAGTTGAAAAAGTACTACTTTGAGAAAAACGCGTTTAGAGTTTTAAAGCTCCACCGACCTGGGGAACGCCGCGCTGCCTTTAACTGACTATAACTCGAGAACTAATACGAATATCGCTTCAAAACTTTTTTTGGTTTATTTTAAGAGCATTTCAAATATTTTGATGTAATAAAAAAAATCGATTTTATTTTTAGCAGTTACATGTATCTCCCCCCTTAACTGCCTCGACCGGAATTCCATCAGGCCCCGGGGCCTTCCGGTTCTTCATCCTGGACACCGCATTGCTCAGCTCCTCGTCCGTAAAAAGAGGAACATCCGCCTGGGTGACGAGTATGGGCGCATCAATCCTTGGCGGATGCACCGGGAACAGCGAACCAACAATGCGCTCCATGGATATCGCATCCATGAGAGTGCTAGGTCGCATGCAGCCAAGTCTGCGAGTGACCAATTTGTAGCCATCTCCCCACGGGTCTGAGTTGACCTCCTCACAAAGAGCCTGCCATTTGGCACGTTTACTCCTCGTGATGGCCTTGGTCAGTTCCCTCTTTGCCGCAATGTGGGCAGCAGATAGCTCAGCCACTCCCGGCCTATTTCTGGCTCGCTGTGCCCTGCGCCTGCACGCCAAAGCGACGCGCCGCAGTTCGGCAATTTCCGAACGAATTTTTCAGTACGCATGCTGCCTGCTACGAAAGGGCTTCCGTTTGGGCATTGAAGCCTCACACGCCCTGCGAATCCACCCCATGGTGCTATTAACAGTGGCCTCTACTGCTGCACGAGTCACTGGGGTCTCAGATATTAGAGGCTCCCCTCCCAAGCTCGAAACGAGCGATGCGACCATCTCGTTCCTGTTAAGTTTAGCGGCATTCCAGCCTAGCCACTTACAGGAAGAGCCTTGGCGTCTTTGCCTACTCTCAGCAATTTGGAAGGTGATGTAATTATGATCACTTGCAGTGTAATCTTCCATCACCTTCCAATCGCTGACGAGTGCCGTGAGTCTCTCCGATGCCATAGTGACATCAGGAATTGATTCGCCAAAACCGGGCCTTCGGAATGTTGGCGTCGAACCCGTATTCAATACCAACAAACCCAACCTCGATGCCATCTCAACTATGCACCGTCCGCGAGTGTTTTCAGTTGGCATGCCCCACTCCAATGCCCTTGCATTGAAGTCACCCCCTACGATGACATTACCAGCGATGCCACGGAGAGAGTCTTCCAGTGAGCTAAGTTTGACTCCGAATTCCTGCATTGAGTCGTTCGGAGACAGGTAGCAGCTCACAAAGGTGATCCCTCCGTATGTCACCCACACGTGACCGTTCCCTGAGCCACGGGCGCCGATGCGAGCCCTCTGCCCGTCAGCGATCCAAATCGCCGCATACCCCGTAGCATCTGCCAGCCAAACGGACGAATTCCTCCCCCTATAAGGCTCGCTGCAATATGATCTGAGCCTTATGTTCACGGACTAGTTGCGTGAAGAGGTCGTCCGCAGCTCTGCAGCCCTGCAGGTTGCCTTGAAGGACTCTCATGTCCTACCCTGCTTTTTCTTGGCATCGAGTACGTCTCTGAAAACCCGACACGCACTCGATCCCATCAGATGCTTAGCGCCATTCGCACCATGTTTCTCAGTGCATAATATGCACTGAGCCTGCGCAGAGCAGTCTGCTGCCCGGTGGCCAACCTGTCCACACTTCCAGCAGCTGGTGCTCCGGTCTGGACCCTTACAGCTACGCCTTGTGTGGTCGTAGCCTAGGCACCGGTAGCAGCGTGTCACCTCAGCCCACCTTCGCACTCGGGCACTTATCATTCCTACCCGGACTCGACCAGACTTGAGGATTTTGGATGCTGGTGCCTCATCCAGCTCCACCACGGCTCTCCTCTGTTCCCTTGTGTTGGGAGGGAAGAGTGTGGTTTTCACCTCGCCGGCTCCTTCCTCTCCAGCCTCGCGTTTGATGGAGGATGTCACCTCTTTGCTTACTGTGAGGCAATCGAGGTCGAGAAGCTCGATCTTAACTCTAGGAGTCACAAGCTTCACGTCCCCATGGCCATCTACGGCGGCCCGGATCGAATCCTGCAATTTCGCGCGGTCATCGCGCGAAAGGACCCAAAAGGACCCCTCCTTCTGCTGTCTTTCTGATACGCTTTACTAGCGTACCAGTTTCATCCGGAGAAACACTTTGGCGGATGGCCCCCAGGACCTCCGCGTAAGTCTTCCCCGGAGCCGGTTTTACTAAAACAGCGTCTATTTTTTTCCCTCGCCGTCTTTGTCTGTTATTCTTCTTTTTTTTCTTCGGCACTGCTTTCTTACCGCCCTGTGGTGTACACTCTTTCGGAGCCTTTTCCGGCCCAGCGGGTGTCACTGGTGTTTTTCTGATGCTGCCCTTTTTCTTTTTGTGGGTCACCGTCACCCACTTCCTGAGGTCAGAAACTGGCACCTCCTTCCTCATCCGGACTTCCTGAATATCTTCAGGGCTAGATTCAGCCACGCGCTTATTTTGTCGTGGCCGATTTACTCCCGGGGCCTCTATAAGAGTGGCTGATTTAGCGATCTTTTACTCCAAGACCCGCTGGTAGTCTACCTCTGCCTTCTGCCAGTTCGCCCGGCAGGTGAAGATGACCTCAAAGGCCTCCTCCAGCTCCAACATACCGTCCTTGACGTGCTTTGAGATATTCCTCTGCGCGTTGGCGGCTTGAAGCATTTTATGAAGGATACGTTGAAACTTCCTCAACATATCCTCCTCAGCCACTCGCTCACGCTTTATGTACTCCTTTCTAGGGGATACACGTGCAAGTGGCATATTTTCTTCTGGAGCTCTTGTTTCAGTGCTCTCCCGTGGATGACTCTTCGGGGTCTCCACATCGTTACGAGCGAGTTCAGCGGTTTCGGCTTCCGGCGCATTTACTGCGCACCCGGAACCGATCAATCCCTCAATTCGCGTTGAATTGTTCGTCGGAGGGGGGGTCCTCTGGACCCTTGGCCTCCTCGCAAACACAGAACGGTCGATGGTGGCGCCTCCTTCGCCCTGCATCGCCGCTGTCGTCCCCATGTTCTGTTGTCCGTCTGTCTTGTCATTTGTGTCATTTTGTTTATGTAGTGTACTCAGTTTTGTTGGGTCCCAACTCAGAGCCGCTATCTCCACCCGGATGTGCAGTCGCCTTAATGACCTCGTGGTAATCTATGCAGAGCAGGGAGGCCGACGCGAGGGTTGATCACCAGCCTTCATGGGGCTGGATCTCAGAGCCAGGTCAGCGCTAATCGGGAACAATGTCAACCGAACCTGCACCACCAACTCAACGGTGCGGGCTTTGAACGTACTCTGAGACTTGCCAGGTTTTAACGGGACGGAGACGGCATGACATTAGCCTGGAGCCGTTCACGCTCGGATTTCACTCCGGCGGTACCGCGAATAGATCGACTAGGTCCAGAATGCCATAACCACCAGCCCAGATACATTTTTCGCTGATCGTCGATCGTGCCTTAAACCATTAAGCCAAGCCAGGTCATGCCATAAAAAATCCTTGCTGCCATTGCCAGAAATTCCAATCATCAATCAAATCGTAAAGCCATGAGAAAAGCCGAGTCGTACCGGTTGCTGGGCCATTTGGCGTTACCCTGGGTGCACCGCGAGGAGGCGACCCAACATTACATCTTCTAATACAGTTGGTGAGAATACAATCTTATATGATTGGTAATATTTTAGTATTTCTTCCTTTACTCTAAACCACGTTTCCAAATCAGTGTGAATTTCTGAAATTGTTTTCTGGTTTACTATTGTTTTAAGTTGCTCTATAATAAACTGTGTATTTGAAAATTTTATCTCATACCTTACGTATCCTTGAAATGTGTTGCCCAAGTTCATTTCATCAGTGGGATTTTTTTTCAGAATTATTTGTGTTTTGAAACTGTTTATAGACTGTGTTACTGTTTTGATTTCGTTACGCTCGGAACTTTCTTCTGAGTGCATGCTGCAACCTGATGTAGTCACATTTATTGATTGTCTGGATAGTGCATCAGCAACAATATTCTGGTGTCCAGGTTTATAAACAAGTTTTGCACCATACTCTTCTATTAAATTCTTCCATCTTTTCAATTTTGGGTTTGGATTTTTATCAGAAATAGAATATATTAGGGACTGGTGGTACGTATATATGGTCAAGTCTGCTATACCATACAAATAGTTTCTTAACTTTTGGAGACTCCAAACAATAGCTAATAATTCCTTTTCATTCGTGGAATAATTCTGTTCTGTTTTGTTAACAGTTCTTGAAATAAAAACAATAGGATTTCTATTTTGGCTTAATACAGCACCGATCGCTACATTGCTGGCGTCAGTGGCTAGCTCAAAAGGTTTATTAAAGTCGGGCTGATAGAGTTCAACCTTTTCCTGCAACTTTTCCTTTAATATCACTGTTGATTTTATAGCTTCTTCATCTAATGTAATTTTTACGTTCTTGCTTTTATTCTTGCTTATTCCCCCATTTTCTCCTCTAAGATATATAGTTAAAGGTTTTGTAATTTTCGCAAAATCTTTAATACATTTTCGGTAATAGGACGTTAGCCCTAAGAATGATCTTAAGTCTTTTAACGTTCCCGGAATAGGATAATCTTTAATAGTCTGTATTTTATTTGGATCCACGGTTATTTTTCCATGTTTTATTAAATGACCTAAATATTCGATTTCAGTTCTGAAAAAGTGAGATTTTTCTACTGAAAGTTTCATATTCGCTTTTCTGAGTGCATCTACGATTATTTCTATATGTTTGATATGTTCTTCGGCTGTTGAGGAAAATATAAGAACATCATCGATGTAAACGTATGCAAATTTCCCTATGTAATCCCTCAGAATGTCATCAACACAACGTTGGAAAATACTGGGTGCATTTTTTAAACCGAATGGCATTCTAATAAATTCATATTTCGCCCCATTTATTGAAAATGCCGTTTTTTCTCTATCCTCATTTTTGATTAATACTTGATGGAATCCTGATTCAAGGTCTAATGTCGAAAATATTTTTGCATTACCTAGATTCTGTAAAGTCATATTCACATCAGGTATAGGATAACGATCAGTTATAGTATGGCTGTTTAATTTCTGGAAATCAATTACCATTCTCCGTTTAGGCCTCCCTTGATCATCGGTGCCTTTTTTAGGAACTGTCCAAACAGGTAAATTGTAAGGACTTTTGCTAGGTTTTATAATTCCTTTTCTTAATAAGTCGCTAATTTCTTTCTTTACAAATTCGTTGTCACTCATAGGATATGGATATTGCTTTGTCCAAATTGGAGAGCTATCTTTGGTCCTTATGGTGGCTTGAATGGTAGTAGTGAAAGGTAACCTATCATCAACCTGATCCTTTCTCATAATTTTGTCTATTTTGTCCTTATACTCTTCGTTATCTATGGTGTAATTTATGTATTGGTTTGGTGGATGCTTAGAATAAAATGTTATCTGTAAATTAGTGAAATCTATATTTGCTTTGAGTTTAGTAAGTCCGTCTAGACCCAAAATGGCTTCAAAATTGTTTGGATTTTCAAGAGTGTAAAAATCTAAACGAGTGTTAAATAAGGTTAATATTCTTTTCTCCTTGATAGTGGATATTCCGTGTAAGGTTTGTGTTTTAATTATTTTATTAAATTTCACATCATTGCCAATTGAACTATTTTTGTTTATGTAATTATTTGTACTTCCACAATCTACTAATATCTTGAGCGGCTTACTCTCCGATATTGTTCTTAAGGTTAAATATGGTAAGCCATTCACAAGACTAAAAAAGTATTGATTTCTTGATTATCAATATTTTCGGAGATGCTTACTACTGTTGATTCATTATCAGTATCTTGGATTTGATTCAATCTTTGATTTTTATAAGGTGATATATTATTTGAATTATTTACACTATGATCTCTTTTCTTATGAAATGAATTTCTAAATTGAATAGATGAATCTATATCCATGGGTTCTGGCTTTTGAAAATTATTATTGGAAAATCTTTGATTTGATTGTTGAGGATAATTATTATTTGAAAAAAAAATTCTCTGTTGGCTAAACTGAGGTCTAGGAGGCAAGTTTTGATATCTATTAGTTATTGGTGGTTTAAACGGATACTGAACATCATGGTAAATTTTTTTTTTTTTTTTTTTTTTTTTTTTTTGGGAGCGGATGTCAAAAACCTTCAATAGGTATCTTGCGAACTAAACAAGATTATGTGAGATTCTTACTCACTAAAAAACGTCACCCGCCAACCACGGAGGTCGGAGCCGGAACCGCTTTCGCATTACATCAACTCGGCCGTGCTACTTCCACCCATCAGGTGTCCCATTGGCTTACTTCCGTTCTGTCAAGCTTTCAGGAGTCTATGAGACATCCTTCCTCTTTTTTTAAGCGCAATACCCGCTCCACATATGCTGACACAGCTGACCAGGCGTCTTCTGACTGTAGCATCATCTCCACGATTGACTCCGGCGTCACAGGGCCAATTGCAGAGAAGAGCATGTGTCGCTCTCTTCTAAAGCGGGTGCAATGGAAAAAGGTATGCAAAGCGTCATCACTTTCCTTAGCGCAGTACTTACAGAACTCCGTCCTGACTTTCCCCATTCTGTGAAGGTATTTCCTGAAGTAGCCGTGGCCCGATAGGAACTGGCACAGGTAGAAGTTTATTTCACCGTGGTCGCGATTAAGCCAAGGTTTTAAGGCGCGAATTAGCCTAGTCGTCCATGCTCCCTTCGAGCTCGTAGCCCAACGCTCCTCCCAAAGCTCAAGCGTTCGCGCTCGTGCTTGAGCAACCAAGATTTCTCTTCCCACTTCTGCTCTGTTCAGGAACACTTCCCTGCGTTCGTTCGCCAATAGATCAATTGGGATTACCCCCGCTATCACTAACACGGCGTTTCCTGAAACTGTTCTAAAGCTGCTTGCAATTCGCAGCGCTCCCCTACGCTGGACGCTCACCATCCTAGCTCGATACTTTTCAAACCTTAACGCAGTGGCCCATATCTCCGCACCATACAGCAGCATTGAATGAGCCACTGTCATAAGGAGCTTACGTTTACTCGGACTAGGACCGTGAACGTTTGCCATGAGTCTCCCAAGCGAGATAACAGACAGTAGCGCCCTATCGCATACTTTTCGGATGTGCTCCCCATAAGCCAGCTTCGAGTCCAATATCACTCCAAGATACTTAGCCGATTTTCTGGTCTCAAGTACTTCAGAGCCAACCGTCATGGGTATAATGGTTGGTATTCTTCTCTTGGTCAGCATGACAATCTCAGTTTTCGCGATCGCCAGCTGGAGACCATGGCTTTCCATCCAGGCTTCCACCCTTCTCATTACTTGATTGAGTTTGAGTTGGGCGAGATGAGGATTTCTAGACGTGATGACAGCGGCTACATCATCAGCATAGCCCACCAAGAGCACGTCTTCCGGCATTTCGAGGCGTAAGAGACCATCATACGCAACATTCCATAGGTCTGGTCCGAGAATGGATCCTTGTGCTGCCCCAGCTGTAATGGTTTTGCGTACAGTTCCCTGATTCGTTTCATAGATCAAATGGCGATCTTTCAGGTAATCCCGTACCATTGCCAGCAAGTATTCCTCTATTTGAAAATGTCGCTGAAGAGAATCCAGTATGTCTGTCCATCTCGCCGAGTTAAAGGCGTTACGAACGTCCAGCGTTACCAAAAACACAATGGGTCTAGCTCGATGACAAGCGGCCTCTGCGCGATCTACTGCGCTAATTATTTCGCAGATGGCACTTATTGTTGAGTGGCCACTGCGAAAACCATGTTGATTTTTCGAGAGGTCACCTGCTCGTCGTATAGCTGCTTTTAGTCGAGGTTTCAGCAGCCCTTCCAAAAGTTTCCCCGCAGTGTCCAGCATACAGAGAGGTCTGTACGCTGATGGTGTGTTACGATCTCCCTTTCCCTTTGAAACTAGGGAAAGTTGCGCCACTTTCCAGGGTGACGGAAAGACACCCGCTAGTAAACATTCATTGTACATGCGTAGTAATGTTGACGGGTGTCGTTCCACCACTAACTTTAGGACTTCTACTGGAATATTGTCTGGGCCTGGGGCTTTTCGGTTCTTCATTCTGGCACTCGCGCTTCGTAGTTCTTCTTCAGTGAACAAAGGGATATCTTCCTGGCGGACTGTGTGGTTGTTCTCTGCTCTTACATCGTGCGCTGGAAACAGTGAATCTACAATATTCCTCAGGACATCCGCCTCCATGGGTGGGTCGGGATCCATGCGGCCCAGCCTACCCGATACTATTTTGTAACCCTGGCCCCACGGGTCCCGGTCCACTTCTTCGCATAAAGTTTGCCACATTTGCCTTTTCCTCCGTTTTATAGCTATTCCCAGTTCTTGTTTTGCCTTTTTGTGGGTGGTGACAAGTAGCAACGCTTCCGGTCGTCCAATAGACCGCTGTGCCCTACGCCTGCATGCTAGAGCTCTTCGTCTTAGTTCCGCTATTTCCTCAGTCCACCAATAAGCGCTCTGTTTGCCCGGTAGTGACTTACGAAGTGGCATCGACGCATTGCACGCTCGCCGAATTTCGCCCATGGTCGAATTTACAACCGTACCTATTTCCCCAGAGCCCATTGCTACCCCTGCTTGTCCTGCGCTGACTTCGTCAGTAAAGCTGTTGCCTAGTGACTCCAAAAGCTTCCCCCTATCCAACTTTGAAATATTCCACCCGAGTATTTTCCGTCTTAAGTTCTGAGGGGCCGGGCTTTCCTCCGACAGCCAGAAAGTAATATAGTTGTGGTCACTTCCAGTGTACTCCTCCATCACCCTCCAATCCTTTGTCATCATGGACAACGTCTCCGAGACAAGAGTTATATCGGGAATGGACTCACCGAAGCCTGGCCTGCGGTAAGTTGGTGTTGAGCCCCTGTTCACCACGACCATACTCAGCCTGGACACCATTTCCATAATTAACCTCCCTCTTGTGTTTTGAGTCGGCATCCCCCATTCCAAGGCTCTCGCATTGAAGTCACCAGCTACTACCAGTTTGCCAGGAAGGTCTCGAAGAGCGTCTTCTAATGCTTCTATCTTTCTACGAAATTCCATTATTGGGTCGTTCGGTGAAAAATAGCAGCTGACAAAACTGATGCCGCAGTTTTCAATCCAAACATATCCATCGCCCGAACCTCGCCGATCAACCCGGACTTTCCGAGTGTCTGCAACCCATAAAGCTGCATAGCCCGAAGTGTCTGAATACCATGTCTCTGGATTTCTCCTTCGGTATGGTTCACTGATCATTGCGATTTGAGCTCTGGATTCTTGCATAAGCTGCGTGAGTAAATCATCCGCAGTGCGGCATCTTTGCAGGTTCCCCTGTAGAACCCTCATCTACGCAGCAACTTTTTCTGCGCATCGAGCGCTTCTCGGAAAGCTTTGCATGTTCTTGATCCCAGAACATGCTTCACTTCTCCTGTTTTACCTTTGTCGTTGCACAGCAGGCAGAATGGCTCCGCCGAGCATACCTTTGCAACGTGTCCCACTTGTCCGCACTTCCAGCAGTTAGTGCTACGGTCTGGTCCTTTGCAGTCTTTTTTGGTATGGTTGTATCCCATGCACTTGAAACAGCGCACAACTTCAGGTCGCTTCCTAACCCTAGCGTTAACCCATCCAATTCTAATTCGTCCAGTATCAACTAGCTTCAAAGCTTTTGCTTCGTCCAGTTCAACGACGGCTTTCCTCTGTTCCCTTGTATTCGGGGGAAATAAGGTAACTTTTACGTTCTGAGTCCCCTCTTCCCGAATCGCTGCTAACACTTCCTCTTCTGTCGTAAGACTATCGAGGTCGAGTATCTCGATTTTGACTTTGGAGACGAGCCTTTTAACCTCTCCGAAACCCTCCACAGCTGCCTGGATTGCATCACCGAATTTCGAGATGTCTTCACACTTTGCCAGTGTCACAAGTACTCCACCGTCTGCCGTTTTTCTGATTTGGTGAACGTGTGCCCCAACTTTGCTTGGGCTTACCCCTGACCGAATATGCTGAAGGACTTCTGCATAACTCTTCCCTTGAGTAGGCTTTATTACCACAGCTTCCTTTCTTGCCCTAGGCGATTTCGTTTTTTTCTGCCTCGGTTTTTTCAGGTTAAGCTCTGAATTCGACGCCAAGCTCTTGGTTGAACCAGAATTTGCCGCTTTATCTTGCCGGCCGTTACTTTTACGTGACTTTTTCAACACAGTCACCCATGTGTGCTGTTCGGTAGTGCCTACTTCAGTACGTGCTCGAACGATATTTTCTTTGTTAGGACTACCTTCAGGCGTTCTTGCCCGTTTTTGTGCTTTGGCTTGCACAGTTTCGGCAGTATCCTTTACTCCGTGCTCTCTAGGCTGGGCTCCATCAATTTGCCTCAGCTCTAGCTCGGCCTTCTTCCAATTTTCTCTGCGAGCTTCTACAACTTCCAGAGCCTCTTCGAGTTCAAGAAGACCGTCTTTCACCTGCCGCGATATATTTTTCTGCACTTGGGATGCAGCTGCTATTTTTCTAACTATTTCCCGGCACTTTCGCAGCATCTTTTCTTCTTGTGCCCTTTCTTCAGCAATATAGCTTCCCTTTGAAGAAGATCGTGCCGTCGTCGCTGGAGAGGTACCCACTACAACGCAGTGCCTGCGTATGTTTCTCTGGACCAAACACCGTTCCGCACGCGGAGTTTCTTCTCCCGCTTTATTTGTGGTGGCCGCGCTAACTGCCACAGCAGAATTCAGGGCGCTAGATGTTTCAGACTGCCCCTGTTCTGTTCTTGCGGAGTTTTTTCCCACAGGTGGTTTTCTTTGCACCTTTGGTCTACCAATAAAAGGATTTACTTCCTTCGTCACTGGTGTGTTTCCGTCTGCTTCGTTCCCTTTATCGTTATTGTTAATAATTTGATTGTTTATCATATCTTATGGGTCCCCCCTCAGAGCCGCTATCTAGGTCCGGACGGACAGTCGCCTTAATGATCCCGTGGTTATCTAATGCAAGCAGGGAGGCCACGCGAGGGTTGCGAGACGCCCTTATGGGGTCACCTGCGCAGAGCCAGATCAGCGCTAATCAGGAGTGCAACTCAACTGAACCTGTCCCGCCAACTCAACAGCGCGAACTTCGAACGTACTCTGAGGCCTGCCAAGGTTTTAACAGGACGGAGGCGGTATGATATTAACCTGGAGCCGTTGGCACTCGAATGTCACTCCGGTGTTACTAGGTCCAGAATACCATAGCCACCAGCCCAAATGCATCAATTCCAAATCGTTAGTCGATATCTTTGTCCGTGTAAAATAAGCCAGTTTGTGCCAATGTAGAAAAACCATATCTGCATCGCTGCCCTGCTGGCGGCAGTGCCACGACGCATCAATGGTGAACAGGTGAGCTTGATTACCGCAGCCATCAAATAATGCTGGATACATTACCTGGGGCCCAGATGCGCAGTTCCTCAGGATCATGAGATCAAGCTTTCATGGCATGGTTTTGGTCCACGGCTGCTTATTCGTATGAACAATTTTTGGCCATCTAGTCGCAGTCACGTACACAGTTAGATGTACCAGTGGTGTCATCTTATATCGCAGTGACCACACAGTTAAACCGCACTTCGCACTTAATAACTCTCCGAAGCCGTCGTACCACTGTGGGCTGCCCCTATCCGCCACCTGGGGACGCGTCCAGTAGCAGACCAGCAAACTGCCCTGGAATCATGGTACATAGTTCTAGCTAATGCGAATGCTTCACTTAAAGTTCTAGGATTGTGTCCATACAGCATGTTTTTTATTGCCTGGCTACGTATGCCCAAAGTAAATGTTCGAATTGCTTTTTCCTCCATTTCCAGTGTTAAAGCTTTAATTGCGTGTTCGTTATTGTGACTCATTTCTATTTTAGATATTACCAAATTCAGACTTTGTTTTCATGTCATGGAATTTGTCTAAGGAATCTTTTCCTTGACGTATTTGAGTCAATTCACTCTCTAAAACGTACAAGGGTCGTTTGTCGGAGCATGCGGAGTCTAACTGTTCGATGATTGCATCGAAATTATGTTTTGTATTATTATTTATCAATATTTCAGAAGCTGCTCCTATTATTTTTGATCTTATGAGGATTAGTGCCTGTTTGTAAATATTTTGACTACGAAAAGGTTTGACTGTGTCAAACAAAATTATAGCCATCTTACGCCACGGTCTATACTCACTGCTGTTCTCCGAAAAAGTTTGTAGGGATTTGAAAATACTAATATTAATATCTTTCGCAGATACGTATTTACAAGTCTCATCTTCCTGAGTTGTCGTATTTGTAGTTATTCCATTACCATTTCCCACAGCACTTATTCTTTGCAATACAAGTGTGTTTTGAGTTACTAACTGCTCCTGTAATTCCTTTACTTGTTGTTTAAGGATATCACACTCAGCTTTTAATATGTTCATATCCATTTTATCAACTGATTTAATTTTTAAAACACTCAATTTTCGTATAATTTCGTCCACTTTGTAAATTTGTGCTACTAATTAAACGTTGTAAATACCTTGATATCCGCTGGTTGGAATTCTCTTTTACGTCCAGGATTGAAAATGTATTGATCGTTCGGCTTCCTGGTTGATTTGTTGCTCTACTCGGCACTTCTTTGTAGTTCTTCGCTGCTGTAAAAATCTTGATATCTGCTGGTTGCTTAGGAATCCTTTTTTACGTCCAGGATTGTTTGTCGACGTTCAAATGCTTTGGTCGGTTGTTCAGCGTTGTTGAATTTGTAGCTCTGCTCGGCACGGTTTTTGTCCTTCGCTGCTATTTTATTTCCAACTGGATACTTCGTAGCACTACTTAAAACTTATTCGTTTCTCGTTGCTAGTTTATCACTTTCACTAAACTTTCGAACAGTATACGGCACTTGAATATTGGCTTGGATGGTACAACAAATTTTGCACTATCCCGGTTGAGCCCCCAATTAATATATTCAGTAGTGAATATATGATCGAATAAGGAAACACTCAGAAAATATTATTAAAATATGTTTCTATATTTAAACAGAAGTTCCACATAACGAGCTAATTCCTTAAAAGATGCTTGTCCGAGTCGAACGTCGCTATTTATGCAAGTACAATTTCTTATAATAGTTCTTATCCTAATCTTACACTGCAAAGGTCACTTATAAGATAACATTACATTTCTTATTTCAAAATACATATTTATCTTGGTCATACAGACATTAATGCTATGAGCATGACTTTTCATACAGTGCAGATAAGACGATGCGTTAACTCGTAGACAATAATGAAATGTGCATGTCTTATCATGCAGTTCAGATAAGACCATGCGTTAACTCGCGCCGCATACGGTGGGGCGTCCAACGTTTATGCTCATAACTCAGAAAAAAAAAATTATTTTTGAAAATAACTTTGAAAATAACTTAAGACGTTATTTTAGACATGTTTCCCTGCCATTTTAACAAAAACAAAAAAAAAAAAAAATTAATTTTTTTGAAATTTCTACATAGGTGTTACCCCTCAATACCTTGCGAAGGCGATTCGCCTCGCTGAGACTCTCTACATTTCCCGACCGCACGGTGGGGCGTCCAACGTTTATGCTCATAGCTGAGAAAAAAAATTTTATTTTTGAAAATAACTTTGAAAATAACTTAAGACGTTATTCTAGACATGTTTCCCTGCCATTTTAACAAAAACAAAAAAATTGATTTTTTTGAAATTGCTACATAGGTGTTACCCCTTAATACCTTGCTAAGGCGATTCGCCTCGCTGAGACTCTCTACATTTCCACAGAAAGATCTCCATGAGGACCTCTTAGCCTTGCGTATGGCATACTTAAAAGCCTTCAGCTTCGTTTTATACTCCGACCAGTCATTAGATCTTTTCGAGCTAATAAACTCCCTCCTACATTCTCTCCGCAGGATTCTGATTTCCATACTCTACCAGGGAGGCTTAGAATTGCCTCTGGCCGAGGGTGGCTTACATGCTTCCCTAGACGCGGAATTGAGAGAATTAGTAAGGGTCTCAACCGCCCGATCCAATTCATGGTAGCAGTCAATGCTCCTAGGAGCAGTTTCCAGTGAGGATCTTATCAGAGAATTAAATAGTTTCGTGACGAATATAGGGACTTTTATTTTATGTATGGACGAATATATGGACGAATATATGGACTTTTTGTTTTTGTTCCTCTGTAAATTTTTTGTTAGCTAATATATGGAATTGGTTTTTTTGTATATAGTTTCTAACAAATAAAGGTTTGATATTAGTCATCAGAAATATTTTTCAATCGGTATTTTTTTTTTTTATTGAAGCTCAAAAACAAATTTGGATGGTGTGAACTCACTTTTGATGCTCATAGTATCTATACAGGGTGTTTGGTACTCGGTGGACACTTTTGTAAGGACGCATTCCTTGATATATTTTGAGCAACAAATCTTTCTACAGGGTGGTCCGGTTTTCAAAGTCTGCGGAGTTACAGGGTGGTCAAGAACAGTTTTTCGGACCTGTACCCTGACTCACTTAAATCTTTATAATTTAAAAACTAATAATGATAACGCAAAGTTTTGTGGCTTGTTTTTTATGAAATCAAATTACCTTTAATTTGATGTAACGTCTTAAATTGTAACTGTTACAGATTTTCAGATATTTACTTCACAACACAAAATTTTGGCACTACTACCCCGAAAATTTTGTGTTCAGTGTCGTTTTTCTCAGAAAATCTCATGAAAAGAGGCCATTTTAATTTCATATTTTTATAGGCCATATTGTTGGCTACAAAAGTTGCATACATGTTTATGACTAAGGTTTTACCATTTCGCAAGTAGTAAGCGAAAATACGTATCGCTTAAAAATACGTATCGCTTTACGGTATATTAACGTAAAGTGGCCCTCGATGAAAAGAAAAGTTTAAATTGTTATTTGTACTTAAGTATTTTTATTGCCCATTAATTATTTTTTAAACTATCAATAAAATAAACTAAATTAAAATTAATTTCAACATAAATAACGCATCTGCCTGGATGTGACAGGTAAAATTGGGTACAGTTCTTCGCCTTTATTAATGGGATACGTTAAAAATTTAAGATCCCATAAAAACAGAACCACTTTCAAATTTTTGTTAGTTTCAGTACATTACTCGAACTACAAGATATTACCAAGAAATTTCGAAAATAAATTCAAAATGTTTCACTACACTAATGAAGAATATGCAGATATTATGTACGTATATGGAGAGTGCCGGGGAAGTTCACAAGCGGCGCAATCTTTGTATCATCAGAGATTCCCCCATCGATTCCTCCAACACGGAGAGTGTTTCAGCAACTATACACAAAGATTCGGGAAACTGGCAGCGTAATAGCCCGTCCAGACTACGGATACTTATGTATCCGGATACATAAGTATTGTCCTCACTGCAGCGACATCTACAGATACATTTTACCCTCGCCATGAAAATCAATGAAAAGTGTGGACGATACTTATGTATGCGGATACTTAAGTATCCGTAGTCTGGACGGGCTATTAGGACGAGCCGAGTAAACGCAAATCCTGCGCCTGCAATCGCTGCACGGACCGATGAAGAAAACCTGCATGCAGTGGACACTGACCCATCAATCAGTATTCGACGCTTGGCGTTGCAGTTTAACGTGTCTACGTGGAAAGTTTGAAGTATTTTAAAAGCAGCCCGTTTACATCCCTACCATCACACACCAGTGCAGGAGCTGCTACTGATCGATTTGCCCAAAAGGATGGAATTCTGCAATTGGCTCCTCGAGAAACAATTAGACAACGATAAGTTTTTGAACACCATTCTCTGGACGGATGAGTCCTTATTTACCAGGGACGGTATCACAAACTTTCACAATTTACATACGTGGGCTGAGAGCAATCCACACACGAGAAGCACTTCATCGTTTCAGCATAGGTTCAGCGTAAATTTATGGGCAGGAGTGATTGGTAATGATTTAATTGGACCTATTAGGCTCTCGCCTACTTTAAATAGTACCAATTACTTACATTTTTTAAGACATGATCTGCAGGACTTATTGGAGGATGTTCGGCTGCAACGATTGGCTTCCATGTTTTACCAACACGATGGTGCTCCAGTTCACTATGGCCGACCAGTCAGATATTGGTTGAATTCCAATTATACCAATCGCTGGATCGGTAGAAATGGACCAATACACTGGCCTGCGAGATCTCCTGATCTAACAGTTATGCATTTTTTTTTGCATGGAGACGGATGAAGCAACTTGTCTACATAACGATAGACCTAAATACCAGGATCGATGCGGCTGCAACAGAAGTCAAGCAGCAGCTGAGAAGTATGAATATGAAAAGAACGCATGCAAAACGAGCTTTAGCGTGTATTCAAAATAAAGGTGGCCATTTTGGATATTTACTTTTGCTCAAAAATTTTGAAATAAAGCATAAAAACCATTATTAAATTCATTTAGTTCAAGCAAAGAGTGTAGATCGAAAACGAGGGCCATTTTATTAAAAAATTACAGCTGTGAACAGCCGCCACCACAACAGAAATTTTAGCCTGACCTGCTACCCTCGCGTGACTTTAAGGTGCCGGCTAGTCACCGGTGTCGTGGGTAGGTTGAGGGGCAGGTCAGGCCCTAGCTGTGTCACGCGTACGGACACGGACCAACATAAAAAAAAATCAAGGTGGGAAGAAAGGAGCCCACTTTATCATGGCTCCACTGAACCTATTTGCTTGGAGACTACACATCCGCTCCTTTTCACAATATCCATACAAAAATAAAAAAAAACCCAAAAGTTTACCGGAATAAAATAATTCAATATAATATGTATATGGAAATCCATGCCAATAAAAATACAAATAATCATCTATAAGATAATATTCCCAAATTAAAGTAATACAAAGAAGAAAAAAATTAAATAAAACCAACGATAATATAGTATGTGAACGTGAAAATTAAAATTATACGGATTTTCTTAACTAATACTAAATGAAATTCAAACTTAAATAAATACAATAAAAAAATATATGAAATATTAAAATAATTGCAAATAAACTTACTCACCAGAGGAATCCAGACGACGGTACCGTTGCTGGAACCACTGTAAAGTTATTTTTTTTTTTGTTTTTTTTTTAAATTAACACAATTCATTTTTATTCAAATTTATATTATATAGGAAATTATTAACGAATTTTAATATCAAACTCATTTCCTCAATCTAAATACTCGTCAAATCCACAGGCACCAATACTCCTATCGCCACAATACTCCTATCGCTTCTCCAAATTTTCAATATATACATACGATCCACCAACAGATCGCAAAATATAAACTCGTGTAATAGTTATCATAGCGGCACCAACCAATACATCATCAGTACTATACATCTTCTTTGTCAGCAAGTGAACAACCACCGTAGCAAGCGACGAGAAAAAAATACGGAGCAACAAAAAAATATACATGTTGATCGTTATGCTCAGCAGCAACATTATTGCTATAGAAAGGCCGACATTATCATCAATCCGGGGTAAATTGTACCTCCGAAAACTGTCCCAAGTCGATACCACGCACAATCATCGAGCCAGATGTGGGATGGATAAAAAAAACTCTCCTCAGTTAATTATCGAGTTGTTCGGTAATTGAACAAGAAACGCCTCAATCACAACACTTTCAAATCTCAACACAGAGAACAGCCGCTTTAACACTTCGAGGATCCGCTACACTGTTCAAACACATCGAAAGCTGCTGTTGCATCAAAACTATTAACAGCCGGATGAGTTTCCAGCTCCTTCTGAAGATCACAAATATAATCGATCATATGCTGAATTATCTCCAACTTGGATAGTTTCCGATTTTTCGGCATTAACGGTACGAGGTTTTTTCAGTTTTGACAAATATATTTGGATTTCGGCATTTTCGCCGTCACGATGTCGCGAAACACGACCATTAATGACTGTCGTACGGATGCACCTGTCGCACAAATTATTAAAACTTATTTTCGTGGCAGGGGTCACACACTTGTTGCTTGGTAGAATTTCTTCAGAAAATTCCCACGGCGACAGCCAGCGCTGCCGCCGCGAATCAATGCTCAAACCTGACTGCCCCAGCAGCCAGCATTTCCCTTGATCGCTCAGCGATCCGCCACGTACCGGTTCCAACCAGCCGCTATCCGTTATGCACTTGTTGCACAGCACACGCAGCCAACACCCAACATTACAAGTTTCATTGGCCTGATAACGCAGCTGATACAAGTTTTGTTGCAAATCAGCTGCGCTCAGGCCAGTGAACCTAATGCAATGCAATGCACCATTCGAAAATCAAACGCATATACATTGCCTGTTTTCGGATGGCCATGGAATGCATTTGATCATCGAATGCAGCATTGCATACGCAACGTCTGTAGGTGTGTGCGCGCGTGGTGGCGGCAAGGCTGTTCCGTAACAGCGTGGGGACGACCCAGACCCTGAGATCTCATCCGGCCGGGCAAAAGATAAGAAAAAAAAACAAATAGGAGAGAGAAAATAAAAAACAAAAGGTAGAAAAAAAAATTTTATAACTTGATAACAAAACTAACTAATTACTACTCCTTACCTAAATGTCCTTACGTCTTTCCAAAGTCGACCATTCCTTTGGAAAGAGGTAATGACTCCTATAAATAAAAATTAACCTACTTGTAAACCTATTCATTGCATCCTTCCAAAGCTAACAGGTCACTGAAGCCTTGAAAGGAGGCAATGATACCTAACTCTAAACCTTAACGCTATTCATTATGTCATCTCAAAGTCTATGCCCTTTGAGATGAGATAATAATGTAAAAAACAAAATAAAGAAAATAAATTAAATACTAACCTAAACATTGCATCCTCCCAAAGCCAACGCCCCGTTGACGTTAAGAGGAGACAATAATACCTAAAATTATATTAATGTAAAAACATATCATTCCATCTCGCCAAAGCTAAGAACGGGGTTAAGCTTTGTCGAGAGGCAATAATAGTTGAAAAGAAACCTAATGCTAATCATTATATTTTTGCAAAGTTAACCCACAAACTTTACAAGAAGATAATAATTCCTACAGCTAACTTAGTTCAAAATAAGCTGTCTATTGTGTCTCACCAAAGCTGCCTGATTAGAACAGCCTTGGAGAGAGACAATAGCGCACCTAACCTAATCTTACTCCCATAGGTGAAATCATCATTGTGTCCTCCCAAAGCGTTACAAGTTCCTTTGAGAAAAGACAATAAGATCCACTATACGCTAAACCTAACTAAACTAGAAATAAAATTAGAAGACTAATCTAATAATATTTAAAAAAAAAACAAAAGGTTTGAGGCCGAGGATTGAGATACTCAGGACCCATGCTGATAATGAGGCAATGGGGCCGTCCCCGCATGCGTGAGCATTGGTGGAATTATGCTCAAGTCGGACAGCTATCAGAACCGGTAACGCGGGGTGCAAGTGCTGCTAGATGAAGGAATAGTTGCAGCGGCAGGGCTTCGAGTTCTGAAGGTGCTGATATTCCCAGAGTGGAAACTTTCAATTCTACGACTTATCAGAGAAGATTTAAAATAACCGGAATAAACTAAAGCTGATATGAACTATAAAAGAAAAATAGATCAAATACAAAAAAAAATATTATAAACAAGACAACAACAAAATCCTAAATCCTACAAAAGTCATGCAATCAGCGAAAAGCAAACATCCAAGTAGAAATCATACATATGATTACCTCTAACCTCATCAAAACTAACTTTAACCTAAAATCACCAAAATTTTGAGGTTTAATAACAGATGTTTTCTTTAAAAAACTGAGCTCACAAAATCTAAAAAAAACTTTATCCAACGAATTCAATTAACCTTCATATAAAGAAACGAAACCTTCAAAAATTCAAAATAAGTTAAGCTTAAATCGAACGATGGATAACTAGAATAAAATCATCATAATGGCTAAATCAGAGCTCCAAAGTCAAGACAACCTTCCCAACCAATTCCCACAAATCTTATATGTACAAAATGAAATAAACGAAACCTTCTTTCAAATAACTTTCAAAAACTTGACCTTCCAAAATCGAAAAAAAAGGAAAAAAATCAAGTTACCAAATCGCGCAGATGAGATTACTTAAAAAAAATTATTATCATACAGGAACACCAGAACCGAGAAGAAAATTGTTCATTAAAAATTTAGGTTCAGTGAAACCAAGTGTCAGTGAGCAGTTTGGGATGGGAAGAAAGGTATTGAAATTGCGAAAGGAAAATAAAAACAAAAGGATAGAGGAAAGATGAACCATGATTCCGGGTGGAGCAACCCAGAAGATGCCGGAAGGGAACACCCAATTCAAAATAGATGACATATTGCCATCGACAGCTATTGCTGGATATGGGGTCCGCAAGGCATCCACGGAATCACCCCAACAACCTGACGAGAGTGAAGAGGCGCCACTCAATTCAAATTGCTTAGTCAAGCTAAGCGACTCGCAGACGAGGATATGAGTGACGCTCAACCCCCATCAGGCCCAGAACCACAGTTCAATCTTCCTGTCTAACAATTGACAATCCACAACAGCTGAATAGGCGCCACTGTTGTGGTAGCGACCGTTCACAACGAAAGAAAGTAAAGTTGAAATTAAGGGAAGAGAAAAGAAAAAGTAAATGTATTAAGTAAATATAATCCAATATGAATGATCTGATACAAATGCCATCTACGGCCAAAGAAACAAAAAAAAAAAGGCTGAGGCAACCAAGTGCTCCTGGGAACAAGTGTCACCCCAGCCTACCAGATCATTCATTCGGAGCTATAGGAAATTAGATCAAAAAAACTTTAAATTCAAAAATAAGTGAAAATTAACTGGAAAAAATGAATCAAATACAAGTTAAAAATCTAAAAACAATTGTTAGCGCTATTAAAAAAAACTCGAAATAGTAACAAAAGTGGAATAAAAACTAAAACCGAAAAAAAACCTGTTTGGGCGCCATTTGTTGCGGAACAGCTGTGAACAGCCGCCACCACAACAGAAATTTTAGCCTGACCTGCTACCCTCGCGTGACTTTAAGGTGCCGGCTAGTCACCGGTGTCGTGGGTAGGTTGAGGGGCAGGTCAGGCCCTAGCTGTGTCACGCGTACGGACACGGACCAACATAAAAAAAAATCAAGGTGGGAAGAAAGGAGCCCACTTTATCATGGCTCCACTGAACCTATTTGCTTGGAGACTACACATCCGCTCCTTTTCACAATATCCATACAAAAATAAAAAAAAACCCAAAAGTTTACCGGAATAAAATAATTCAATATAATATGTATATGTAAATCCATGCCAATAAAAATACAAATAATCATCTATAAGATAATATTCCCAAATTAAAGTAATACAAAGAAGAAAAAAATTAAATAAAACCAACGATAATATAGTATGTGAACGTGAAAATTAAAATTATACGGATTTTCTTAACTAATACTAAATGAAATTCAAACTTAAATAAATACAATAAAAAAATATATGAAATATTAAAATAATTGCAAATAAACTTACTCACCAGAGGAATCCAGACGACGGTACCGTTGCTGGAACCACTGTAAAGTTATTTTTTTTTTTTGTTTTTTTTTTTAAATTAACACAATTCATTTTTATTCAAATTTATATTATATAGGAAATTATTAACGAATTTTAATATCAAACTCATTTCCTCAATCTAAATACTCGTCAAATCCACAGGCACCAATACTCCTATCGCCACAATACTCCTATCGCTTCTCCAAATTTTCAATATATACATACGATCCACCAACAGATCGCAAAATATAAACTCGTGTAATAGTTATCATAGCGGCACCAACCAATACATCATCAGTACTATACATCTTCTTTGTCAGCAAGTGAACAACCACCGTAGCAAGCGACGAGAAAAAAATACGGAGCAACAAAAAAATATACATGTTGATCGTTATGCTCAGCAGCAACATTATTGCTATAGAAAGGCCGACATTATCATCAATCCGGGGTAAATTGTACCTCCGAAAACTGTCCCAAGTCGATACCACGCACAATCATCGAGCCAGATGTGGGATGGATAAAAAAACTCTCCTCAGTTAATTATCGGTAATTGAACAAGAAATTATCGGTAATTGAACGGTAATGTTCGGTAATTGAACAAGAAACGCCTCAATCACAACACTTTCAAATCTCAACACAGAGAACAGCCGCTTTAACACTTCGAGGATCCGCTACACTGTTCAAACACATCGAAAGCTGCTGTTGCATCAAAACTATTAACAGCCGGATGAGTTTCCAGCTCCTTCTGAAGATCACAAATATAATCGATCATATGCTGAATTATCTCCAACTTGGATAGTTTCCGATTTTTCGGCATTAACGGTACGAGGTTTTTTCAGTTTTGACAAATATATTTGGATTTCGGCATTTTCGCCGTCACGATGTCGCGAAACACGACCATTAATGACTGTCGTACGGATGCACCTGTCGCACAAATTATTAAAACTTATTTTCGTGGCAGGGGTCACACACTTGTTGCTTGGTAGAATTTCTTCAGAAAATTCCCACGGCGACAGCCAGCGCTGCCGCCGCGAATCAATGCTCAAACCTGACTGCCCCAGCAGCCAGCATTTCCCTTGATCGATCCGCCACGTACCGGTTCCAACCAGCCGCTATCCGTTATGCACTTGTTGCACAGCACACGCAGCCAACACCCAACATTACAAGTTTCATTGGCCTGATAACGCAGCTGATACAAGTTTTGTTGCAAATCAGCTGCGCTCAGGCCAGTGAACCTAATGCAATGCAATGCACCATTCGAAAATCAAACGCATATACATTGCCTGTTTTCGGATGGCCATGGAATGCATTTGATCATCGAATGCAGCATTGCATACGCAACGTCTGTAGGTGCGTGCGCGCGTGGTGGCGGCAAGGCTGTTCCGTAACAACTTTATGGCATATTCAGTTTTTAAGCGATATGTATTTTCGCTTACTACTTGCAAAATGATAAAACCTAAGTCATAAATATGTCAACAACTTTTATAGCCAATTATACCACCTATAAAAATATAAAATAAAAATGGCATATTTCAATGAGGTTTTCTGAGAAAAACGACATTGAACACAAAATTTTTGGGGTAGAAGTGCCAAAATTTTGTGTTTTGAAATAAATATCTCAAAATTACTAACAGTTACAATTTCGGACGTTACATCAAATCAAAGGTAATTTGTTTCCATAAAAAAGCAAGCCACAAAACTTTGCATTATGATTATTAGTTTTATTAGAGTCAGGGTACAGGTCCGAAAAACTTTTCTTGACCACCCTGTAACTCCGCAGATTTTGAAAACCGGACCACCCTGCACAACGATTTTTTGCTCAAAATATATCAAGGAATGCGTTCTCTTACAAAAGTGTCCACCGAGTACCAAACACCCTGTATATATACTATGAGCATCAAAAGTGAGTCCACACCATCCAAATTTGTTTTGTTTGAAACACCCTGTATATAAACATATATATGTATATATATATATATATATATATATATATATATATATATATATATATACATATATATACATATATTTATATATATATATATATATATATATATATATATATATATATATATATTTATATATATATATATATTTATATATATATATATATATATATATATATATATATATATATATATATATATATATATATATATATATATATATAATATATATATAGATACATATATATATATGTGAAAAATAAAAAGCATACAATACATTTACAGCATATTTTAACGTAGCATACTTCTCGCATACTATTGTAAAATTGTTAACTCTCTTCTCATAATCTTAATACCAGTTTATAACGTTAAAAGTTAGTTGGAACCTAACGCTAAGTCATTCAAGACGCACAACTTTTCATCATTATTGTTAGTCTACCTAGTTTCTTAATAAATTACTTAATTAAATTTATCGCCGGTGTTATTTATTTGACATTTTGGTGCCGAAACCCGGGAACCTTTAATTAGTGAGAACAGAACGTATCGTAAAGAATTCTGGTAGAACCTCGTGTCTCGCAAAAATGGATACCAGTGAACGTACGGTATATCGCGGACAAATCACAACATTGGTGAAAAGTGCACATGAGTACTTAAATAGTTCCATCTCTCCTATTCATGACACTGTTGATTCTTCGGTAATCGAAGAAGAATTGGTTTCATTTATCGATCGTTTAACGGCGGCAAAAACTACTTGTGTTAAAATTAATTGTGAACTCAGACCTTCAATCAAAGCCGAAAACGCTACAAAAGAATTCGAGTCCATCTGCGAATATGAGGATAAAGCTACGGGAATGTTGGCCAGGCTTAATCATCGCCTCAAGACAATTCGTGGGTCGTCTGATTGGGCAGCTAGCGGTACCCGCCAGCAACGTGTCCAAACGGAACAACATCGTTCAAGTAGCTCTTGTAATTCAAAACTACCGAAACTCTCTTTGAAGGTGTTTAATGGCAATTTCATTGAATGGATCCCATTTTGGGAACGGTTTAGGACGGCTGTTCATGAAAGGCAAGATATATCAGGTGCTGATAAATTTAACTACCTATCAAGCAACCTCGCAGGTAAGGCGGCAGAATGCATTGCCGGGTTCACACCCAGCAGTGCTAACTATGATGCTGCTCTTGCTCTTTTATCAGAACAATTTGGTGATAATGATCGACTGGTTAGCCATATAATGCATAATTTGATGAATATGCCTAAAATTTCTTCTCGACATGATATTGTTAGCCTTCGCACATTGTATAACAATGTAATTGCAAACACCAGATCTTTAACAGTGCTGAATTTTCCATCCACACAATATTCAATTATGTTAAGAACATTATTGCTACGATGCTTGCCCCGTGAGCTTGTATTGGAGTATCACAGAAAATGTGCTGATAATAAGTTTGAAAAATTATCTTCTGCTATCAGTGATGACGAAAATGTTTCAGTATCGGAATGTAGTGGTAAGAGTTCTCTTGGAGGCATACAATGCGGACAACTACGTTCAATACTAGCATTTTTAAAGCGCGAGGTTTTCGCTCTAGAAAGTGTTGAGCTAACAACGGAGAAAGCCCAACGAGCGCAATCAAATCACAGTAAAACTTTGAAAACTGCAACTGGGCTCCTAACATCAACTAAAGAAGCTACTATTGTGTGTTATTTTTGTAATTCGCACACCCACACTACGGCTCAATGCAATACGGCTCGTAATTTGTTAGAGAAGAAAGACATATTAAAGCAAAACGGTTGTTGTTTTAAGTGTACAAAGAAAGGGCATAATTCGAGAAATTGTAATTGTAGGATCAAATGTTCTGTTTGTAGTGGTAGACATGCTTCGTCAATGTGCGATCCCGAATTCAGAGCACGACTTTCGCTTGGTGCTTCGAACTCCACCGTAAGCTCTGGAGACACGGAAGTTAACGATAAGCAATCATCAGCCGCTCTATGTTCCTCGTCAATATTAGCATTGTCTACAGTTCTATTGCAAACTGCTCTCGTAATGGTTTCGAACGATTCTAATTCTTTTCTAATCAGAATTATATTGGACGGTGGATCTCAACGAACCTTCATTAAAAGAAGTGTTGTAATGAAGCTGCAACTGAAAGTCTACGACACTGTCAAAATGCACATACTACCATTTGGTAGTAGCAAACAGTATGCTCCCAAAAATTTTGAGCGAGTCAAGGTTAAATTGCAGAGTCGGTCAACGAATCAATTTGTTGAAGTTCTAGCTGTCGTCGTTCCGGACATATGCCCCGACGTGCTGCAGCCTTCCAACCTTACAGATTCAAACGTTCTGAATGGCTTGGCATTAGCCGATGATTATAATTTGAGAAAAACTGACGACGAGATCGGAGTATTGTTAGGTGCGGATGCATACTGGACTATCGTAAAAGACGAATTTAAACGCATAACTGATAAATTAGTTGCTGTAAATACCATTTTTGGATGGACGTTGCATGGGTCTGCCCCTCTCAGTGGCACGGAACTGTTATCGTCAGTTAACCTAGCAATTGATGAACTGGATGATAACACAAATTCTTCAAGGTATGAGGTAAAACATATTGAACAACTATGGTGTATTGATGAGATTCCTTCGGCTTTCGATATTCCTTCCAATACTGATGATCTTATCAATAAGTATGTACGTGACAATGGAAAGCGTTATCAGGCATCTCTACTGTGGAAAAATGAAAATTGTCCCATTGATAGTAATCGACATGGTGCTCTAATTCGATTTAAGAAGTTGGTAAATAAACTCGAAAGGAATCCAGACAAGCTTAGGCAGTATGATGCGATAATCCAAGAGATGATTTCTTTGGGTATTGCCAAGAAGTGCAACCATGTTTCAAATCTAAGAGAATATTATATGCCTCATCGTCCTGTTTATCGCTTGGAAAAGGATACAACAAAAATAAGAATTGTATTTGATGCTTCTTCTCGATCCAGCGAGCATTTTTCTTTGAACGAGTTGTTGTGGGCTGGTCCGAATTTGCTTCCGAAAATACTATCGCTCTTATTGAATTTTCGGCTCGGAAAATATGCTGTTGTGGCGGATATAGAAAAGGCTTTTTTGCAAGTTGAATTAGATCCTAAGGATTACAGTGTTCATCGTTTCTTTTGGCTATCTGAATTAGAAGATTTGAATTCGATCATAGTTTTAAATTTGACACGAATGACTGTTGGTGTTACTTGCAGCCCTTTCTTGCTATGTGCTGTGCTGAAAAAACATTTTTTGAAACTGGAACGCAAATATCCTGAAACGATTAGGCTTCTATTAGCTAGTTTTTACGTTGACGACTTGGTCCTAAGTGTCGACGAACTTAATGATGCTGTGCGGTTATACACGGAGTCGTGCGAAATTCTGAAAAACGCATCAATGAATCTGCGCAAATGGAAAACGAATAATGATCAGCTTCGAAAAATCTTCTCCGAGGAATCCTACAGCTCAATGAACGTGAAAGTCCTAAGTGTAACTTGGGATATTGAAAACGATAAACTTTCTGTGGAAGTGGAGAAAGAAAAAATTACTTCTTTTACGCAACACTGTGTAACAAAACGAAAACTGTTGCAATTAATTGCATCTATTTTTGACGCCTTGGGTATTCGCGCACCGTGCATTATGAAATTGAAGATTTTGTTCCAAGAAACGTGGAGGCAGAAACTACCTTGGGATGAAACTCTACCAACGACGTCGAATTATCCTCGTCGAATAAACCAGGAGCTGCATATATTTTCTGACGCTAGTCCTAAGGCCTATGGATCAGTGGCTTTTATACGTTCAATATATATCAACAAAATAACTACCGTGGAGTTTTTATGCTCTAAAAGTCGTCTAGCTCCACTTGACAGTGATTTATCTAAGGAACTCACGCTTCCTAAAATGGAACTTGCCGCTGCAAGTGTATCAGCTAAACTGCTTAACTATCTTAACGAAACTTTAAGACTAAAATTTGATGCTCATCACCTTTGGACTGATTCAAAAATTGCTCTATTTTGGATTATAAAGGGCAACTTTAGGCGAAATGCATACGTTGATAATCGAGTTCATGAGATTCGCCGTTTAATGGATATTCATAGCTGGCACCACTGCAGCGGATCTACTAATCCAGCAGATTTGCTTACTCGAGGAGTTTCTGTTAAAACATTGCTTAGTTCAATATGTTGGCGTCATGGCTCAGAGTGGTTGAAAGATGAAAGTGAATGGCCTGTTCAAGATGCGGATTTGAATGACGGTGCAACAGAGTGTAATATGCTAGTGGCGAAAAAGCCTAATGAGCTTCTTAAAAAGCAACCTTTATTACCACTGGAAAATTTTAGCCAATATCGTAGGCTCATGCGAGTCACTTCTTACGTTCTGCGATTTACCAAACGCTTACGTGGAATTAAATCCTGTAACAAGCATATCAATGCAAATGAAATCAAGGATTCTGAATACTATTGGATTAAGTTTGTTCAAGCGAATGCTTACTGCGAGGAGATCACTGCACTTTCAAATAATGGGAACTGCACTAAGAGTTCAAAAATATCATCTTTAAATCCGTTTTTGGATCCCCAAGGAATTCTTCGTGTTGGAAGTCGGTTAAGCGAAGGTGAGCTCAGTTACGAAGAAACATTTCCTATCTTGCTTCCGTATAAAACCCATTTTACTAGTCTGCTAATCTATCAAGCACATGAAAGAGTACTACACGGTAGCACAAATATGGTTCTCGTACAGTTGCGACTTCGATTCTGGGTTGTTAAGGCGCGTCAGGCAGTGAAGAGTATTATCAACAAATGTACTGTTTGCAAGCGCTTTAAAGGAACAGCTGCCAATCAACCTTTTGCACCACTTCCCAAGGAACGATTAGTATCCACAAGACCTTTCGAAACAGCCGGAGGTGATTTTGCCGGTCCATTATATATACGAAACTCGCCTCACAAAGACACTACTCGGAAGGTTTACATTCTGCTCATAACTTGTGCTGTCACTCGAGCAGTTCCCTTAGAACTTGTTCTAGATCTTAAAGCGGAGTCATGTTTATCGGCGCTTCGACGATTTTTTGCTCGCCGTGGGATCCCGAGTCTCTTAATGTCCGATAACGCAAAAACGTTTCGAAGAACAGCGCTGGAGTTTCGACAGTTACATATGATAATCCAATCTGAAGAATTTCAAAATTATATTACCAATAAAGGAATATCCTGGCGGTACATCGTCGAAAGAGCTGCTTGGTGGGGTGGCTTTTGGGAGCGGTTGGTGAAAATTGTTAAAGACCTTCTCAAGGTATCTATTCAACGCGCCACTCTTAATTTCGACCAACTGAACACATATCTAACGGAGGCTGAATTTATTGTAAACGCTCGGCCTCTAACATATGTTAGCTCTGATCCAGCTGATTTATCACCACTAACACCTGCTCATTTCCTTCTTGGATGCTTTCCTTCAACTTTAGCTATAAACAAATCGACTTTTGCTGCCGATCAAGAAATACGTTCGAAGTGGCAATCCAGGTTTAGGCTTGCTAATTCGTTTTTCAGGCTCTTTAGAAACGAATATATATGTGCACTTAGAAGCGCTCATCACAATCGCATCCCCTTCTCCCGTGGGGTAAAATCGGGCGATGTAGTTGTTGTTCACGATACTTCATGCTCGCGGCTTTTTTGGAAGCTAGCGAAGATCGAAAAAACTTTTTTGGGACGAGACGGCCGCGTTCGAGCTTGTGAAATTAAATTGCCCAACGGAGTGATCACCAGACGAGCCATTCAGCATCTGTATCCTTTGGAAATCAATTCATTGGCGGCGGGAGGATGTGAAAAATAAAAAGCATACAATACATTTACAGCATATTTTAACGTAGCATACTTCTCGCATACTATTGTAAAATTGTTAACTCTCTTCTCATAATCTTAATACCAGTTTATAACGTTAAAAGTTAGTTGGAACCTAACGCTAAGTCATTCAAGACGCACAACTTTTCATCATTATTGTTAGTCTACCTAGTTTCTTAATAAATTACTTAATTAAATTTATCGCCGGTGTTATTTATTTGACAATATATATATATATATATATATATATATATATATATATATATATATATATATATATATATATATATATATATATATATATATATATATATATATATTATTTATATATATATACATACATATATATATATATATATATATATATATATATATATATATATGTATATATATATATATATTATTTATATATATATACATACATATATATATATATATATATATATATATATATATATATATATATATATATATATATATTATTTATATATATATACATACATATATATATATATATATATATATATATATATATATATATATATATATGTATATATATATATATGTATGTATATATATATATATATATATATATATATATATATATATGTATATATATATATATATATATATATATATATATATATATATATATATATATATATATATATATAAACAAATGTATGGAAAAGTAGTAAAAATGAATACGCAAAGCCTGCAAAACGAAGTCCTGTATGATAAAGTCTAGGTAGGATTCCATTGTCTACTCTTTATAGAGAGTCTACTCTCTACGTGTGCAAACTCAATTTATTTATTCATTATTGACCTAACGGCTATCTTGGCATTTTGGATAATTAGACTTGTAAAGAGTTTATGTTTTAAATTATTCAATTTGATTGCACCGTAGCAAGTTTTTTTTTTGTTTTGAGAATATACGAGTATAATTTTTTTCTTTTGATTGATAAAGAAGATATGGTATACTTTTTCTCCTGAATAGTTAAGCAGCTTTGAAGTTAGGTTTCTACGCGTCTGTTCTGTTAAATTTGATTAGAATTAATTAAGATTTCAATTCATTCTAAATTTAATTTAAAATAAGGAAGGGGGGTTGAAGCCTTAGATAAAGCCGACCTTGAAATACCCGCAGCAAACGCAGCAACTAAAAAGAAAAACAAATTTCCAAGGATTCGACTTCAGCTAGAACGAAATGAGCTAGATAAAAAATGCGCATTAAGGAAAAAAGGAAGCGGAAGATTCGAGTGTTGCAGCTATTGATGATGCAATTTTAATTACACCTGGACAAAAAGATACAAATATGTTTGATAGAAATAAAGTAGTAAATAGTTGATCTAGTAGTAAATAGTTGATCTCGGAAATGTTAACCAGTCTTGGTCTTCGCAAATTATGTTGATGGAGAGAAAGAGAGAGAGAGAGAGGGTTATAATTGGTCCAATTATAATATCAATTTAGAATTGAACAAAGTATTTAAGCTATTATAGGTGGTTTAAATACTGGACACATAGAAATAAGAGAAAATAGATTAGAAATCGAACGAAAGTAATGGTCGAATTTTCGACTCTCTGCTTATTAGTGTGAGAATAAGATACGGGTGTGTACCCTACACAGTTCATGCGGTAATACCAATGTAAAAACCACAAGAGATCGCCATTTTGAACGTCGTTTGACATTTCATTTTTGGCAACTGGCGAGTGAAGATTAAAATGTTTTTTATAAATGATATTAACTATGATTTGACTCAAAAAGAAGACAAAATTGATGCCAAAGGTTACTTTCACTTACCCAGGATACGATATCCCCCGCCTAGCAATTCTGTGGCTACTATTGCAGCCTGGAATGCGGCACTTCATTCTCGCACTATATTGGAATTTTCGACCGCTAATTTATTCGGGAAACCGACACAGATTATCGCGCACTCACATAGATCTATGTTTCTACGGTACACGCCGAACAATTTCAAAATGTTCTGTGAGAAATTTTGACTTAAAGTCAATGTTTTGATTCACCGACACTAATCAAACTGACATTGACATTTCTTTTCGTGTTGCCCGTAGCACGTTTTTACCCCGATCTGATATTCCTCTCATTTTTCGTAAATAAGAGACAGCATTTGGGGGTTTTCGGTTGTGAGTTCGGTAGCAACGGGTGCATTAAGCGGAATTTTTGTGAGAGAGCAATGTTGTGCGTGTATTAAAAAAGGCTAGCTCCATTATGGGTGAACGGATTGCCATTTTGTATCCATTTTCGTTTTTTATATGTGGCTGGACATAAAAAAGTAAAAGTTGTTTTTAAAAAGGCTAAAGAAGCAAATGAGTTTCTGGACACTCAAAAATGTTTACTGACTTCAGATGAAATCAATAGGCATTTTTGAGCATTTCTGATTTTACTGATGGCTGAAATAGCACACAGCACACTGCCCATATTTACAGCACCGCACAATATACACTGCACTGTGCTGTTCAGCCCATTTAGAATACATTATGTAATAAAATTATAATTCTGAATTGACCTTATTGTATATGAAATGAATAGCTTTTTAATTTCTTCAAATACAGACACAAAAACATCTAACACTGAACGTTGTTTGGCTGGCTGGTATTGTAATGATGCTAATACGTGGCAACAGTGTAGTACACGGTCAGTTAACATCATTAAACAGTGGCTCTGGACGAAATGCTGACTACGGTTCAGCGAATAGTAATGCGGCAAATAGTGGCGGAGGGAACAATAATGGTGAAGTTCTCTTATCAAAAGCTTCTTCGTTAAGTGCACAAGAGCCGACGTGCGAAGAATTACGTGCGATGTGGCGGTAAATAAACAATTTTGGTGTCGTAGCGATTTGCAAAGTAAAAAAAAATCTTTCACAGGTTTTCGAAGCGTCAATCTCGAGCAGCAGAGGTCACAAATGAAATACCAACGTACCGAGACCCGTTCGCTTACAATATCTGGGAGCCGTACATCGCAACGACACGCAGTATAGGAGGGTGAGTTTAAAATCATTTTTGGTATAATTTTTCTAACAGTTTTTCTGTTTTCTGACCCAGTTTTGATCTGAACGGGTTTAATTTATGAGAACTTAAATGACTATATTTTTCTCTATTTTTTCTTTGATTTCTCCTAACAACATAGAATGCGTCTTTCACCGCGCTACAGAGACGCATCTAGACCTGTCTATGGTCGTGTTCTCCATCGTGAACCGCTCGCAGCTCTAATGGACAGGAATCGGGCTATGGAGGATTATTCACGTGGCTACGGTGCAGAAGGCTCAAATTCAAAAATCAGCCAATCAGAACCACGGCGTCGAATACAGTTCCGATTTGCCGGTTATGGGCCAGGAATCAGTGGCGGAAATTCGCAAAATTTACTCACAGCTCATCATGGAAGCTTTCAGAAATTAAAGGAGCTAATATGGACTGAACGAGCTAGAGAGCTGGCATCACAGCGAAAAGCAGAAGAATTAGCTGCTCGTGCTGCAGTCTTGAAAGAAATCGCCAATGGACAAAAGTGAGTCAGTCATGGATCCTTTTTATTTACATGCATAAATGTTCCTCGAATTGTCCCTTATTTGAAACTGTTTAATTTTGTTTGTTTGTTTGTAACTCATTTCAACAGTTTCGCATTGCGCCGGCAAATGCAGCAACACAACTCACCACTTACCGATGAAAATCGCAATCCAGATACGGAATTGTCATCAAGTTCCGTTGTTGCATTGCCCAACGGTCAAAAACAATCCTCGAGTAATCCTTCGATATTCTCACCGAGACACGCAGGCGACGAGAACAGCAACAGTGGTGCACACTCAACATTACGATCCGGTGGAGTAATGGTACCGGCCGGTTCATCTATTGGACATCTTAGAACTTATGGTTATAGACAGCCGGGCGCATCGATTTTTCGGGAAAGGAATCGAGCATTATATCGGCAGGTATGTAGACATTAAATCGATTTTTTTTTTCTAAAAGTAAATTCTGTCCTGTTTCCTAAATATTTTCGCAAAAACTTCGTTACGTTCCGAATGAAAAATGGAAAAAAATCTCACTAATCTGTTCGTGAGGTTCTAATGATCTTTAACCATAAATATTCCTATCCCACCTACTCAAATAGACCAACAAAAGTTCAATCTCAAATATGTTTGACGCAATTTAAAACCAATAAATACACAAATTACAGATGAAAGATTGAAAACGTTCAACTTTTAGACTAGCTTTTGTTTGAAATACATAAAAACGCGAAATGACAATCGACAAACGATTTTTTTACTGGCCAGTTTTTTAGCCAAATTGAAGGCTACTATATTTTCCTTCCGGTTTGTGGTGGTCAACAGGCAAAACAACCAAACAGTTGTAAAGAATAAGGTCAAAAGGCCACAAATTTATATGAAAGGTGTGCAAAAGGTCGTGGAAGGGCAACAAAAAAAAACATGGACACTTAAGAAACAGGGATTCTAGAAAATTATTATGAAAGTATGAAAAAATATTATTAGTGCCGACAAAGAAAATCAAGGGAGCCTAAAAAAACGTGAGAATTCATAAATAATCATTGAAACCAAAAAAAATATTAGTAGGTCTAGAAAACAATCATGAAAGTCAAGAAAAAATTACAAGTGTATGGAAAATATCAAAGGAGCCTAGAAAAAAACATGGGTAATTGAAAAAACTCTAGCGCATTAGAACCGCTATAAAACTGATTTTCGAAGAAATTGTGTTTGAGGGACCAAAAAATAATGAAAGACGTAATGCCCTGTTTGTAATATCATATCAACCATTTCTTCATTCTCAAGCTACCATCCGAAAAATGTTCAAAACTCGGCAAATTTAAACATTGGTTCCTTATTTTTATTGCCAATGCTTTGCATATGACTATATAATGGAAGCATTTGCCGGTGCAATTTACGAAAATGTCTGGTGCTGGAAACCCTATGTTAGCAGCATAGCCAAAATTATATCAAATCTGATTCACGTTGAATTAAACTCACCCGGTGAATTACATTTCGATTGAATGACTGCGCTGGAAGTTATAGGGGTGAAAAGAATTTTAGGGTTACCACCCTCAAAACTTCAAATTTTCGAAACGTTAATAATTGATGTTAATGGTCATTGCAGAATAATTCCCATTTGAAAATTTTATGACAAAATCGCTTAGTAAAGAAATACATAAAAGTTGTAAAAATAGCCATAGCTGGCAGTCCTTTCATGATACTTTTACGAAATTTCTATAAAATTTGGCTTACAACAAAGTATATTTATCGGATCGAAAATTATAGGGAAACAAGCTTAGTTTTGCTGAGCAAAATTATGATGTTAAATTACCATAGCTGGCAACTCCATTCAAATATCACAAACAAATTTCTACCAAATATGTCTTAGAGTAAGTTACAAATAATGTGTGAACTTCATTAAAAATTTGTTGGCTGAATCGGAGGTTCTAGGCTAACAGTTTTTTTCCGCAGTGAGATTTCAAGATGGAACCACTGCCACAGGGTTGCCCGCATTTCAAAATCACTTCGATCAGACTTGGTTCTAGTTAATACCAACATACAAGAATGTGGCTTGTGGATTCAGCGCCAGCCTCAGTGTGTTCCAGCTAAAAGGAAGGGACAAGACAAGGACTTGTATTGTCGCCAAAAAAGAGGTGGCAGCAATCTTGATTCCGCAGCATTGTGATGGGGACACAACCACAGTGTGTTTGGAGAGGAGGATTGCTGGTAGCGGCACGAAGCTGTGCCTGCTGGCGGCGGTCTATCTACCATACGACGTGGATCCCATCACACCCGGACTGAGAAGATTGGCAGAAGCGGCTATGACAACTGATGCTGTTATTGGCTGTGATGGAAATGCTCACCATGAAATATGGGGAAGCACCAACATAAACGAAAGAAGCAGGTGTTTGCTAGAATTTCTAACGTCAACCAACCTCAACATCCTCAACATAGGTAACAAACCTACATTTATCACTAGGAACAGGGCTGGAGTAATTGATATTACCCTGGCAACTCCAAGCATAATGGAAAGTGTCCACAGCTGGCAGGTTTCTAACCTGCCATCGCTCTCGGACCATCAGTGGCTATGCTGGAATATCGGCTGTTCTGTTATCTCACCTAAAAAAGTACGGAACCTGAGAACAGCACAATGGGAAGTTTATTCAAGGAAAACAAATAGACACCTCAGGGCACTAGATGATCTGGATCTTTCGAGTCCAGGACGACTTAACGAGCAGGTGAGCTGATTAACGGAAATCTTAGTGTCAGATTTCAAAGACGTGTGTCCGGAAAAGCCCGTTAGGAAGAACGCTATCTTATGGTGGAATGGTGAACTAACAGAGGCTAGAGGTCGCACACGAAGGGCGTTTGACAACGCAAGGCGGTTCGGAAACGTTGAAGACTGGGATCGATACAAGCAGGAGCTGTCGCTCTGCAAAAAGAAGATAAGACGAGAGAACATTGAAGGAGGAACAGAGGCTGCCATAATCAGGAAGGTCCTAAGCGTAACCCCCGGCGTACCTACGCTTTCGCGAAGGGAAAACGGGGATTGGGTGGAGGACCCGAAAGAGTGCTTGGATATGCTAATCGAAACTCACTTTCCAGAATCAACTTGCGCGGCACCGCGGAGTGACGTACTTCGAGGTACCCACCGGGTGTCTGAGCGGCTGATTAAGGAAGTAGTTGATGAGGTTAAGTTTGAATGGGCTATTGGCACATTCCGACCTTACAAAGCTACAGGGATTGATGAGATATCACCCATCATGCTTCAAAAAGCAGATAAAACCACCATTCCCATTCTGCAGCGTATTTTTACCGCATGCCTCTGCCTCGGGGTAGTACCCGAGCAATGGACAAAAGCTAGGGTGGTCTTCATTCCAAAACCTGGTAGGTTGAATCATCATTACGTGAAGGACTTTAGACCAATCAGTTTAACATCGTTTCTGCTCAAAACACTAGAGATGTTCGTTGATCTGCACATCAAAAGCTCGATTGATGTCACGAGACTCTGTGTTGATCAACACGCGTATCTAGCGGGCAGATCTGTAGATACGGCATTACACAAAGTTGTCGGTACAATAGAAAAATCCTTACGGCAGAAGGAATTCACGTTGGCAGCCTTCTTAGACATTGAGAGGGCCTTCAATGATGTCACTGTTACGAGTATCATCGATGCCTTGGTTCGATATGGAGTGGATAAAACTCTGGCGACCTGGGCATCGGACTTGCTCAAGAGTAGGCGGATTGAGGCTACCTTTTTGGAGGCCAAAGCGGAAAGATTAGTCGGAACCGGAACACCACAAGGAGGGACTATATCTCCCCTTTTCTGGATCCTAACAGTCAACGAAATACTGGAGAATTTAAGGGCCAGTGGCTTTGAGGTAGTGGCGTATGCCGATGACATTGTGGTACTTGTGAGAGGTGCGTTCCCACAAACTTTGTCGGACCTTATGCAATCGGCGCTGGACCATGTCCAGACCTGGGCCAGAAAAGTTGGTTTTAGGGCAAACCCGACAAAAACCGAACTTGTACTCTTCACAAGGAAACACAGGGCACCGGCTATTGCCACGCCTAACTTCAACGATATAACATTGGAACTTGCTGACAGTGTTAAATATTTGGGCCTTACACTAGACAGGAAACTGAACTGGGGGGCTAACGTGAAGCACAGAATTGGTAAAGCTCGCGCAGCACTTTTCGCGTGCCGGTCCGCCTACTCCAATACCTGGGGTCTTAAACCTAGGGCGGCCTATTACATATTCACATGTCTGGTGAGGCCAATTTTGGTGTATGGAGCGATCGTGTGGCGGAAGGCAGCGGAGAGTAAAACTAATATCAAGGAGCTAACAAGACTGCAAAGATTAGTTTGCATATGTATTACGGGCGCTTTAAGAACCGCCCAACGGCTGGGTTGGAAATGATTTTGGGACTCATGCCCCTAGATCGATTCATCTTTAGAAGCGCAAGCCTAGCGGCGATACGCGCTAAAAGTTCCGGCATGTGGAACGATTCAGATCACTGGGGCCACAGTGGTATTCTTACAGAATGCCGCAAAAGATTTGGGCTCAAAATAATACATCTTGGCAGGAATTTCCAGGTTAAGATACCCACAAGAACAGATTGGAAGAAAAAGGAAGCTACCACCGATGGGGGCGTCTGGATTTACACGGACGGGTCAAAGACGGCTCGGGTGTGTTTTCTACGGATCTGGGCCTTAACCTGTGGTGTAGACTGTCGGACCATGCTACCGTCTTTCAGTCTGAATTACATGCTATACGCATGGCATTTGAGTCCATTAGCGGAATATCAACCAGATCAATGACGATTTGCGTTGATAGTAGGGCAGCCATTCTCGCTCTTGCGTCTTACAGATGTTCTTCAAAAACTGTTAACGCTTGCAGAGTGGCTCTCAATGAAAAGGCAAGGCATATTCCTATCCGGACTATGTGGGTGCCACGGCATAGTAGGGTCATGGGCAACGAAAAAGCCGATGAATTGGCGAGGAAAGGTTCAGGAGCTAGCAATAGCCCCTGCAACCCTGTACCACGGTCAATCGCTGGCGCCACAACCAAACTTGATGCTGCCATATGGGCCAAACTGAAGTCTGAATGGGAAAACAGGTTGGACTGCAGGGTGGCCAGGACATTATGGCCATCACCTGATCTAAGCAAAAGCAGGAAACTGCTCAAGCTCAGCAGAAACCGCTTGAGAGGTGGTTGAAACGGTCGGCTTGCTGACAGGGCACTGCCTTACCGCGTCTCATACGAACAGAATGGGACTGACATCCAGCAATTTATGCAAGAGGTGCGAGATGGAAGAGGACACCATCGAGCATACCCTCTGTGATTGTCCGGCCCTAAATAATAAACGCCTCAAGATTTTTGGTTGTTACCGCTTTCAAGGGTTAGCAGAGGTGGCCAGTACCGTCACGCTGAGTCAGCTGATCCAGTTTGGCGAAGCGGTCACTTGGCAGCTCAAACAAGCCAGCGGAGAGTGGCAAATGGGCCCAAATTGGAGGCCTAATGCAAGCCGCGTTCCCGGCAGCCCTCTTTACTAACCTAACCTAATACCAACATGTCCTGTAAATTTCACAATGATCTGATTGTGCGATCGTCAGTTCTCGTGAACAGAAATTTCGAGTGCTGAAAATAGAGGTAATTTGGTGATAGATTGCCGTTCTTGTGCAAATTGGAATTTTGAAAATTTCAAATTGACATGGTGGACAAAGGTTAAAATTTATCAATAATTTGAATTTTTGGTCAAAAAGCAAAAATAATTCAGGAGGCTCGATGATTTCAAGGTTTTTTTTCACGTGCTTGCCTTAGTTACAGGGGTTATAGTTTAAGTAAGCATGAATACGCTTTGTAAATTTCACGATGATCTAATGTTTCTGTCAGAAGCTATGACAAATCAAAATTTGAATAAAAAAAAACTCCTTCCCTACTTTTAGGCACTCAGCGCCTACATAGGGTTGATAATTTTCAATTATTTTTATCATGGACAAGCATAAAACATAATTAGTTTTCATTTTCAGTATTTTTTTTCAACGAAAATATCCTCTGGATAGAAATATAGGGGTTCCTGAAAATTCACTAAAATACCCGCCGCCGCCAAAGCGTTAAAGATATCTTAATTCTAACGAACCATGGCCCTACTCCCAATACTAACCTATTGTCTCTGAAAATTTCAGCTCAATCGGGTCGGCCACTCCTCAGATTAATAATCTTTATATATATATATATATATATATATATATATATATATATATATATATATATATATATATATATATATATATATATATATATATATATATATATATATATATATATATATATATATATATATATATATATATATACATAGATATAAAGAAATATTAATTTTCGGCAAAACGAGTCTAATACCAATTTTCTTCGAAAATCAGTAAAAAGATTAAATCTACACAGAAACATCAAAAAAAGAATAGTCTGCAAGCTTCGAAAATTCTAGAACCTCAGTGAAATTAATCTGGCAGTTTGAAAAAGAAATCTAGGAGTTTGAAAAAAATACGACAGCTTATAAAAAGACTAATGATATTAGGAAAAATATCTAAGAAGTTATAAGTTAGGTCCAAATTTAGAAAGTTAGGGAAAATCTAAGTAGATGAAAAACCCTTATTATAGAAATCTGTGTTTAGAAAAGAATCTATATGCTTACAAAAAATCTAAGAGCTAAGAAGAAAGCAGGGTTTAGAAAAACTATGAATTCAAGAAAAAAAACAAACAATAAGCATATCTTACTGTTCAAATTTAACAATTTCGTAGCAAGGACCAGGGCGAATCGCCAAGATCTGTGTTGGGGTGTGACTAGCACTTGAACTAGCTGGCGTACTTAGGATTAAACGCTGAAGCGTAAGTAAGGGAGTCATCCGCATACAGAAGGGTTTTGGCCTGATTATTTTGTTCACATGGCTGATCTGCAGTAAAGATATTAAAAAGGATGGGCCTAGAACTGAGCCTTGAGGTACACCACTAGAGATTATTTTGGTTGGAGAGATTGCTTTTCCTATTTGGACGAAGAAGTGCCTGTTAGTGCGGAAACTTTGTATTATTTTAACAGTGTCAACTGGAAAATTGTGTTGTATGAGTTTATAAACGATTCCATCTATCCATACAGAGTCAAAGGCTTTCTCAATGTCTAGAAAGCAAGCAGTGGTTGATTGACCTGTTTGAAGCGCCTTTGAGGTATCACACTGAAATTTGAGGAGGGCATGATTAGTTGAATGTTGAGCCCTGAAACCAAATTGAGCAGAAGGTATAATGTTTTTTTCTTCAATGTGAGGCTACATTTTCTTTAGAATTATTCTTTCTAACATCTTTGCTATGTTAGAAAGAAGTGAGATAGGTCTGAAATTACTCACGTCGTTTGAATTTCCTTTCTTGGGGATCGGGAATATTTTTGCGACTTTCCAAGGGATTGGGAAGTAGCAATTGTTAATGCAGTTGTTGAGAATAACTGCAAAGGCACAGTAAACACTGATGGGAGTGTGTTTTAGAATACACATAGAAATGTTGTCTGGGCCAGAAGACTTTTTGTTGTTGCTTGTTTTGATGATTGCGGCCAAATAAACGGGGTTGATGAATATTCTCTGGTCAGTGGGACATATTGCCAAGTTTTCTGTTGTAAATGGGGTCCGATTTGCAAAAGCTTCTGATTTTTGCTGATCTGAACTCAAAAGTTGATCGTTGAGTGAGACTTTCTGGAGAGAAAATGACTTACGGCCAGTAAACCTATTGATATGTTTGAACATATCTGGGCCCGGTTTCACTACCCTTAGTGCTGCCTTAAACTAAATCCTGCCAGTTTGTTACAACTTGAGCTATAGTTGCTGACATGGTTTTAATTTGCTCTAACACTTGTCTGTATTCGATGTTAGCTCTATTAAGGTTCCTGTGATAGATGCGATTGACCATTCTTCGAAGTATCTTCCGTTCTTCGAAAAGGTTTTCAATGAAGGGTGGTATGTTTTGATACTTATGGGAACGAGTTGTGGCTTGCGTCTTTTAACTGTCTATAGTGGATTCAATGGCATTTGAAACATTTATTATGAGAGAATCGATTTCCGGATTCAGGAGACTCCGATCTGTTGCAATTTGAATTTGTGAGATATTTGCGTCAATTGTTTTAGCGAAATCTCTCCAGTCTATTGATTGATAAGGGAAGTGAAACAGGGGTTCTTGTAGGACTATAGAAGGCTTTGAAGAAATGTGGAGAGAAAGTTCTACTGCCATGTGATCTGATTCAGCAGTTTTAGTTGTAATACACAACCGATTTGTATCATGATCGAGAAGACTTGCGGATATAATAAAGAAGTCAATGAATGAATGACCTCTAGGATGGGTTGGGTTTGGAGATGGAATGATAGCCCAATCAAGTTCCAAGATGTTATCATGCATCCAAGAAGTCAATACCCTTCCATGTGCATTGACATATATAGCACATAGGAGGATACAATCGCTATTCTGCAGTACAAGCCTACTGGTGCAGACATTCACGGTACTAAGTGTGAGTGGAGTTACTTCTACAATATTCAGCTCTTTTTTGAAAAGGATTGCTGTGCCTGAGCCGTTATCACACCTAAGAAGGGTGTGACGTGGGAATGAAGGTTTATGGCGAGAAGTGAGGTGAGTTTCAGAAAATAACATTATATCAGGCTTATATTCCTGTGAGAATTTTAGAAGTGGAAGCCTTTTGGCATGCGAAACAAGAGACCCTACATTTAAACATGTGATTTTTAAGTTCATGGTGAGCACATGCTGAAAACAAAGCTCTTGAAAGCAAGATTTTTTTCTTGCTTGTCACTTATTTCTCTGAATTTGGGAAGGAACTCTTTTACTTTTTTTATTAGGCTGAATAGGTCCATACCTGTGATCTCCATGCTGTCTTTCATGCAGAAATCAAAAGCATCCTGCTCAGCCACTTTAGGTTTATTCGCGTGTAACGTTTTTTGATTTTTGAGACTGGGGCTTACCAGTGGCTACGCTGGCATATGAAATGTTATTTTTGGTAAATGTACTTACTGATTTTTGTATAAACTGCTGTCTTTGCGTATTTTCTTCTCGCCTGGTTTTTATCTGTTTTTTGATTTGGGTGAACGTACTGCACCCTCGGTAGTTTGCTGGGAGTCCATACTTCCCACAGTTGACGCAGAACGCCGGAGACTCCTCGCTGGCATCATTATTTCCACGCTGGCACTCTCCTGGCCGATGAGACTCGTTACACATGACACAACGATACTTCATCCCGCAGTTTGTGGCTACATGTCCGTATACTTGACATCTGAAGCACTGCGTAATGCCTCGTGGTCGAAGTCTTTCGAAATTAACCTTCTGGTTGAGAAAGTATCGGATTTGGGCTAGCTGCTCTAGTTTCCCGTCAGCTGGTAACTGCACCAGGAACATGTCGAGTTGAATCCCTCGTTGTTTGGACCTTGATGTTTCGAAGCGTTGAACTTTTTGCCAGCTAGTGCCTGGGAGCGCTAACTCCAGAGCTGCCTTAACTTCTTCCGCGGAGAACGAATGATGAATGCCTCGCAGAATAGCTGATTTCGTTTTCTCGTCTCGTGGTGTAAACGTGAAACATTCAGCACCATCCTTCTTTAGCTGCTTGAATATTTTCTTTGGCTCCGTCGTTTTAATAATCGTTTTTCTACCACGATTGGAGATTTCCAGCTCTCCTACCTTCTGTCTGATGCTCTGCTTGAAGTCCCTCACGTTAAGGTTTTCGCACACTATCGGAGTTTTGTTTTTCTTGGCCGTTCCGGGTTTTCCGAAAATCGTTGTATCCTTCTCTGCTTCCTCCATTGGTTCACTCGTTCGTTCTTCGTCATCATCCTCGTCCATTGATAGAACCTCATAAAGATTCTTTTTGCTGCATGATGCTTCGGGCTCGGTAACCATTTTGATTTTGCATGGTTTCTTCCTTTTTCCGCTTGATTCGACGGTTGTATACCCAAGGGTATTTGCGCAGTCCTTGTGTGCACGGCTAATATCCTCAACCGTATAATTAAATTTTTCCATCATAACTTGATGGAGTTTGTTATACGCGATGAGGATATTTTCATGTGTTGTCTTCTCGTCATTCCCTCGCGAAACGATGCAATCAAATTGCATATCGCTCGCCATAAGGGAAAATTAACCTCTTTTTATTCAGTTTACTTATAGAATAACTATAATAATCCGAACAAAATTGAATCAAATGAAAATATTCAAAATATTCGCCGAACAGTATTTCACAATTTGAAACAACTATGAAATACCATTACAAATCAGAAACCAGTCTGAATATCCCAAATACTCACTGCTCTCAGCAACCGTCTTACTCATCCGAGTGCTGAACACAGAATGAAAAAAAAAATTGATATATTTTCCAGAGAACTGTTATAATTTTGGAGCTAGTGCCGGTTGCACTTTGACTCCCTTCCTCTCAGTGAGCGTTCATACGCTCTCCTTTTCCTCTCTGTTATATTTTAGGCTATTTGTCGGTCCCTCGTAGGTCTGCTACTTTAGTATCCTAATGCTCTTAGGTTTAAGTAGATATCGTTTTCTCTTTGTTCTTGGAATCTTAAGATAGCAAGGGTGCTGTTGGAATGTGTGTCGATTGTGTCGAATAGTTTTAGTGCCTTGTCTGGTATGAACTTGTCTATTGTTTCTATTCGTAAGTCTTTGTGTATGTCAGTGCTTCTAATGTACCAGGGTGCTCTTGTTAGCTTCCTCAGGGCCTGGTTTTGGCAAGTTTGTAACTGTTTCTTGTTTGTCCTGTGTGTTTGGTAGAAGATACTGCTGCCATATGTTATGGTTGGTCTGATGATTTGCTTATAGATAAGGACTCTGTTCTTAATATTAAGCTTATTTGATGTAAGTAATAGGTACAGTTGGTTCAGTATTCTGTTAGCCGTTAATCGTTTGTTTTGTATGTGCGTATTCCACGAAAGTCTTGTGTCAAAAGTGAGTCCTAGGTATTTGGCTGTCGTTTTCCATTCTATGGGTTCATTGTCTACTGTAAGTTGGCTTGGATTTTGTCTTCGTCGTCTTGTCACGAAGATTGCTTGGGTTTTTTCCGCGTTGATACGAATATTCCACTTCTGGAAGTAACCCATCAGCGTGTCTATGTAAAGTTGGAGATTGCTGGTTATAAATTCAGCCTGTCGAGATGTGTAGTAGATGCAGGTGTCGTCTGCAAAAAGGGAAATTTTTGTTGTGGGCATCCTTGGGATATCTGCAGTGTATATGGTATACAACAGTGGTGAGAGTGGAGAACCTTGCGGAACTCCGGCTTCTATTGGTCGTGTGCTAGAGAAGTGGTCGTTTATTCGAACGGAAAAGATTCTGCCCTCAAGGAATGATCCAATCAACTGTATAAGGGGTTTTGGGATATTAAAATCGTACATTTTAACGATAAGCCCCGCGTGCCAGACCTTATCGAATGCCTTGGCAACGTCAAACATAACAAGACCTGTTGATTTCTTTTGAATGAACCCAGTTATAATGTGCTGTGTCACTCTGGCTAGCTGTAGCTCGGTAGAATGGTGGGCTCTGAACCCGAACTGCTCTTCTGGGACTATGGATTTGTCGGTGACTACTTTCTCAAGTCGTGAAAGTATTAGCCGTTCTACTAACTTCCCGATCGAGGATAAGAGGCTGATTGGTCTCCAGTTTTGCTGAAAAGTGAGGTCTTTATGTGGTTTTGGGACCACCGTTATTGTTGCTTTTTTTCAGAGGCTCGGAAAATAATTTGTTTGGAAGATCGCATTGGCAATGTCTGTTTTCTCTTGAATTTTGTTATCTGGTAGGTGTCTGAGGCAGATATTTGTCACCGTGTCTAGTCCTGGTGACTTACGTTTATTTAGCCGAGCTATCAGCTGCTTAATCTCTTCTTTGTCCGTGGGACGGATCTCTTCTTCTCTTTAGGTTGCTGTCTCTAAAATGTTGGCGGCTCTTTCTTCGATCTCTTCTTCCTGATCATATTCCTGTGGGTTTGTTGTGTTCTCTTTGATTTGCAGTTCTAGTGTATCTGCAAAGGCCTCTGCCTTTTCCTTGTTGTCGTATTTAAGGCCATTAGGGCCATGGATTGCTGGTATTGCAACTTTGTTTTTTTGTCTAAAATATTTAGTCATTCTCCAAAAATTGTTGTCTCCTGGTTCCATACTTAGAAGAAAATGTTCCCACTGTTTGTTCTAGAATAGTGAGATCTGCTGGCTAATATGGTTTGTGAGACGGTTCACTTCCCGTCTTGAGCTGGGATCTCCAGTGCGTCTAGCTCTTCTCCTTACTCGATTTCTTGTTTTGATTAGCTCTTTAATGTCCCTTGGGAGCTCGTATGGGCTATAGCCTTCTATCGGGGTCTTTGTGGTGAACTCTTCTTTCACTTGGACTATTTTGGTTGATAGGTTTTCAATGACTCTATCAATGTGTCTTGCTGTTTCGATAGCTGGCTGCGTGATATCGGCCGCCATTGTGTCCTGAAAAGCCTGCCAGTTCGTTTTGGATCTGTATTTTAGGGGATCGTCAATGTAGACGTCTTCTATTAAAAAGAGTACGGGTTTATGGTCAGATGAGAGCTCATCTAGTACTCTGGTCCGCACATTGTGCTGGAAGTCCAAGGAGAGACCTATGTCCAGAGCGTGGTTGTTCGTTATCCCGAAGTGGGTAGGTTCGTTTGGTATATGTGGGCTAACTTGTTTGTCCATGACGAACTTTTTTAGCAGTGTTCCCGCTCTGTTGCTGCTCCTATCTCCCCAGAGTCAGTGGCAGGCATTAAGATCTCCAGCTATAAAGACGGGTCCTTCTTGATCGAGCAGTTTAGAGAGATCTGGGGTAAAATTGAGTGAGCTTGGGGGCTTGTAGACAGAAATCTCTACGAACTCAAAAGACTGAGTGTGGACTTTGATTGCTATTGCCTTTAGTTGATCGAGGTTGGGGATGGTGATATGATGGTGGCTGATATTTCGTTCTACGAGGATGGCGGTACCACCTCCTCTGCCAGTGAGTCTATCATTTCCATAGAAGTGATAGTTAGGAAAACGGAGATGATCTCCGGGTTTAAGGAATGTTTCTTGTATGAGGACTATGTCGACTTTGCAGTCAAAGAGGAGTTGTAACAGTTCCCCTGTTTTGTTTTTTATGGAATTCGCATTCCATGTGAGGACTGAAACATGGTCGAGGACTTTCATTGTGAAAGTTTTTTAGAGGGATTTGTGAAAGCTGGAAATGCAGAAAACATTCCTTGTACCATTTTCGCCATCATGTTTTTCATCATGAACTGGAATTGCTCCTGCATGTTGGAGAAGATATGGTTCATGTATTCTGCATTTGGGATCTGAGTACTATGTTGTAGTGGCGGGGTTGGTTTTTGGGTCCTGGTGGATTTAGTTGGTTTAGCCTCAGGGACGGTGGTAGGTGTTCGCTCTTTTGCAACCTGTGCAAATGATTTTTTAAGATTTTTTGGATGTTTTGGACATCCTCCAAAACTTGCGGGATGCTCCCCGCTGCAGTTAACGCACTTGGCCTTCTCGTCTTTTTGTTTGGTGCATTCTGAGTGATGGTGGAGTCCATCGCACTTGACGCATTTGGCTTGTGCGTGGCAGTTATTTGATGGCCAAATTGCTGGCAATTGTGACATTGCGAGTGTCCGCCACGTGGTTTTTGGGCTTCTTCTTTGCACATCAGATGACATACTGCCTTAATATTATATATGTCCGTTTCTTGCCTAAGAAGAAGGACTTTAACAAGTCTGGAAGGACCGTTTCTTAGTTTGAATAAAAACACCTCAATTGGGTGGAAGCCTTGCTCTTCAAGGTCTTCTTTTATTTCGGCTGGGGTGAGCCCGTGCAGACCCCTAATGATTATGTTAAGATTTTTTTCTTCGGCCAGAAGATAGGTGTGAAACTCTATTTTCTCTGCCTTCAGTAATCTGGTTAGTTTCCTGTGGTCCTGCGGGGTTTTTGGGATAACCTTGATTCCAAGGTAAACTCTTTTTGCTGTCTCGTATTCGATTTTTAGCTTTTATTGCTCTGCTTAACTGGGTCCATTTTTCTGGTTGCCGAATGATTATTGGCACTGTTGACTTCGTCGCGGCTGTGTCCTTCTTTACCTGGGCCTGTGCATCAGGTTTGCTCACTTGTTTGTTGCTTTGGGGGGATATTGGATTTGCCAAGACCACAGGTGTTGGCTTTTTTGGTGTTGGCAGGGCAGGGAACTCTCTCTCAAATTTTTTTTCCCGCACTATTCTCTGTCTCCATGGGTGAACATTCACTTTCACTTTGTTTTATTGTGGCGCTAGTTGGTTCCTCTTTTCGCTTTCGTTTTGATGGTACTTTCGACGGTGGTGAGCTATTTACTCCTAATAGCTGGTGCATTAGCTCTTGGTTTTGTCGAAAGAGCTCGGCATTCTGCTTCCTCTGATCTGTCAATTCTTTCTGGCTCTCCCTGAGTTGTTGCAAGATCTCCTCCATCCGTAAGTTGATCTGACTTATCTGAACCGTAAGTTCAGATATTGTCTTATCTTTTCCTTTCAGGGATTCTTCCTCTTCATCCTCACTTGAACCGCTGTCGGAGTCTACATCCGATTCGCAAGCCTCGTTGTCCAAGACTTGCTCTGAGCGATCACTTCCTTTCATCTTTTTTTCCCCCCTTAATAAAATATACTCTCTCCAATCTGTTTGGACTTTATCACTTAACACAGAAAATTATTATCGCTCATTATCACGATCGTCCCTGATACGATGAATGATTTCGTCGTCGGCTGCCCGGATTCTTTAATTGTTTTGGGATGAAAACTCTCTTCCACGTGTGTCCTCTCTCGTCGCTCGCTTACGGGTTTTCCCTCATTAAGCCAATCGCTGTCTCTCTTCGCTCTCTCAATGTTCGGCTCTGATGGTTAATCCGTCGGCTAATTGTCGGCTGTGCGGTAGCAATTGAAATTCCTGTTTTTCAAGTCCTCCTAATTGCTTTGTACGATGTGATCGTCGCGGCGGCTCTAGGCGGTCTGTGTGACTAATATATTTTCTTATTCTAACATTCTTATACACAAAATTACAAGTCATATACAAAATTATAATGTTGCTGAGGCAGCGTCGCACGAATCCACATGCAAGTCGTAGATACAGTCAGCAGTTTGTTTTCACTAATATGATTTCGTTTCCATGAACATTCCGTATTTGCAGGAAATATGACTCGAATGTAACTATGAGTTGACTGTATCCACGACTTGCATGTACATTCGATGTAGATGATCTGCTGATGTCTAGTGGTGTCGGATAGCCCTCCGTCAGACGATGGAATTTGTTGATGTTTATTAACACTTACAATTAATTAGAATCTTAAGCTTTTACACCGAATTTTTGCTAGTCAAAAAACATAATCTATCTCTATAAAAAAAAATATATTTCCCATTTTAAATTCAATAAAATAAGTAAATCGTTTCCTACATATATTTTTTTTAAAAACATTTAAATAATATTTAGGCAATAGCACCGCAACCAGTACCTGGCGAATACTATCAGCGTGATTTGAGAAAAGACATAGACGAGAGTAGAGATGACATTTCATATGATAGCGATGACAGTGATTATTCACCATCGTCGATTAATGCTGACTTACGATCACTATTACGTCATAGTAAACAATTAAATTTTGGTGACATTATGCAATCATACTATGATCAACCTAATCTCTCTCAAGATCAGGATGATCATGCTTTGAATCTTTTTTATTAGTTCAATATTTTCAGAAGAAAACCGATCACAGAGAACAAAAAGAAACATGCATTCAAAAAAAAGGAAAGAAATGAAAACTTTTGAATTGGAATCATAGAAAATCAGTAAATTGGGTTTTTTGGCATATAAGCTACGTCCAGTTATTGTTGTACTATAAAACAAACCAAAACAAAAAATAGCTATATGTGTAGAGTGAAAGGCTTCTCAGATAACTCAAAGCCATCCAAAAAGAGAGTGGTGTTTTATAGAAGTTAGTAAATTCAATTATTTTTATGGGAATTGTGTCGTCGTCGTCAACTTTTCCGAGAGTGCGGTAATCTGTATATTATATTGATAAATTAAACTGAGATAACTACGACACAATTTGTTTTTTATGAACATAAAATACAATGATTGAGAATCAGTTTTTTTATATGAAAAACCAAAGAAATCAGAGAGCTCTTAAACAATCAATTTCTAAAAGTCAAACTGCCGAATCAAGTAGCAATGGTTATACCATGAAATATTTAATCAGATCAATTGATTTTTCTGGTATTTTGTGTAGGCTATTTTGTGCCATCAAAGTTTAGACATGCTTTTACCACTACACCATCGACTGTAATTTAGAAGAAAAAACTTCGCGTCCTAGGAGTGTTCGAACTTCAGCTTACAATAATATGGTATTGCAAATCAGCTTATTTCTACAAGCTACATTCAGACAAATTCAATATAAATCATCAAGAATATTTTCTTGCAACATTTTCTAACGATCAACCGATATGATTTAAAAAGGTGAAAATGTTTTACGCTTCAAAATTGAAAGTGCATAATCACGTGACCATACAAAATGACGGTTCGTATGAAATTTGTAGGGTTGTCATAAATTGAGCAGCATACCTAGAGTTTTTATCAATTCAACATGATAGGATGTTTGCAAATAAAACTGTCTGAAATGTGTTTCAATACGCATTTTACACATTTTGAAGCATGAGCTATCAATTTATGGACAGGAATGTATTAGGCTAGGGTTTTAGCGGCATAATGTTATTTTTCGAAAATAATATCAACAAAAACAACATGAAGTGATAAGAGCAAGTAAAATGATTAAACTAAAAGTGACTTTAGGTTTTTATACCACCCATGTCAATTAGATCTGAAAATATATTACTTTCATTTAAACAAAAAAGCAGAGTAGAGTTTCGGATCTTTTCATTTGTTCTTTCAGTTTTTTTTTGTAATTTTACACAATCAGAATGTAGGAAAGTGCCGACACATTCCTTTGTTCATGCTACTCTGATTCTCTTTAGTGTTGATACCTTTGCTACTTGATAATAGCTACCACTTTTTTGGACAATTTTCTTTAAAAAAAATGACAATTCAAAAGATAGTGTGTTACAACAGATTGGGCTATCGTCGGGTGAAAATTCGTCAAAATTAACGAGCTCATTGACAAGTGCACTAGCTAAAAGATAATGACAAGTTGATCGAAAATTCAGAAAAAAAGTAAATAATGACAATAAATATGTAGCATTAATGCGATTCTTATACAAATTTAAATATATATATATATATATATAAATATGAGAAAAAAAATATGAAGATATATCTAATCATAAATGAACATATTTAAAATATTAATATACCTACGACAATAATTTTTACATGAAAAAAAGCTATAAAGTTATAATAATATTTTCAACTGCATTCAAGTGATTATAGATGTTAAAAAACATTCATTGGTCCTATCCAGCTTTGGAAAAGAAAACTCGTATCAAAAGACAAACATTTGATCAATAATGACAGCAGAATGTTCTTTAAAAATTTATTCCAATGGTAAGTTGAGTACTAGACGAAGAATTCGGTCATATCACTAAGAGTTAGTTACAGTTATCCGAATGATTCTATATTTTAAATCTGTCATATTTCGGTACATATCATAAAAGAAAGGTAAATGAAAAATATTATGAGCATTTTCAATAACCGCCTGATGCGTATCACATTGTATAGTTAAATGCCTACGAACATATCAAAAACAAATAAAACTATGTCGTATCAGATACTATCCAGCAGGTAACCATATCAATATAATTCTTGGAATTTTCACTGTCGACTTTTATACTATTTTATAGTCATTTGAATGCAGATAGATATATTCAAAACATCAAGATTGAAATTAGTAGTGGAAAATTGATTACCTGAAAATGAAACCTATTAAAATTTTGATACTATTTTAAATCTAACATAACATTTCATAAACTGGTATAAACAAGGTGCGAAAAATAATTGTAAAAAACCAAACAAACAACTAAAAGATATTTGATTTCTGTGAGCACTCTCACTCATATCCTACATAATTGTGTGGTATTGTTTTATTTTTTAACTGTTTTATTTCAATCGTGATATTATTTGTTTGATTGCTGAGCAAAAAATAATAATAATAATTAAATAGTCATCTAAAAGACTTAGAACAATGTTTCAATCATTCATAAATATTGAATTCTATATAAATATTTAAAAAAAAAACTATGGCAGCTGCAAAAACACCTTACAACTAAAATAGTCTAAAAACACACATTACTTACATATCGTTACGACTACACTACACAAACAACCAACATTTAACTTTGAACACAAATGCACTATTATGATTCTGTAAATTGAAGATGTGTATGATAATCTAGGAATTATTCCGCACATTTCGAGACATAAATAGAGAGAGAGAAGAAGGAAGAAAACAAATCGGACAAAATGCATACTGAACAGATGAGAAATTGAAAATTATAATAACAGCGCAGACTCTATGCTTCAAAAAAAATTATCAGCAGTTAATTTCCTGTAATTATGTCTCTCAATATATATGACTTTGAAACTGAGGGCGGCAAGCACCAAAATTTGACACGCAATATTCTTAATTTTCAGCGAATGAGTGCAAGAGTGCAGGATAAGTAAATTACGGGGTAAAATTTAACAAAAAAACAAAGTGGTGTCAAATTTTTTCAGGACTAGTACAATAATAAGAGCAATTGCCTGTTTTTGCCCCCACCTGCACACGCCACTGATCGGTCTTCAGAATAAGTGGAAAAAAATGATTTCTTCGTCAAGCAACAAGCAGAAAATACGTGTCTACTGCTAAGGAAGTCATAAAAATCTGGACATTTTTATTAAATGTGTAAGGGAATTTATTCTAAGTCAACCGGCTCTATACAAATGAATAATGTTGCTTCACTTATTACATAATTTCGGCAATTATATGGTGGGGAGAAGAAAAAGGTGTGAATAGCCGTCGTTGAAGATAATATCTCTGAACCCTGCTTCTAGCAAACTCAAGTCTAATCTTCTCACAATAAATTTAATTTTCAAAGAATATTTCCTCCAAATATCTTCTAAGTTCATTTGGCCTCAACAACGACAAGCATAAAATGTAAAGTTTCACAAATGTTATCCATCCCTTCTCCTATCTTTTTCATTTATACAAAAAATGTGTTTTCGAACTGGTCAGCATCGAAACGACAGAACCTATTCTTGTTTTTATTTGTCAAAAAGTTTTCAATAGCAGATTCAAGGATTATCAACTAAAAATTAACCTGACTGTATTTTAAGTATAGTATCAAAGTTAGTTTTTTTCAACAAGGAGAGACTGATTTAAATTTCAGCCTTAAGGGTTCATTCTACTTTCGAGAGAAGAAAAAATACCATTTTTAAAATATTTTTTTTCTCAAAAACTACAATGGTTATTAACTTCATTCTCTTTTTATATTAAAGATATTGTCTTTAGCATTTCAAAACAGTACATATTATCTATTTATTTATTTTGTTAAACTCTCAAAAAGTGTTGGCAAAGGGAGATATGTATGTCGATGGCGGGAGTGATACGGCCCAAAGTATTTACCTGGTATGAAAAAAAAACTGTTTTATTATTTAGCAGCCATGTCGCTATCGCAGCTACTAAAAATTAACCTGTTAAAGAAAAAATTAACTAAGTTATATTAGTTTGAAAATTAAAATGTGGAAATTACAGCTTCTTTTTGGAATTTTCGGTTATAAAATATACTAAATTTTTACGATAAAATTATAATTGTAGTACCAACGATAGCCACTAATATTTAAAATAATGTATTAAAATTTCAGAGAAACTGGTTGGTTAGTTTTTTCTAAATCAATTCCGCCGATTAGAAAAACATGGTTTTAAGAAAAACGCGTTTAAAGTTTTATGAACAAAATGTCTCGTGAGAAGCCATGCGTTCGGCATAATTAATTCGCACTGCATCCTTTTTGTGCGCTAATTCCTCTCTTTTTGGACCAATGGTGATCCCCACGACCTCCATAATTTTTAGAAAAGGCTGAAATCCTTCGTTAAAAGTGCATGCGGCACAGTAGGTGCAAATTTCGAGTACCTTTTTCCCACAAAATATATGTTTAGGAGCCATATACACTTATTGAAGCTTTCATTATTATTTTGTGTGTTTGCACCTAGACATCTCTCAAGGAGACCAGCGCCAGTTAAATTTTCATAAATGGGCTTCAAAATATCTTGAACATCTTTATCTAATGGGGGTGGATGCAGGTAATGTTGCCCAGTAGCTTGAGCCTGCTGCCATTTACACCACGACTCTGGACCTGGTGGACAAAATTCGTGTTGCGGTTGCTCATTTGTAGATATTTTATGAAAAAATTTTACGCAAATCGCATTTTTTCATATCCTCCATTGAATTGGGGTTTCGACGTATTGCCAGTCCATAATAAATTGGCAGATCAGCTATCAATATATTTGTGATTTTCACGAGTTTTGCGCTTTTTTGCAGCCTGCGATGTCTCAGTGTCTTCACTTTGCCTCATTATTTTCCGTAGTTGCGCGAGCTGTCTTTTTACTCCTGTAGCTCTTTTATGCATTCGTTTTTTTCTATATGTAGCACACATTCTTTCTTTTAACAACCAAATCATCACCATATGGTTTAATTTCTGTTGAAGTCTTAAATGTCTTTGAATCGCCATCACCGATATAATTGGCATATTTTACTCCGTGTAGTTCGGCAGACCGTTCAAACATTTCAACCACACCGTCAACTTCCTTTTTCCAGCTCTGCCGGTATGATTTGCGGTACACTCATCTTTATGGTTCTCGTACCATGTGTTATACTCAACAGTGTCTTCGTTATATTTCCAGCCTTCAAACGCTTTACATGTACTGCACTTCACAATTATGTCAACAATTTTATTACTATACTTTCCAATCAACGTTACAGCACCCAAAAGAGAAGTATAACCTCGTTTTGCCCATGATCCATCACCGGATACCGTCAAATAAGTTTCTTAAGTTTCGATTACCGCGGAATTTCCTTTTTTTCCCAGATTGACTTCGTCGTCTGAAGTTTGTTTTACTGAATTTTTGATCCATTTCGCACGATCTAATTTCACCAATATACGAAAACAAACTAAACAGCTCCAACCATTAAAATAACGCATACGCTAGCCCTAGTAGGTTAAGTATGTACCCTAGTAGGTGTATTCATATCAATATTTGACAGCCTTTGACTCAAAATTTATCGTACAAATATATAACACACGCTAAAACTAGCTTCACATGTAAGTGGTAAGGGCTAAAATAAACGCAGCGACTATCTGCATTTCGACCTTAATATAACCTAAAATACCTGGAATTTCGCAACGAAAATTTAACACAGCACTTTTGAGAGTATACACTTACAGAAAATGCAAAAAGAAAAAAAAAACGTTTTTTTAAGCTGCAAAGTAGAATGAACCCTTAAACCAAAATTTTACTCTAATATCACTCATACGATTCTATATATGTACAAAACTCGAAGAAATTCGTGAAATTTATGAAAAAGATATAGATAAACCCTATGTTAAATACCTTTGCGACATATCTCAAAAGGGAAAGGTCACAACAAAAGTCTACAAACCATAAATTCAGAGATTCAGTTTCGGGATGTTGAAAGGATGAAAGGAATCATTGAAATATCTTTTACACTAAACTATGAAGCCATTGAGAAGTGTGTACATATCAAGCTTAACCTTCGATCAGCAGACATGTATGTAAATTTTTCACCTTTTTTTACATCGAATCGAAAGACTTGTGATGTGAAAAATAATAACTTTGTCACAACAGCAAAATATTTCTTGTTGCCTTTTCGATGCAGGCAATCAATCATTTTTAAGCCGATCGAAACTAAACGATAAGGGTATTTCGATTTTTGAAAGCATACGAAGGCAAAAGATTTGAGATTATAAGGGGGGAAACAATCAAAAAAGTTCCTAAGTTTCACTTCTAACTGCGAAATAGAATAAAATCTAATAAAAATATAGATGCATATCAACATGTTTCCCGATATTTAAATAATCTATTACAAATCTATCACAAATCTCAGATTGTCCATAGATTGACTGAATCAACATTCAAATACCATTTGTTGCCGAAAAAGATTATCTCATTGTTACGTATGCACTTGACATATTGACTAAATTTTGATTTATGACTATATTCCAAAAACAATGTCTCCGAACACGGTGGCCAAAAGTCAACATCCAGATAGAGAGATTCGAAGCTTACTTGGAACTAATTCATGAAATTATCTATGAACAACAGCCTGAAATAGTAGCAAACGACGTTCGGTAACTGCCGGATAGAGAAACACTAAGATATTTTTCGAAGTACTATTTGGAGATAGTGTTGCTTTCACTCTCTTCTAATCGAGCGAAAGTGAAATGTGGAAACCCACGGCTAGCCATCTATTGACCATCATCATCATCCATCCATCCACTCAATCAATCCAAGATACTTTTGTATCTTTTCTGGTTGTTGCCAATGCACTTGACTCGTCATCATGCCACCCAGGATGAGATTTATATACGTTTCAGTTAGCTTTATGGCTAATGTGTCTCAGAGCCCGCATGAAACAGACACATTGCAATCAATAAATCACTGTTTAGATACAACTACGTGATTTCGGCTACTCAGTATTTTTTTAGTTGATTGGTATCAAATTTAATGTTACAATTCCAACATGATAACATGATATCTTAAGGGCAAACTCTTAGATTCGAAATTAGGCTAGCGTTAAGGCGAAATGAAAATGATCATGATTAATTTTCAGATAGAACAAAAGTCATTGTTTTCACTCATATCTTTTTGCGTAACCAAAAGAAATATCGTTTAATTTTTCGAGGCCAGTTTTTTTATCTAATAAATAGTATGATGATACCAGATCATGCCAAACAAATCCATACACTGCGATAATTGATTGCGTGTCATTTATTCACTGTTACTGTGAAATGAGAAAAACATTATTCTTGTCGTGAAGTTTTCAAATTTCAATTTTACAATCTGAATCAGAGAGTTCTAAATTAACCTTCTGTTCTCTATATACATGCCATTCTTTAGGACGTGGAATATTTTTTTGTCCTTTTTGTTGTTATTCAACTAGTACATAAGTCTTATTGGATTCCATTTGTATTTCAATTGATTCTTCTTTGAAATTTGCTTAGTATCGACATGATGATGATGAACTTGTCCTTAAATTTCATAACTTCCTCTCCAACCTAATATTCCGCACCCACTCATTCCAGCCGTTTTCGCAGACCGAATTACGCTCCTTGGTTCTGTCGTGATGTCACCTCCATCCTCACTGCTTGGGATGCAATTTTCGGGGCTCGTTCTGCTGCCAAAATTGTCGTCAATCAACCTAAGCGCGATTACATTGCAAGCAGCGAGTCCTAGTCTAATAACTAAAAACCCTTCTGGTTCATTTTCCATTCCCTGGAAAATGCCCATGGTTTCGTCGATTTCATGTTCATTTTTTCCCCCCTAGTGTAGATGGCAAAAAAATAATCTGCTTACCAGATCCCCGGATGACCTATTTCCTCGGGGTATGTGAGGTTTGACTCACTAAAAAAATGGACCATTTACAAGCCCACGAAGTTTTGAGTCAGGACCCGCCTAAGCACTGCTTCGACCCGGTCGTGCTGACTCACCCATCGGTAATCACGGACTTCAGAAACTATCACAGTTCCTGGGTCGGTAAGGCAACCCTCCTCCCGCTTTATGCGCAGCACTTTCTCAACATATGTTGAGACTGCGCGCCAGTTCTCCTCGTTTCGCAGCATTGCTTCCACGATCGTCTCAGGCGTTGCCAGGCCAATCGTGGACTCAATTGTGCGCCTCAAACTTACGAAGCGACTGCACATAAAGAATGTGTGCTGAGCATCATCTAGCTGTCAAGAATTGACAAAGGTAAAAGTTTACCTCTCCGTGGCTCCGGTTAAGCCAATTCTCAATGAGACCAATTTGCTTAGCCGTCCAGCGTCCTTTAGCACTTAAAATCCAACGTTGTTGCCAAAGTTGGAGAGTAAGCGTACGCGCGTGCGTCATAGCCTCAGTTCTACCCAGCTCTGAGCGAGAAAGGTACCCTTCTTTGCGTTCTCGCGCTAATAGGTCGATCGGGATTACTCCCGATACCACCATCACAGCCTCTTCTGAGACTGTGCGGTAGCTACAGGCGATACGCAGGGCACCCCTGCGCTGGACACTGGCAATGCGCTTCCGGAACTTCTCAGTTCAGAGCGCATCTCCCCAGATTTCGGCTCCATATAGCAAGATGGAATCGGTCGTTACCATCAGCAGCCTCCGCCGCGTCTCACTGGGTCCACCGACGTTGGCCATTAGCCTACTCAGCGAGGTGACCACTACTAGAGCCCTGTCACATACCCTGTGGGTATGATCCCAATACGTCAGCTTGGTGTCCAGGGTCACTCCCAGATACCTGACCGACTTGCTGGTCTGGACCTCAACGGAACCAACTGTCATGGGTATGACAGTTGGTATCCTCCGCTTCGTCAGCATAACAATCTCTGTTTTAGAGATTGCCAGCTGGAGGCCGTGTTTGGTCATCCATCGATCCACCCTCCTCATGACTTGGTTAAGTCTGAATTGAGTGAATTCGGCAGATCTGGAAGTGATTACAGCTGCGAAGTCATCAGCGTAACCTACCAGAAACACATCCGCAGGCATTTCCAGGCACAGCAGATCATCGTACATGATGTTCCAGAGGTCAGGTCCTAAGGTCGACCCCTGTGCCGCACCTGAAGTGACAGGCCTCCTTTTGACTCCTTCATCGGTGTCGTAGAGCAACCAGCGATCCCTGAGGTAGTCCCGCATCATGGCTAGCAAGTAGTCAGGGATACGGAACGTTTGCTCAAGGGCCCGCAGGATGTCTGTCCACCTCCCCGAGTTAAAGGCATTTCGTACGTTCAGCGTTACCAGCAGGACGACCGGTCTGGCTTGATGGCATGCCTCTTCCGCTCTTGCTACAGCCCCAACAACCTCTGAGATGGCATCGATTGTTGAATGCCCTTTTCGGAAGCCGTGCTGCCTGGCAGAGAGATCTCCAGCAGATCTCACTGGTGACAGCAGCCTTGGCTTGAGCAACCCCTCGAGAAGCTTCCCCGCAGTGTCCAGCATGCACAATGGGCGGTATGCTGATGGATTGCTCAGGTTACCCTTCCCCTTGTTAACAAGTAACAGTCGAGCTACTTTCACCGCGACGGGAAGACCCCCGCGAATAGACATGAATTATACAAGTCCAGTAATAGACGCGGTTGGTTCATACTACCGCTTCTAATCCACGATCAATTTGTAACCTTATTGTAAAATGCTTTTCCTTCTTCATTTCCTAACAGAATTCAATCTCACCTTGTGAAGTTATCCATGTTATTTCATCATCCCTCTTTTCATTTACACCAATCCTCTAGAAATTCAATCTTTACTCGAGTGTCTTAAAATCAATAGCAGTTCTGATCCTGACGGTAATCTATTCGCCAAGTCACTTTCATCGTTCTTGTGTGTTCCTCAGCCAGCCCCGGATCTTGAATTTTTTCAAGGCGGGGCAGAAACTGAAAAATACCGCCCCAGCCACTAATATTTTTATCTCTATCATCATCATTTCAGCCCACTGATGGTCATAGACCTTCCCCAAATGCCGTTACAACGACCGATCTAGCGCTGCTCTTTCTCTGTTAAGCCTATATTTTTTCCAAAAATTCCTGCACGTGTCGGACATATGGAAGGAATTAGGATAGGAAGGAATAGGGTCTGAAACTCAGAAGAGAGAGATATAAGGAAATGAAAATGGCAGTGAGAAGTGAAGTAATTTGCCTAGGCTGAGCGTTAGTAGTAGTAAGGGAATTTGACATTCACTTACTCCGTGAACAGAAAGATAGAGTGAGATAGATAGAGAAAAATAGTTGGCCATGTGCACGCAAAATTGAAAATTAGTAACTCAGCAACAACAAAAGCTCAGGTATCAGGGAAACCAAGGGGAATATCTGAGATACTATTTATAGATTTTACCTTTGTAGTAAAATTGCTTCACTAAATTTCGTATATGTATACGCTTGTTTCATTTCCTTAGATCTTTATGTTCTGAGGTCTGAAATAAAACGTGAGATTACAAGTAATTATTATGTTGCACCCCAGAAGAGAGAGATATAAGGAGATGAAAACAGCAGTGAGAAGTGAAGCAATTGGCCTGAATTAGAACGTTAGTAGTAGTGAAGGAAAACTATGGGCACTATGGGCAAATCCGACAGGCTTTTACTCCGCGAACAGGAAGATAGACATAATAGGCCATTTTACATGTTATAACCAAAAGCTCGTAGACCTTAGGTATCGGAGACACTAAAGGGATAATCTGAGGTAGTAATTCTACCTTTGTAGTAAAATTGCTTCACTAAATTTCGTATATGCATACGTTTATTTCATTTCCCTAAATCTCTGTGTTCTGCGTCTTGCACATTGAAATTACAATTTTACTCTTCGAGCCTTTTGTTCTGCAAACAAATCTATGGCCTTGTCATAATTAATCTCATGAGCAGTTCAATTTTCTATTGCGATACTCGATTAACGTTCCTGGCTCATATACGATAGTTTAAGTTTGCTAAAACTTCCCTCGCAGCTTACGGATTTAGTAGGAAGCGTAGAGTAAGCTCGCAGAGCAATACAAATATTAGGAAAGGAATCCCGCAAACCATGCGTACAGATCTGCTGCAAGAGCTTGAAAGCCCTAGCATTTTTTATATCTCCAAATAAAAGTAGAGTTTGCGCTTTAAAAACGCAGAGTTCCTGGTAGAATTCAACTGTGTTTAAATCTGGCTCATATTATCGTCCCAGATCTGCTCCATGCTTCTGTAGCTCTTCAGTTTATGTATTCAAGACTTCAGTGCCATTGAGAAATGCAAAATTCAAATTCATCGTGGTAGCACTATCAATTCTCTTTTTAATTTCTGATAAGATTCAATCAAATACCATGATTGTTGCCTTAGCAAAAAGTTGAAAATGTTGAAGTCTTCGTGGTTCGTCATCACACATCTCATCAAATTGTTTTTTGCACCTCAGAATTAGTTTATTTGGCAGAATAGCTTCTTCAATCCAATATTCAACTGAATTTTCTCTCATTTCTTATAACGTTTTCATCAGGCCATCCATTAAAGAGGCGGAATCCTCAAGGATTATTTTTTCCTTTTGAATTTCAATATTTACTCGATTGATTTAGCGGAGAATATTTGCCCAAATCGTCCAGTTCAGAATAAATTTGAAATTCTTTAAAGCATTTAAAAGATGACCTGCCTCGTACTTTGCTTCCGAAGCATGAAAAGTTTCTTCAACTTCCTCCAAGGATTCCACCACTTCCAGCAAATTATTCAAGAAGGCTTTCATAGCGACATGTTTTGACTGCTCCCTTTTAAATTTGTTTTAACATATTTTTTCATAGTATCCCATCGGATATTGGAGCCGACAATAAAACAATATACTTTTTGAATTACTACAAATAAGTTTATTGCTTCCGACCATGTGCCTTATCATGAATGGACACCGACAAGATTTAAGGAGCGAGTCAAACACGGTTCGAACTCGGCCAGCTCATTCTTTTCTGCAATTCTGGCTTGCACTTCATTATATGTGCCAGTCATGTTGGGCCCATTGTCGAAAGATTGGCCACGACATTGTCTAATATCTAAACCATCAACTGTCAATTTTTCCAGAATCTGTTGACAAATGTACTCTCCTGTCTTTCCAGCAGCTTCTATGAAATCAATGAAATCAAATCAATCTATTTCACACACATCGCCAGTTTTTTTCTTACATAGCGAATGACCTGGCTCATTGATGCAAGATATCTGGAGTGCAGTCGAACATTATTGTGTATTATTTGGCTTCTTTGATGTTGTTTAGAATGCTATTTTTAACTGTTTTTGCCATTATGTCAATAATTTCATTCTGTATTTTCTTTGATAAATATGATTTTTTGTCCCTTTTTTTAAGTGTTCTAATTGAAACTTAAGAGTTAAATCATGTTTCGTGAGCAAGAAAATTAAATTGAAGAAGCTCCCTTGACCAGGCTGAGGATATTGTGTGATGAGGTCACTAGGGGTTTTGTTGGACCCCCGAAAAGAAACACAGTTTTTTATAGATACAATATAACATCCATAACAATACGCAGGATCTGTCTAAATATAGCTGCATCCCTTTCGCAAGGATGCTAGCCGCCCTCAAATGTGAGTGCGTTCCACTTGCTCCCACTGAACCAACCGCCGCGTGTCTCGTGGGCACCAGGCGTGCGCGATTGTTGTCCTATCTATGCCAATGTGCCCCGAGGGGAATAATTTATGTGCTTCAAGTACTATAGGGTATATCATTGCAGACGACCTTAAAAATGATGCTGATATTGAAAGGAAGTGAAGGGCTTTGGCAGTCAGATGCAATTTAATGGCTCGCAGATTTTCCTGTTTTACGAGTTAAGGTTAAGGTAAAGTTTTTCCAGTGATATTGCCAGAGCTTTTACACAAAGAACCTGTGAGTCGGATATGCGAAAAGATCGCTGGATACCTTACGCGCCCAATATAATAATATCTTCAGGATGATGATGGGACTGGCCTGCTTCTGCAGTGCGTCAGGGATGTTTGTGGAGTACCAGAATAATGGCTTTGCAACCGTCATTTGAAAAAAAAAAAAACTACATCCCTGATCCATAGAACACGGGGCAGTCCCAATAGCAACCTAAAGACTATAGCTGATAGGTTCACTTCACCACTACGGAGGGGCCTTGTACGGAGACTAGCTCGTTTCCTTAATCGCCCCGGCGCAGGGAAGTGAACTTATCTGTGTCTTTTATGTTTATATTTAAAGCGTTTTGAGTTTTTATTTATAATAACCTACTATAAGCCTTACTAACACACTGTGGATCCTTTAGTTGTCCGAAATAAACAATTGTTACTTTTATTTATTTATTATTTTACTATGCTGCGCGTCTGTCATCGCAAAGTTGCGATAATGTTGAGGAGTGTATTCATCTGCCAAGCTTGACTTTGCCGCCCTCTGAATTCACTGCCTGGGGCACGGGCTCCGGCTTGGGTTATGGGATGTCTGGTGTTCTTTTGTTTTGGTTTTCGTCCTATGTTTCTAGTTGAATCTGCGCTGTAACTGTAGATTCCGCCACCTCTTCCTCTTTCTGTACGCTTTCCGGAATTCCTCATTATCGGTCCATTATTATTCCCAGTTTTTATTGATGATTTCCCATCCTTTATCCGTTCCCCCTACTTCTTGTTTACTGATGACTTTATCAGACCTGGAGGATCCGAGTTGCTTCCATTTAGTCTCTGTTGTTTCCTGCACCGCGAGTTTAATATCGCAATGAAATCGTTACCTGTTTTCGGACCAAGTTCAACAGCACCACTGCATGGAGGTATGAAGGGAAGGCAAAAAGTAGAGGTGCGACCAGCGTTTGAAGTGAATTTTTTTGAAGTCAATGTCAGTCAATGCCGAATTGAAATTTTCATGCATTTTCGTGCAAGGTTTTCATGCATTCAATCAAACTGAACGATAATGCGATTTTATAAAGTCTTAGTGCATTCGCTGGCTGAAGTTATTTTGGGTTCCAGCATTTTTTCGAATAGTATGCATTTCAGATAACAAATCTCAAACATCATATATTCTCCTAGACAGCAGTATATAGTACATACTATAACATAGAAAGAAAAATTTGAAACAAACAACACATCGTAGCGCTTATATTTAATAGACATTTGTCTACTGAATACGATATCTTTGATTATGGAGAAAAAAATTGAGATTGAAAATGAATCAAACGCGAAACGGACAATAAACAAATAAAAAATTATGACTATAAAACATTAAAATATAAATAAAATTATTACACATATTCGAGAAAATAAATAATGAATTAAAGAAAAACCTGACTGTGAAATATATTACACACGCAAAAAAAAACTAAATGATTACAACTAAAATGCTCAATGTGAATTTTTCGCAACTTTAATGCGTTTTCCTAATGACAATAATAATGAAGAAATGAAAAATTGAAGAATGATATACACAAGGATATTTTTGAGTATTTTATTTAGGTAAAAAATTAGTTACTACCTTCTGTAATATATCACATATTATACATAAATGCATATACATACATATATGATAATATAAAATAATAATAAGTGTAGGTCATGCGATTACGATACACACCAAATGGTTAAAATAATTGCAATTAGCTAACCTTAATCAATACAATGAGAACGTGAAAAATATCTTAATAATTATCTTCAAATGTATCTTTATAAAACAACACAAAAAAAAACATGATGATAGAAAGAAAATGTTTTGCCAATTAATTTCATTGTAAATTATGTCATAAGTTTCGCACTAAATCAAAACGGTAGTCATGACAATAAACGACGAAAAATAAAACAAACTATATCCAACAAGATACAAATGTGTAAAAATGTTAGACACATATTTTTATGATGGAAATTGAACTCTTTGTACTTAAAAAATTTTATATATATATATATATATATATATATATATATATATATATATATATATATATATAAATATATATATATATATATATATATATATATATATATATATATATATATATATATATATATATATATATATATATATATATATATATATATATATATATATATATATAAATATATATATATATATATATATATATATATATATATATATATATATATATATATATATATATATATATATATATATATATATATATAAATATATACTTTAAATGGGGAAAAATATCATTGTAAGTATTTTAATAGAATTGATGTAGTCTATCTAAGTGAGGAAATCAATCAAACGGACATGAATTAATGACTAAAATCAATTGAAATCCATGTAAAATTGATTATAGCATGCATTTATTATATATAAATCACCTAAAATGCTTTTGGAGACGCATCAAGCAAACAACATATTTATGAAAAAGAAAAAAAAAACTACTAGAACAATAAGATAACAAAAAACTGAATGTATGATACGATTAAATGGATTTGAGAAAGAAAACTAAATCCAACACTAAAACTCACACTATAAAGTAAAACGGAAAAAAAAACATTTGATTTATAAATATCAAACTATACATTACTCTTATAAAGCATTTAAAACAAAACAAAAAAAAACTTGAACTAAAATCCATTCAAAACAAACAAATAATATATAAAGGTATATATACATATATATAAATATATATATATATATATATATATATATATATATATATATATATATATATATATATATATTTATATATATATATAAACTAAATAAATGAAACAAATATATATATATACATAAATAACTTTTGTAGTGTTATAGACAAAAAACAAACATGGAAATTGTGACAATAAAATAATGTTTTCTCGGCATAAACAATGAGTAAATAAAATAAATTTGAAAAAAAACTATCAACATGCAAATTCGTATCGAACTAATTTGATGTGGTGGTATGTATTAAATTTTTTTTTGTTTTTTTTTTTTTTTTGTGAGAGCGGATATCAAAAACTTTCAATAGGTATCCTGCGAACGATACAAGATTATGTGAGATTCGTACTCACTAAAAAACATCACCTACCGACCATGGAGGTCCGAGCCGGAACCGCTTTCGCATTACTTCAACTCGGCCGTGCTACTTTCACCTATCAGGTGTACAATTGGCTTACTTTCGTTCTATCAGGCTTTCAGAAGTCTGTGCGGCATCCTTCCTCTTTTTTGAAACGAAAAACCAGCTCTATATATGCTGACTGTGGCATCATTTCCACGATTGACTCCGGCGTCACAGGGCCAATTGCAGAGAAAAGCATGAAGCGAGCGCCATGGAAAAAGGTATGCAAAGCGTCATCACTTTACTTACAGAGCTCCGTCTTGACTTTCCTCATTCTGTGAAGGTATTTCCTGAAGTAGCCGTGGCCTGTTAGGAACTGGCACAGGTAGAAGTTTATTTGACCGTGGTCGCGATTAAGCCAAGGTTTCAAAGTGCGAATTAGCCTAATCGTCCATGCTCCCTTCGAGCTCGTAGCCCAGGGCTCCTCCCAAAGCTCAAGCGTTCGCGCTCGTGCTTGAGCAGCTAAAATTTCTCTTCCCACTTCTGCTCTGTTCAGGAATACCTCCCTGCGTTCGTTCGCCAATAGATCAATTGGGACTACTCCCGCTATCACTAACACGGCGTTTCCTGAAACTGTTCTGTAGCCCCTACGCTGGACGCTCACCATCCTAGCTCGATACTTTTCAAACCTTAACCCAGTGGTCCATATCGCCGTGCCATACAGCAGCATTGAATGAGCCACTGTCAAAGGAGCTTACGTTTTCGGACTAGGAACGCAAACGTTTGCCATGAGTCTCCCAAGCGAGATAAGCCAGTAGCTCTCCATAAGCCAGCTTCGAGTCCAACATCACTCCAAGATACTTTGCCGATTTTCTGGTCTCAAGTACTTCAGAGCCAACCGTCATGGATATAATGGTTTGTATCCTCCTCTTGGTCAGCTGGAGACCATGTCTTTCCATTCAGGTTTCAGCTTCTCATTACTTGATTGAGTTTGAGTTGGGCGAGGTGAGGATTTCTAGATGTGGTGACAGCGGCTACATTATCAGCATAGCCCACCAAGAGCACGTCTTCTGGCATTTCGAGGCGTCAGAGACTATCATACGCAACCTTCCATAGCTCTGGCTCGAGAATGGACCCTTGTGCTCCTCCGGCTGTAATGATTTTGCGTACAGTTCGCTGATCCGTTTCATAAATCAAATCGCAATCTTTCAAGTAGTCTCGTATCATTGCCAGCAAGTATTCCTCTATTTGAAAATGTCGCTGAAAAGAATCCAATATGTCTGTCCATCTCGCCGAGTTAAAAACGTTGTGGACGTCCAGCGTTACCAAAAACACTATGGGTCTAGCCCGATGACAAGCGGCCTCTGCGCGATCTACTGCGCTAATAATTTCGCAAATGGCACTTATTGTTGAGTGGCCACTGCGAAATCCATGTTGGTTTTTCGAGAGGTCACCTGCTCTTCGTATAGCTGCCTTTAGTCGAGGTTTCAGCAGCCCTTCCAAAAGTTTCCCCGCAGTATCCAGCATGCAGAGAGGTCTGTACGCTGATGGTGTGTTAAGATCTCCCTTTCCCTTTGAAATTAGGGCAAGTCGCGCCACTTTCCAAAGTGACGGAAAAACACCCGCTAGTAAACATTCATTGTACATACGTAGTAATGTTGACGGGTGTCGCTCCACCATTACTTTTAGAATTTCTACTGCAATATTGTCCGGGCCTGGGGCTTTGCGGTTCTTCATTCTGAAACTCGCGCTTGATAGTTCTTCTTCAATGAATAAAGGGATATCTTCCTGGCGGACGTTCTCTGCTCTCATGTCGTACGCAGGGAAAAGTGAGTCTACAATATTCCTCAAGACATCCGCCTCCATGGGTGGGTCGCGACTAGGGATTCCAATCCCGAACCATATTTTCAATCCCGGGATTACGGGATTAAAAAATCTCAAATCCCGGGATCCCGGGATCCCGGGATTTGAAATTCAAAATACAACACAACAAAATAAGTCAAGTTTCTAGTAAACAGATTATATAATTTGCCATCATTTCAAAACTACAACAATAATTAAGCTCAAAACTGTATAAAAAATTGCATTATTACTAATTTATATTATTGATGCAAATAAAAACAATAATTTTAATTATCCAAAACGTTGACAGTATGAAGACAGATATTAAAAATTACATCTATTACAAATTTCAACAAAAAAAATCACGACAATAAACCACAACAACAAAACACAACTCTTAGAATTGAGATACATAATAAAGTAACATATAAAAAATTCGGCCAAAGTTCATTAGGTTTTTCGGAAGTAACATTGAAGCAATAGCATAGCATCTAAGGTATCGTCTCCAAGCCTGCTTCTAAATTTATTCCCGATTTTGGACGCCTCGGAAACGGTCGAGAAATATTGGTACGCCTGCTCCAAACTATGCAAGTGCCACCACTTTCGAAAAGATTCATTTCTTTTGCAATGGTTTTAATTAGATTAGTTTCTTGCGGTATTTCATGATTGATTATTTTCATACTTTTGCAGCTCTTCTTGCAGCGTTAATTGACGACTATCTTGTTCTGATCAATATGGGTATCTACTGGGTTCTCTTCATTTCTTTGGCTACCAAGCATAGGATTCAGCATCTAGATCATTGTAGTATTTTTTTTAATATTTGCGTTGCTTGGTTTCAAAAATAGAGATTTTATTTCATTTGGTAAATTTTCGCTGGTACAATGTGGATTCTGGAGATAGCTTAGCATACCACTGAGGCTCTTTTATTCGGTCCAATATTGCAATTTTCATAGCATTCAGAAGAATAGACCGTTTTTCTCCTAACAGCCTAAATACAAATCTTGATGAAGTATTAGCAGTGCATAAATTAACAAGTCTGCGACTAAAGGCCATCACAGCCAATTTTACAGGGAGTAAAACTTCAATAATTTTCTGAATCGAATCAAACTCTGTTGCTTCTAATTGCTCTGAATATTGCAGGCCTATTAATTTATACTATTTTTCAAAATGGGAAACTATTCGAGCATTGTCAAGAGACTATTTCATCTTGTTTTACAATCCATTTAAAGGAGACAGTTAAATTCCTTGCTCGGATCCGACATAGTTTTAAAGATCGTTATTATTTTTCGTTGGAGCTTTTTTAAAATATAAAACTACCTAACGAATTTTCTGCATGCATGCGCTGATGTCCTTCGTTTGATCTAGCGTGTCTTGCAGGCGACCGGTTTCAACGTAGTTAGCTGATTCAGGACCATCCAAATCTTCGTGGTCGTCGTTCAGACTATCAGCTGCTTCATCAACTCTTTAATCTGGAATGGACCTCATATTATAGCGAACATCGCAAACTGCCAAGTGGATGCTATGCGCCAAACAAATATTTTGCTCTGTACCAACTAGTCTGCCTACTTTTCGCATTTCGTTTGACCCATCAGTTACGATGGTAACAATGTCTTTTCCTAGAGAAACATTAAACTCATATCTAGGTAGTTTCCAGCTGTCATTGATATTCTTACTCGCACCAAGCTCCAGTAAGAATTTACTAAGTAGATGTTTATATTTATATAGCGCTTATTTGCAGTCAAGGTCCATTAATCAAACATCAAACTGAACCGTTCACCTGAGATACTAGCCTGATATATCTTATTTTTTATTATTTTCTTTATCCTGCTTGCATAGCCAACAACCTTTTTTTGATTGTTGTCAAGGATTTTGGTAAATCTGTGTATGCATTCGCTAGTATTAATTTCCTCAAATCATTCGATGTAACGAATGCTCTAAATGTGAAACAGTCCATACTTATTTATTTACAAACCCCTTTGTATTCTCTTGTTAACTGTTATATCGGTTTGTTTTGCTCTATTCTTTACGCATTTTGATGTGAGCTAATTGTTTTCTCATAAATATGGATTCAATTTGCACCTTTCGAGTCTTGCTGTAACTTGATTGCCGATAATGCTTGACTCCCGGCCCCGAAATCCCAGCCAATTTCTGATCCCGAAAATCCCGGGATTAGAGCTCATCAATCCCGGGATTTTCGGGACCAGATATTGCCCGGGATTGGATTCGCTAGTCGCGACCCATGGAGCCCAGCGAACCCGATACTATATTGTAGCTCTGGCCCCACGGGTCCCGGTCCACTTCTTCGCATAGAGTTTGCCACATTTACTTTTTCCTCCGTTTTATAGCTGTAATGCAGACAGCCGCTAATCACTAAACTCTGTTCGCCAGGGATAAAATTTTGAGACCTAAGAAAAAAAAATCAGGACTCTTTAAGAAAAAAAATTTCTGAAAGCTAAGCAAAAATCTTTTGAGACCTAAGAAAAACTTTGGGAGTTCAGAAAAATGCCACGAGTCTAAATAAAAAGAAAGAGTCAAGAGTCAAGGCAAAAATCATATGAGCTGACAAAAATCAGAAGAATTTAGAACATATTCTAGGAGTCTGGTAAAAAAATAATGGAAGCTTAAAAAAAATCAAGGTGATCAAGAAAAATCTGGAGGGCCTAGGTAAAAATTACGGGCACTAAAAAAACATCACGGGGCAACCACCTATAGTGAGACACAATAGATAGCTTATTTCAAACTAAGCTAAGCTTCAAAAATATAATAATTAGTATTAGATTTTCTTTCAACTATTATTGCCTCTCGGCAAAGCTTAACCCCGTTATTAGCTTTGGCGAGATGGAATGATAAGTTTTTACATTAAGATAATTTTAGGCATTATTATCTCCTCTTAACGTCAATGGGGCGTTGGCTTTAAAAGGATGTAATAATTATGTTAGGATTTAGAATTAAATTTATCTTATGGTAGATTAGATTTAGGTTAGATTTATCTTTCAAAGTTAGGATTAACTTTGGGAGGAAACAATGCTTATGTTAAGATTATATTACTTTTAGTTATTAGAATCATTGCCTCCTTTCAAAGTTTTAGAAACTCTTTAACTTTGGGAGGATGCAATGTTTAGGTTAATATTTAATTTTTTTTCTTATTATTTTTTTACATTACTATCCCATCTCAAAGGCCATAAAGTTTGAGATGACATAAAGAATAGCGTTAAGGCTTAGAATTAGGTATCATTGCCTCGTTTCAAGGCTTCAGTGACCTGCTAGCTTTGAAGGGATGCAATGAATAGGTTTACAAATAGGTTTATTCCTATTTATAGGAGCTATTACCTCTTTACAAAGGAATGGTCGACTTTGGAAAGACGTAATCACATTGAGGTAAGGAGTAGATAAAATAAGTTATTGTTGTGTTGTCAACTTATAACATTTTTTTTCCTTTATTTTTTTCCTATTTCCTTTTTTTCCTTTTCAGTTTTTTTCTTTCTTTTTTTTATCTTTTGTCCGGCCAGATGAGATCTCAGGGTCTGGGTCGTCCCCACGCTGTTACGGAACAGCCTTGCCGCCACCACGCACGCACACCCCTACAAACATTGCGTATGCAATGCTGCATTCGATGATCAAGTGCATTGCATGGCCATCCCAAAACAAGCTATGTATATACGTTTGATTTTCGAATATTGCATTGCATTGCATTAGGTTCACTGGCCTGAGCCCAGCTGATTTGCAACGAATCTTGAATCAGCTGCGTTATCAGGCCAATGAAACTGGTCATGTTGGGTGTTGGCTGCATGTGCTGTGCAACAGGTGCATGCTGATAACGGCTGGTCAGAACCTGTGGCAGAGCTAGCCTGAGAGAAGCGAACGTTCGGGAGAGGTGGAGGATTTGATTCGCGGTGGTAGCGGCGTATTCGTAGGCAAATTCCGTCGTGGCAATTTCAGCCCGTAAATCGTTTCTAGAAGCAAGGAAATTGATCGTTTCGTGAAGCACAAAGCTAAGTTCGACGATTACAAGCGGAAGCTACCAATACGTAACGTAATTGAATTGAAAAGTCTGGAAAAAGTTTGTGAAGAAATTGAGCTGTTAGGCAAAGTGTGTGAGACTTGGTGTTTGATGTTGGGCGAGTTGGTATTCTGTCGAGAAGTGCCGTATCGATACATTTGAAGAAAAGATTTTTAGAAGAAAATGAACAGAACAAATGTGGTGCTGTTTTTTTTTTTTGAGGAGGTCCACCGACGGCGATTGGATTGTGTGTTCGTATGAAATATACAGTGATTTACACGGTGATACACGGTTCTTGCAAAACATACAGAAACTACCAAAATAGATGTTTCCAGTTGCGAATAACCGTGGAAAACCTTGTAACTAGTGTCAGGGCACAGAAGCTAACTGATCGGGTGTGCCGTACACGATTCTTTATTTGCTATCTGATTTGTCATTCCGAGTGCAGTTTGTGATTTTTTTTTCTCGTCACAACTACGGTGCTCGTCTCGTCATCTAGGCGCAGTCGATCATGTCGCAGACATCGAAAGATCCGCTGGTCGCTGAAAAACGTATGTTGTCACGTTCACAAGACAAACTGCAAACCGCAATGGAAATATTTGGTGAAAGTCTGAGTTGTTAACAAAAGGTTACTTGAATAGAGACGGGCTGACTAATTATGAAAAGTTTCAACGCTTGATGGAAAAGAACATAAGCAACGAATTTATTCCTAATCAACTTGCAGATTAACCAGCAGCATTTGACCTGCGGTTATACATCGTGCTGATCGAATAACAAACTATCTAATGTAAAGTGATTAAATTTAATTGTTAATAAAAAATTTTCAGTGGATGATTCACCACGGTCGACCGTCGTCCAGAAATCCGGTGAGTTATTTTGTTGATAAATATGTTTTTTTTTTCACTAATTTTTTTCTTCTGGATTTGTTAATTTGAAGTAAAATTATTTTTATTTATTTCAACACTTCGTTTAAAATTTGCTTTGGATTTATATATAATTTTGAATATTATATGAATTTCTTTTATTTTTGAATATTATTTATCCGATTGAATATATATTTGTTACATTTTTTCGAATAATTTTCGTTTGTTTTCCCATTGATCAGTTTTTTTACGGAATGATCTGGTGACCATGGATTGGTAAATCCAAGCAATAAGGTTCAGTGTAGTCATGAATGGAAGATGGGCTCCTTTCTTCCTATCCTAGTTAGTTTCTTGGTTGGTCTGCGTCTGTAATGCGTGACCCAGCTAGGGCTTGGCCTGCCCTTCAATTAACCCACGACACCGGTGACTAGCCTGTCGTATGATCTACTGGTGTTCTTTATTTCATAGTCGTAGCTCTACAATATTACAGTGACTTACTAACTAGTTTTACTAACTCATACAACCTTATTTCATGTCCATACAACATAGCCGGCACCATATGTCACGCGAGGGTAGCAGGTCAGGCTACAATTTCTGTTGTGCTGTCACAGCTGTTTCGCAACAAGATATATACAGCTGTGTTCATGAAAATAGTAGTGCAGGACCTCACAACATTATATATTCATTTTTCGACATTCTGAACACTGCAAATTGAACAAGTGTTCATATTTTTCTTAGAACAGCATGCAAAGAAGAGAACAGGGATAAGATCTCGTTAGTTTTGCATTGGTTTGGATGTGTTTTTGATGACTTTTGAGTGATGCACCGAAATTTGACTGTTCATTAAAATAGTAGTGGCTACATGAAAGGATAAACAAAACTGTATAATTTTATTCAAAATTGATTTTACAGGTTCTTAATATTGGAAATAGTCTAATATTTAGTTGTATATCCGTTATTTTTAATAACGGCTTCGCACCGCCGGGGCATGGAATCGATAAGGTCCTGACAACGCTTCAAAGGAATTTGAGACCATGCTTCCTGAACCGCTTGCCAAAATTGTGCTTTTTTTGAAGGTTTTGCGGTTGCCACAACCCGTTTTACATCTCCCCATAAGTTTTCTACCGGATTAAGATCTGGGGACTGAGGTGGCCATTGCATCACATCGATCTTCTCCGATATAAACCAATCTTTTGCGAGCCTGCTAGTATGTTTAGGATCGTTGTCCTGTTGAAATGTCCATTTTTTAGGCATTTCCGAACTGGCATATGGTAGCATTGTGTTTTTTAGTATGTCAACATAAACCTGTTTGTCCATTATACCATTTATCATATGGATAGGACCAACGCCATTGTAAGAAAAGCAAGCCCATATCATTATACTTAGGCCACCATGGTTAACTGTTTTTTTGGTGTACCTAGGATTATATTCTGTGTTTGGTGGACGTCGTACATACTGCCTAGAGCCTGTTCCACCAAATAAAACAATTTTGCTTTCATCTGTCCACAATATGTAACGCCATTTTTTGGCGGGCCAGACTAGATGAGTTTTTGCAAATCTAAGTCGTCCTTGCACATGCTTCCGAGGCAAAAGGGGTACCTTTCTAGGACTTCTGGCATTTAAATTATGCTCAATTAGGCGACGACGGACTGTAACATCACTAACCGATAGATTTAAATCATTTTTGATAACTTTAGAGGATGCTGATGGCCGAATCTTGCTAAAGCGCACAATGCGTTTATCTCCGACAGCGGTTGTTTTGCGTTTCCCACCACGATTTTCTGGGGATTTTTTATAATTAATCACGTTAAATATCATTATAGATGTGCAGCAAACAATATTATCAATTTCGTTGTACGTTTTGCCTTTCGCTCTAAGGATAACTATTAAATCTCTATTCGCAGCCGTGCAATGCTTTCCTCTGCCCACTAGAATAAAAAATAGTTACAAACCCAATGAATATCAATCATCAAACTATTCATTGCTAAATTACACTTACTATTGACGTTTTTTGATGTACTAATCAATTATTAAAATTGTTTTTCAACCACTCACACCGAGCACTACTATTTTAATGAACAGCCAAATTTCGGTGCATCACTCAAAAGTAATCAAAAACTTACCCAAACCAATGCAAAACTTACGGAATTTTATCGCTATTCTCTTCTTTGCATGCTATTCTTAGAAAAATATGAGCACGTGTTCAATTTGCAGTGTTCAGTTTGTCGAAACATGAATATTTAATGTTTTGAGGTGCTGCACTACTATTTTCATGAACACAACTGTATATATATATATATATATATATATATATATATATATATATATATATATATATATATATATATATATATATATATATATATATATATATATATATATATATACATATATATATATATATATATATATATATATATATATATATATATATATATATATTTATATATATATATATATATATGTATATATATATATATATATATATACATATATATATATATATATATATATATATATATATATATATATATATATATATATATATATATATATATATATATATATATATATATATATATCTATAGATAGTTCGAGTCGAGCATTCGAACAAGCAGTACGTGCCGAGAGAGCAGAGGTGTTATTCGTTGAATGCGAGGTTGCTTGATTCTCGAAATCGAGGTCGAGGTCGAGGAGGCGATTTAGATCCAGTGTGTAAGTTGAATATTAACAGTAATTTTCTTTAAATATATTTCAAAATATATAATAAATTAAAATTTAGGCATTTTGGCACGTTTGGCGTTTATTCGCGCACAGATTTTTGAAATTTTTAATATTTGAGAGTAAGTTTTTATTATTTTAATCGGGTTTTCATGGAGAGCAACTGATCGTGATGGCCGATGACGGCCCGGATCCACTAGAGGTCCAAAAAGAACGAGAAACTTTCGCCAAAAAATGTAAAGAAAAACTAAGTTATGCCGCAAATATAACGCGGATGTTAGAGAGCAGTTCATCATGGAACTGATTGGCCAGTGCAAATTGCAAATTTGCACTAGTGTTCTTGTTGATGAAGGTGAGTTCATCGACCTAGCGGAGCACGCAGAAGACTCCTCGGACGGCGAGGAGACCAATGAGTGTGAAAGTGTTTCCATGAACACTGACGATGTTCATGACACTGACACACTCAGTGTATCTGCAGAGGTGGGTGTGAATACTAGCGAGTTGCCAGTAAGCACTACCTCAAATTCGTCAGCCCCTAGGAAACGGGCTAAGCCCACTTCACCGCCATTAACTCTAATGGCTTCCAAATCGAAAAAGGTTTTCGGTGGCTACCCTGAGCTAAGGCCAGCTGTGCAGGAGGCTAGTGCCGCTGCAAGCCCCAATTCTATTCCCGTGCCACGTCTTATGGCCCCAAAACCTAGTAGCAAGAAGATTTCGGCCCCACAAGGCCATAATAAACCCAATGAAAGTGGTAGGATTCCACCCATTGTCTGCCACAAGCTCGATTTGAAAAGCTTCATAGCTTCAATAGCAGCAGCCTTTGCTAATGAAAAAGGAAAAACCTCCGAATTTCAAATAAAAGTGAACAACGGCAATAGAACAACGCTGTTCCCAAAAGATATCGAGGCGCATCAGCGTCTTTTTGAGCTTCTAAAAGCAAGGTCAATTCTCAGCTTTGCCTACACCCCGCAGGGTGTTAAGAAGACAACTGTCCTATTAAAAGGCATCCATACATCATATGATGAAAATGATGTGCTAAATGAACTGGAAAATTTATTGGGAGATCAGATCTCTAATGTCAAGCGCTTCTCTATAGCCCTCTCGAAAAGAGGCAAAGAGCCTAGGAATTTTTATTGTCCAGCTCGCTCCAGAAGTAGGCACAAAAATTTTACTTAACATTAAATACCTTCTGCACCAGCGGGTTCAATGGGACCGACTGCAGAAGAACAACGCTACACAGTGTTTCAACTGTCAACGCTTTGGGCATACTGCCTCCAACTGTAGTCTTGGCACACGTTGTGTCAAATGCAAACAAAGTTCACGCCAGTAAGGACTGCGTGGTACCAAAAGGGTCCGATGCAGTTTTCTGTGTAAACTGTAACTCAGCAGGCCATCCAGCCAGCTATCGAGGCTGCCCTGAAGCCAAAAAAGTTGAAGAGCGGCGAAAAGCCGCCAGACAAGAAAAAGACCGCAGAAGCGAACTAGTCGCAGCGGCAATCAAAAACACTACTCGGCCTGGCGTTTCATATGCCAGCCATTTCACAGCTGGTAACAAAACTCCCATTGCTAAGAAAACATCCACACCTTCAGCAAAACCTACTCAGGCTTCTACCAACAACTCTCAAATATCAATAGACTCAATAGTCTTTGGTGAATGCCAAAATCTGTTCGGCTGCAATCTCTTCGCCTTGGTTAACCAAATCAAGGAATTTATCCCTACCTTCAAAAGACTTTCATCTCAAGCTGAAAAACGTGATGCTTTCATCTCACTTGCCCTTCACTTAGCTAGCAATGCGTCAACTTAAGTTTGCAGCCTTAAATATTGCAACCTTGGCACCCATCTACAAGAGAAACTTCGTTCAGGATTTCCTGAATTATGAGAAACCCGATATTCTTTTCTTATCTGAAACTAAACTCAAGCCCTGGATAAATACAAAATCATCCGCGAGAACACCTCCGAAGACCAAAGTTCCTCCAAAATGGGTACCGCCCTATTAATTAAAGAGCGGATCAAAACCCAAAGACATTTGATCTCAGGACTAACTGCTATAGAAATTATTTGCATTAGCTTCCAACTAGGTGGTGATCAGATAGTATTTGTGGGCACATATGTCCATCATGGTTACAGTGGTTCTGTGCTGGCCCAGGATCGCAGCCGCATACTAACAACAGCATCTTCACTCGGATTAGTCATTTTCGGGGGTGATTTCAACGCTCGATCACAATCATGGGGCGATCGTATTGACAACCCTTATGGCGTGGCCATTAAGCAATGGCTGACGCAAAACCCTAGCCTTATCAAACCCATCTTCCCCCAGGAACCTAACTTTCGACGATTCTCATCCATAATTGACTTCTTTCTTGTATCTCCGAGCCTAGTCAGTTCTCTCCGACATTTTGGCACTTACAAATGCCAAGTCCACGACACTGAATCCGACCATCAGCTTATCCTATTGTGCATCCAAAACGATCATGGCCTAAATTTCTTGACTGTAGATCCCGAACTTTTCATCCCATACGATAAGCTCAACTGGGATCAATTTGCAATAGATGTTGCAAATCATATTCAGAACATCAGTCTTGACTGCTCGCGTAACCTCTCCTCGCAGAAAATAGATGAGGCTCTTGAAAAACTCAACCAAATTACATCATTAGTCATTAATAACTTGGCTACCCCAAAAAAATCCACAAACTTTGCCTTCCGTGGTTTACCGCAAGATATCGTTCAGCTTCATAACCGGCGGAAATCTTTAAGACGACGGCTTACCAGAATCTTCCACAGATACCTCAATACGGAAAACAGCTCCTACAGATATACGTCGCATTGATTAAAGGCATTAATATCCTCATCATGGTCAAGGCCAAAGCCCATGTCAGTAAGAAATTTGAAGAACGTCTTCAAAAAATTGTTCCTGGCAAGGAAATGTTTCAAGAAATTAACAACATCACTGGCCGCAAAAAACTAAGAAGTAACTTCCTTTCTAACGGCGATTTGCTCCCTGATGACAAAGCCATTGCCGATGCAATCGCTGCTGCCTTTTCTCTCATCTATCGCGGTGAGAAACTTAGCTCTGACCCATCATTTGCCTCACTCGTCAAAAATTATGTCTCTAGTTTTCGCCAAGAAAATCAATTGCTGACTCTTTCTAGGTTCAGTACAACAAATCCTTCCACAAACCCCCAAGGCCATGGTTCCTTCGTGAATAAGAAAATCCTTCTATCCCTGGTTTCGACCCTCTCCTCTAAAAAATCATCCATAAAAAGCTTCCTACTTGCTTCTTTGAGCACCTGTCCATCCTATTTAATTCCTGTTTAAATATTGGCTATTTTCCCATTGCTTGGAAGCGTGCGAAAATATTTCCTATTCCCAAAGCATCAGGAACTTGCGATGTTCTTAACACGCGTCCAATCTCTCTTCTCTCAAACGTGGAAAAACTACTTGAAAGGGTTATTCTAAAACACCTTAATAATACCATTGATATCAATCATATCATACCCGAAAGCCAATTCGGTTTCAAACCCAAACACTCTACAGTGGACGCGCTAATGATTCTCAAACACGCCGTAGAGGAAAGCATGCAAAACAAAAGGGTTTTGGCTGCATGTCTTATTGATCTGCAGAAGGCCTTCAACTCCGTTTGGATCGAAGGGCTCCTGTTTAAAATGATCAATTTCGGTTTCCCAACTTGGTTAATGAAAATTATTGATAGCTTTCTAAGCGGAAGAAAGGCTTTCGTCACCTTCAATGGGACTTCCTCTGACGAATTCCAAATTGACTCAGGTGTACCTCAAGGTTCCATTCTCGGACCAATTCTATTAAACGTTTTCACGGCAGACATCCCAGGAATTTCATGTGACTCTCCCACATGTGTTTCCATTAATCTTTATGCAGACGATCTCCTGTTCTGGTACTTACATCATAATCCGCGTGTCGTAACAACGGTGTTACAAAACTACGCAATTCAGCTTGTGGCATACTATGCAAAATGGGGCTTGCAGATAAATGCCAACAAAAGTGAGCTCATATTCTTCAAAGGTTCCCACAAGGATTTCAGGAAATGAATAAGAGACATAAAGAATTCAAAAATTATTATTAATGGCCAGACAATAACGAATTCACAGATTGTGAAATACCTCGGCATAAAACTTGACCCGCGCTGGAGCCTCAGTCGCCATCTTCAAGGAAGTCTTAGCAAAGCTGCTACAACATACCATCTCATAAGCTGCATCTTCAAGCCAAACTCCATCATATCTTCTAGAGCTAAAAGCATAGCATATAAACAACTAATTAGACCAATCCTTACCTACGGTGCCCCTATCTGGCATCAAGCACCCTCAAGTCAACTTGAGAAGCTGGCGCGTTTTGAACGCTGTATTCTCCGAAATGTCACTTCTCTTCACTTTAAGCTCAATGGCCACTATTATGGAAATAGTGTCCTCTATCAAAAATCTAAAGTCAAGCCTCTTTCCTCTCATCTGCACCAGTTATGTAACAACGCTATTCGTCGCATTCGTTCTGAGCATCCAAATACTATAATTCAATCGCCTCATCTAATACCTGGATCCTCACGATCATACCCTGACCTCATGAATAGCTCATAGGCAATGAGCTACTCTTTCACTATGCATGAAGTTCATAATGAACATGTTTGTTTGTTTATTTGTCCATCAAATCCAAAGCATTTTGTATTACCTACCTTTCTCATTCTGTGAGAGCTCCGCTACACACTAACCGACCTACCTCTTACAATTTTCTCGTTCTTTAAACAGATATGTAAACTGAGCAATTGAAAAGCTTAGTTTAATTAGATCTTCAAATAACTCAATCCCCACAAGGCAAGAACTTCGAGCCATAAGCCATAATAAGGCACAGCTCATAATATCTCATTCGATTAAGGAAATAGTTTAAGGTAATCTATTTCAAATCCTACTCCCTCTTTTTACTGGCCCAAAACCTACCTCCACTCAGGATATACATATATATATATATATATATATATATATATATATATATATATATATATATATATATATATATATGTATATATATATATATATATATATATATATATATATATATATATATATATATATATATATATATATATATATATATATATATATATACATAAAGCAGGGACCTAGAATAGATCCTTCACGAATTCCGGCTGTGAAAAATATGGGGGTAGAAATGGAACCGTTTAAAGAGAATTTGGGAACAAGAAGGTAGAAGTCACAACAGAGTGGTGGTTGTAGGATAGTAAACAGAAGTTATTGGAGTTCCACTCGGGCATGAATGAAGTTAAAAAAACGCATCGAAAAAACATTCGCCCGTGGTGACAGACGAATTGCATGGGATGTTAGGGCTAATAAATCGGGAAGTTGGAGAAAGGATAAAACGCACAGCAATACACCCGATAGAAGGAGAAGGAACGAACTCGACACAGTTCACACGATGAGTATAGGTTTTAGGTAAGTCAATTTTTTTTATGATTTATTTTTTTCATTTCTCTCTAATTTTTGTTGATAGAGAAAAAATAGCAACAGAATTAGACATTTTGTAATTAGGCAAATTTTCTATGCTTTCAGAATTTCCATTTGTCTACTCTTATACCAGTGCGAGGGGGGACACCGTCTGAGGACTACTTTCTGTGTTTTATCTGCATGCACATAAATAATTTTTTCACTTTTATTAACCACTCAAACATCAACTTTAATGTTTGCTATATGTAACCTTTTGCAGCAATTGTTTGAAATTTTATATGTAAATGTAGTTATATTTTTTCATCTGAACCTCTGCCCTTCCCGTCCTGGGAATGATGATAAATGAATATACACCGTATAATATTTTACCCGTTTCTTGTCTTTAAAAAAAATGAACTAAATTTAACTAAGTTGCAGGTACACGTGTAAAGATGTGAGACATGAAATAATTTCAGGCATTTGATCAGTAGAGCATTCAAGCGTACATTACAATCTTGAATACGGAGTTGTCGTCGTTGCTGCTGTCGATGGTGGGTGGATGACTGGGGTTGTTTGTTTGGCATGTTCCTGGGAAATTTCCTGCGCAGGTTATATATTGTTGTTGTTCTTCCTACATGTTGGCAGCAGTATACATCAATATCAGGTCCATTCCGACGACTCTTAATACAGCCTCTTGTTATAGGTCTGGTATTCAGGGGGGGTTGGCTGTGGGGTTGGAAACAGGGTCGAATTGACTTACTTTGCAAAGCGTTAAATTTTCCTTTGCGAAATTTCGATGGAATGAAGCGGACTTAATGTAGAGGTGTACAAAATCTGTACGCAATGAAAGAAAAAACAACCAGCAGTCTGGTAGGTATTGTATGTACGAACGTGTGTTAAATGATCTGATTTCGAATTTATATCACGTGGGGCGATAAAAATCGTATCCACAACAACAAGTTACATTGTAGCCAGGTTGAATTATTTTCCGAATATATGACTTTAATCGTTTCATTGAGTGAGCGTGCATGCAGTATAGAATTATTCCCTGAAAATAATTTCAAATTGTATCGTTGCTATGGTAACGTTTTGAACAATAGTCCGCCGTTAACGCCACTTGTGCAACGAAAAAGTAAGCAGAAAATAATTACGATTGTTCGTTCGGTCATAGGCAGAATTTTTGCCGTTTTCGCGTAGGCAGGAATATCGTTTTGGTATATTGAATTTTCCGACGGGTTGTGATTTGATTCATGCCACCCGTGTCCTTGAATCGGCTATTTTGTTTGCGTAAGCAATCGCTACCACCCCACCCAATGCCGATAAATCATATGTGGAGTATTTTTCTGGCCTACATAGAATACAATTCATGATAAGAGCGCCTAAACTTCGATAATATACATACATATTTATGTGTCAACAAAATTTATACAAAAGTGAGACCTTCGCTAGCAAAATACTATTTCTGCTCTAGATAAATTCAATGTGGCTTAAAGGAAGCCCGTTTCGTGGATGTTTATTTATTGCAATAATAGATAAGTATGTACTTGTATATATTTAATGCTTTCTTTTTTTGGCTAGTAGGCAGACTTAGAAGTAGACTTAGAAGCAGCTGTATATAGCTGAATTGGAATCATTCAAACAGATATTTCAAAGAAGACATATTCAACAATAAATGCAACTAGGTAAGTATGATTATAGACGAAATGTACAAGAGCAGCGAAGAATATTTTTGTGATTATTATAAGAATATCTGGTAATGTGAAAAAAATAATAACAAAAAAATCATCTTAGATTGTAGCTCATTCCAGATTTGAAAGATCAGTTAAACGAAATTTCCGATTGCGTTTTGCTCTTTACAGTCTTTACCTGCATCAGTACAATGCTTTTTGATGAAATCACATTCATTCAGGCTGTGGAATATCCAAATGGTGGAAGTGTACTGATTGATGTTCATAAAGATTTAAAATTTTCGAGGTTACACATGTATGTTTAGGTCGTTGAACACTTCCAGGGCCGGATCTTCATCTAGAGCCAATAGAGCAGCTGCGCCGGGCGCAGGTGAGAAAGGGCGCAAATATTTCGATCATCTTTAGTTCATAATAACAAAAATATCGAGATAGACTGATATTCAAAGTCCATTCTATTCAATTGGCAGTTTATATTCTTACTTGTTTTATTACTAATGTTCCAAGAATAACATTAGTATTAAAATCACTTTGGCCAAAAATTCATATTTCTATATATATATATATATATATATATATATATATATATTTATATATATATATATATATATATATATATATATAAATATATATATATATATATATATATATATATATATATATATATATATATATATATATATATATATCTATATATATATGTATATATATATCATCAAAAAATTTCAGTGAAAAAATCTCAGGAACGCGCCATCCGATTGAACTGAAATTTTCAGGACACATTGGTGTATATGCAAAATAGTGCCAGGTCTCACAAAAAGTTAATAATCTTTAACCCTTTGGCGCCGGTGGCCATTTTAGTGATATTTTTAATATACCTATTATTCCGTACACAAATAATTTTTGCAAAAATAAAGTTGACGAGATAAATTTCGAACGTGTTTTACATGTGAATCGGATAATGTTTTGGAATTGTTTAACCCCATGTGTGCGCTGGGTGCCTAAAAAGAGAACGGGAAAACTTGAAAATTTTTAAATTGCGATAACTTTTGACAAAGCTATTCAATCATTACGAAATTTTAAGGACATATTGGTATTATTAAGTTGTAGGTTTGTGTAGCTTTTAATGAGCGTGCTGGCAACCCTGTAGCTAGGGCAGGCACTAAAAGTGAAAACCTCCAAATCATCGTCTCCCTTGAAAAAATGCCGCTTCTTCAAAAAAAGCAAATCATATGTAAATCTTGTGCTTTGTCAAAAAAAAATTTGGCAAAAAAATATTTGATATGGTATAACGGGCACGCCTGGTAGCCCTTGCCCAATTTACCTATATTTTTATCATCAAACACTTCTGTTCACGGAAACTCACGATCCAATAAGCAGAATTAATTGAAATTTGCAGAATGTATTGGTCTTAAATAGAACCAGGTCTGATAGAAGTGATTTTGAAATGCGGGTGATTTTGTGCCAGTGGTGCCACCTTGAAAAATCACTAAAAAAAGATAGCTGCTTTTAGCCCTATAAATTCTGATTCAATCGTTCGATTTTGACGAAATTCACACAAGAGCTGGACCTTACTTTAAACCTTGGTCGGAATTTGGTTGAAAAATTCGGTTGGAGCTGCCAGGTATGATAATTTTGGTGTCTTAAATTTGAAAAATAAAAATATGGAAGTAAAAACATTCAAACTATCGAATATCCTAAAAAAATGTCCGTTTCTTACAATAAAACCAATCTGTATACAAATCTTATGCTTTATCTACACGTTCGAAGTAAAACTTTGGAAATTTCATGTCGGACAAGAGCGCTAACCCTTTCACAGTTAACCTATATTTTTAGCATCAAAAACTTCTGTTCACAGGAACTCACGAACAAATAATCAGATACAATTGAAATTTACAGAATGCATTGGACTTAAGTAGGACCAGGTCTGATAGAAGCGATTTTGAATTTTGGGCAACTCTGTGCCAGTGGTGCCATCTTGAAAAATGACAAAGAAAAAAAACTGCTTTTTATCCTATGAAATGTGAATAAGTTACCAGATTTTCATGAAATTGACACACTCTAAACTTTGTTTGATAAAAATTTGGTTGCAAAATTCGATTGGTACTGCCAGCTATGGTAATTTTTGTGTCTTTGGTTTTGAAAATTCACTCAGGAAAATAAAACTTTTTGCCCTATAACTTCCAGTGCAGTCATGAAATCAATACGATTTTCATACAATTAATGGAACCTATTACAAACATTATTCAAAGCAAATTTGGTTGAAAAGCCACTATAGGGTTGCCAGCTATTTTTGGTTTTGTGTTTAATTGCAATATCTTTATTAAGCGGTTTTATGGTAGAATTTGCAATTGGTAATGATATTGTAGTGACAATAAACAGCAAATATTAAGCTTTCGCTTTTTCGAAAAAACTTGCTGCAGGTAACCCTAAATGTCTTTAAACTCCTATAACCTCGAATGTAATATAACAACGTGAAGCAGATGTGATATATTCTTGGCTTTGAAACTGGCGAAAGGTTCCCACCACGAGTCGGTTGTGCTACTTTTGTATCAATAAATGCTTACAGTCAGTATTCATACCGGAAACATTTACAATGAAAATAAATAACCGATGTTTCAATTCCCAAAGTTCTGTAAATTTTTCGGATCGCAGCCCCAAACACCAACTTCAGTTACAGTGCTGCAGGCACAGAGTATTTTCTTCATTGATGTTATATGAGATGCTGCATTCAAAATTTTGTGAAATAAGCAACTGATAACGAATGTAATTAACCCGTGTTTTGCTCTCATAAACGTTGAAATTCATGCCAGTGGTAATATCTGAAACCTTCCACCATATGAGTTATAATGCATTCTTGAGACCAAAGTAAAACGTGGCGTTTGAAACAGTTTGGCCGTAAGAAGCAGCTCATGTGGTGGAATATGCACCCAAAACCTGCACGATTCTTCTACTGTTCTTCGAACATTAGTGTTTCTAGCGGTTCAGGTTACTTCCAGCCCCGAATCTTGAATTTTTTCGAGGCGGGGCAGCAACTGAAAAATGCCGCCCCCGCTCATGAATATTTTTACCTCCATCATCATCATCATTTCAGCCATAATCCGCGCACTCATGGACATAGGCCTCCTCAAAGAACGCCACAACGACCGGTCTAGCGCTGCTCTTTCTCTATTAAGCATATATATATTTTTTTCAAAAATACATGAATATGTCGGACAGATATTTTAGTTAGAATAGCACAGGATAGGGTCTGAAATAAAATGTGAGGTTAAAAGTAATTATTATGATGCACATTGAAGTTACAACTTTAATCTTCGAGCCTTTTGTTCTGCAAACAAATCTATGGCCTTGTCATAATTAATCTCATAAGCAGTTCGATTTTGTATTGCTAATATTGAGAGACTCGACAAACGTTCCTGGCTCATCGACAATCGTAGATAATTTTTAATAAATTTATTTGCTAAAACTTCGCTCGCCACTTGCGGATGTAGTAGGAAGCATAGTGTTAACTTACAGAGCAATACAAGTATTAGGAAAAGCATCCTGCCAATAATGCGTATAGATCTGTTGCAAAAGATTGAAAGCCCTAGCATTTTTCATATCTCCAAATAAAAGTGGAGTTTGCTCTTCGAAAACGTAGAGTTCCCAGCAGAATTCAGCTGTGTTTAAATTTTGCTCGTGTTTTCATCCAAGGTCTACTCCATGCTTCTGTAGTTTTGTAGTTGACTTATTCAAGGTTTCAGTACCATTGAGAAATCCAAATTCAAATTGAACGTGGTAGCACTATCAAACCTCTTTTTAATTTCCGATAAGATTCGATCAAATACCATCATTGTTGCCTTAGCAAAGAGTTGAACAGCTCGTAATTCATCAGACATCTCATCGAATTGTTTTTTGCACCTTGGAATTTGTTTGTTTGGCAGAACAGGTTCAACGCCAATTTTTCCAGCAACTTCTATTCAATATTCAGTTGAATTTTCTCTCATTTTTTGCAAAATTTTCATTTAGCCATTTATTGGAACTCACGAGGATTATATCTTCCTTTTGAATTTCGATATTTACTTTTTTACTATTGATTTTGCGGAGAATATTTGCCCAAATCGTCAAGTTCAGACCAAATTTAAAATTATTTAAAGCACTTAAGAGATGGCCTGCCGCGTACTTTGCTCCCGGAGCATGAGAAGTTTGCTGAACTTCCTCCAAGCATTTCACCACTTCCAGCAAATTATTTAAGAAGGCTTTCACAGCGACATGTTTCGCCGACCATTTCGTCTGATTGCTTCCTTTAAAATTGATTTTGACATATTTTTTTTCATAGTATCCCACCGAGTAGTGGAATCGACAAAAAAGTAATATACTTTTTGAATTACTCCAAATAGGTTTATTGCTTCCTGGCATGATGAGGCAGAATGGACACCGGCAAGATTTAAGAAGTGAGCCAAACACGGCTCGAACTCGGCCAGCTCATTCTTTTCTGCAATCCTGGCTTGCACTCTATTATAGCTGCCAGTCATATTGGACCCATTATCATAAGATTGACCACGACATGGTCTAATATCTAAACAATGAACTGTCAATTTTTCCATAATCTGTTGACCAATCTACTTTCCCGTCTTTCCAGTGTCTTTCCTGTCTTTCCAATGAAACTTGCTTTTATTTCACACACATCACCAGTTTTTTTTACACAGTGAATGACCTTGTTCATTTGTTCTGTATGCAAGACATCTGGAGTACAGACGAACATTATTTTGTAGTATTTGGCTTCTTTGATGTAGTTTAGAATGCTATTTCTAACTGTTTTTGCCATTATGCCAATAATTTCATTCTGTATTGTCTTTGATAAATGTGATATTTGTCCCTTTTTTAAGTTTTTTTATGGAAACTTAAGAGTTGAATTATGTTTGACGAGTAGAATAACTAAATTCAAGGAGTTCCCTTGACCAAGCTGAGGGCATTGTGTGATGAGGTTGTAAGGGGTTTCGTGGGACCCATGAAATGAAAGACAGTTTGTTGATAGATACAATGCAGCATCCATAAGAATATACTTGTATCAATATAGATGCGTCCCTTTCCAAAGGACGCTAACTGCCCTCAAATGTGAGTGCGTTTCACTTGCACAATGCCACTGAACCGGCCGCCGCGCGACCGTGAGTTTCGCGGCCACGGGACGAGTGCGATTATATTCCTATCTATGCCTACGTGTCCCAAGGAGAATAATTTATGTGCTTAAAGTACTATAGGGCATATCACTGCCATGCCAACGACCTTAAAGACGATGCTGATATTGAAAGGAAGCGCAGGGCTTTGGCAGTCAGAGGTAATATGTTGGCTCGCAGATTTTCCTGTTGTACTAAGCAAGTTAAGTTAAGGCTTTTCCAGGCATATTGCCAGAGTTTTTACACAGGGAACCTGTGGGTCAGATATGCCAAAATTCGCTGGACACATTGCGCGTTCAATATAATAATATCTTTACGATGATGATGGGATACTTTTGGAGTACCAGAATGATGGCTTTGCAACCGTCATTCGCAATAAAACTATATCCCTGATCCATAGAACACGGGATGGTCCCAACAGCATCCTAAAGACTTTAACCTTTTGGTTCACTTCACCACTATGGAGGTGCCTTGTACAGAAACCAGCTCGTTTCCTTAATCGCCCTCGGCGCAGCGAAGTGAACTTATCTGTTTTTTATGTTTATATTTAAAGTGCTTTGTGTTTTTATTGATAAGAACCTACTATAAGCCTAACTAACACACTCTGTATCCTTTAGTTGTCCGAACTAGACAATTTTTACTTTTATTTATTTATTATTTTACTATACTGCGCTATACTAAGCTTGAATTTGCCGCCCTCTGAATCTGCCACCCAGGGCACGGGCTCCGGCTTCAAAGAGCACTGTTGTTTCGATATGCCCTGTGTGGAAAGCGGGAACAGGAACACCACACATATGGAGCTTACAAATGATGAAATTTTTGATAGGTTAAAGGAAACTGAGGAGAGTACGAAGACGAAAAAGCCATCAAAAAGTAAAAATGACAAGAAAAGCGGGAATGCAGGAATCAGGGACGTGCAGAGAAAAACTGAAGGACTCGACGGATAAAGAAAATAAAATGGAAGATGATAGTGACAGCGAAGAAAAACAGCTAGGTTTTTTTTTGGATCTAGCTGTTCTTCCTCGTTGTCACTATCATATTCCATTTTTTCTTATGTTTATCAACTTATGATACTGATTTATTATTGTAAGTAAATAAATAAATATTTTATTACAATAATTATTTTTGTTGACACAAGTCTAAAATTCAAGTGATACAGACAAGTGTCTTTACATACTACATGTATCTAAATATAGCACGTGCTGTGTTTAATTTTTAATAATTCATAGAGTAACTTCACAAAGAAAATTTTCAAAGGAACACAAAAATGTTGTATATGAAGATGTTTAAATCTACTACTTAAATCTTTTTAAGTGCTACTGATCATAGGATCTAAATTTGCATCAAGCAAGAGTATTTGATGAGATAGATGCAAGAAGAGAGTTGTTTATGCATAAAATTTTGCTGTTCATAGTGCAAGATCTTCTTTTAACCAGATCATCAACTGCAAGTACGTTGGCGATACGCGAGTATGTTGAAAAGTGCCAGGGCTTGTTTAATATAATGTTCAGGCATTTATTCTGCATGATCTGAAGCCCTTAATGTGGGACGCGGCAATTTCCAGTCCTAAAAATCCCGGGATTGATGGATTTTCGGGACCAGAAATTGGCCGGGATTCCGGGCCCGGGAGTCAAGCATAATCAAGACTCGAAAAGTGCAAATAGAATCCATATTTACGAGAAAGCAATTAGTATGCAGGCTCACATCAAAATGCGTAAAGAATAGAGCAAAACAAACTGATGCAACAGTTAACAAGAGAATACACATGGGTTTGTAAATAAATAAGTATGGACTGTTTCGCATTTAGTGTATTCGTTACTTCGTATGACTTGAGGAAATTAATGCTAGCGAATGCGTACAAAGATTTACCAAAATCCTCAACAACAATCAAAAATAAGGTTGTGTGCTATACAAGCAGGATAAACGAAATAATATAAAGTCAGATAAGTCACACAGGGGCGGATTTGACCATTTCGCCGCCCTAGGCCTCAGAAATATTTGCCGCCCTTTTCTTGAGTTATATTAAATGTAACAATGCGCGATTTGTTTTGGATTCCCTAGAATACTTCGCTGTTTTTCGTTGCGCTTGAGCTCACAAAATAGGAATATCAGACCAAAACCGGCACCGGTTCGTTCGTAAAAATTCCCTATTATTGCGCCCTTGCCACACAAATAATTATTAAAATACAAACACGGTAAAAAACCTGAAAGTACCTAAAAAAAAAGAATCCAAAAATACCAATTTTTAACCGTCCACAGCCATATACACCTTTACATCGCATATAATTCCAACGTCTTCGCTCAAATTTTTATAAGAAAGTTTACTATTCCGTTCAAAGTTTGCTTCCGCTTTTGACTGGAGATCAACTATGAACTCGACTACTGTAAATTAATGTTCGATATGTTATTAATTAAGGATGAACCCGAGATATTTTGACCTATGATGTTCTAGATTTAAATTTTTTTATAGAAATTAATTTCCGTAATGAAGTACAATTTGAAAAAAACACGTCAAAAATAAAGAGAGATTCGCAGCTAGTTGATATACCCTGTAATATAATAATAAAAAAAATTCTCCGAAAAATGAATGCTCGCAAATATTTACCTCTGATAAGCTTTTCCTAAATTGAAGAGGTATTATTTGGGCTCCTTTTAGGATCTTTTTAAGTCTTTTCAGGTTCTTTTTAGGTATTTTCAGATACTTTCTAGGCACTTTTTAGGTATTTTTGAGTTTTTTTTTTGGTCCTTCACCTTGATCGCACATCAATATTTATTATAAGTCAAACTTTTTAATGTCCGAAAAAAATCATCAGAAGTGAATTTTTGCGTGCATTGATTTTTTAGAGAATTCGGTTGGCTTGAGGTGTTAGGCTCATTCAACTCAGATATATGTACATATACGATAGGAAAAAAACTGCCGCCCCAATAAAAAAAAATCGAAAATTTGCCGCCCCCGAAATTTGCCGCCCTAGGCCCGGGCCTACCGGGCCTAGTGGCAAATCCGCCCCTGAAGTCACATAAATATGAACATCCACTCAGTGAATTCTTACTGGAGCTTGGTGCGAATAAAGGTGTCAATGACAATTGCAAACTGCCTAGAGATATTGAAAGAGCGTCTTACTGAGTTTGATGTTCCTCTAGGAAACGATATTATTGCCATCGTAACTGATGGGCCAAACGTGATGCGAAAAGTAGGCAGACTAGTTGATGCAGAGCAATATATTTGTTTGGTGCATAGCATTCACTTGGCAGTTTACGATGTTCTCTATAATAGGAGGTCCATTCCAGACTAAAGAGTTGATCAAACAGCTGATAGTCTGGACGACGACCACGAAGATTTGGACGGTCCTGAATAAACTTTCTACGTTGAACCATGTCGCCCGCAAGACACTGGATCTTGTTGAATGGACACGTTCCAGTCACTCATAGATGGCGGCAGCATCGTATATATTTTTTGAAATGAAATGTGCCTACTTTGATTTTCTTTACACATACTTGTACATATGTTTACATACGGAAACATATCCTTTTGTTTTTGTCATTCCCATTAAAATCGTGTAACGATACAAATCGTATTTAATCAAGTCTATCTTTTAATTAATTCCACGCAACAGATCTGACAAAGAATTATGACATCAGCGCATGCATAAAGAAAGTTTGTAAGGTAGTTTTATATTAAAAAAGTCTCCAACGAAATATGATAGCGATCTTCAAAACTATGTAAAATCCGAGCAAAGCAAAGAAATGTCTCTTTTACTGGATTGCAAAACAAGGTGAAATAGTCTCTTAAAAATCCACGAACAGTTTTCCATTTTGGAAAATAGTATACAGAAGGCAAAAATAAACCTGCAATATCCAGATCGTTTAGAAGCAACTGAGTTTGATTCGATTCAGAAAACTATTAAAGTTTAACTCCTTGTAAAATTGACTGTGGAGGCCTTAATTCGCAGAGATGCAAATTTTCGTCAGGATTTTTATTTAGGCAATTAGGAGAAAAACTGTGCATTCTTGCCAACGCTATGAAAATTGCAATATTGGACCGAATAAAAGAGCGTTAGTGTACCAAGCTATCTTGTATGCTAAGCTATCTCCAAAATCCACATTTTGCCAGCAAAAATTTACCAAGTGAAATAGAATCCTATAATAAACGATTTAACTCGAAAATAGTTTGTTACATATAAGTGTAAAATACAAAATAAACTATATTCAGGATGTTCCAGGGACCCTTGAGTGCTGCCTGAGAACGCTGATAATAGAGTGATCCTATCGTATTCGATGCCTCGTATATAGGATTTGGCATATGCGCGTCGGAGCGTATGCAGTGTGATGAATATGGGCGTCTGAAGGGTGGTGAATATGGGCGTCAGTAGCGTTCCGAAAACTGGTCGTGCAAAGTGGTGTTATAAATCCTTATTTTTGAAACCAAGCAACGCAAATATAAAAAAAGTCTAGCGCATCAGAACCGCTAGAACACTAATTTTCGAAGAAGTTATCTTTGAGGGATTTAAAATGTGTGAAGACGTTATACACTTCTTTGTAGTATCATATCAACCATTTTTTACTTAAAGGAACAAATATCATTTTCTGACAGCATTTCCTGTAACACAAATGATGAAAATGTTCAGTGCTGGCAACATTAGTCTAACACAGCAGCAATAAATCTACTATAACATGCTCGTGCTTAATCAACCTATCCTTTGAATTTCGTTTTCATCCAAAGATCTCATCGAAAGTTTCAGCGATTAAACTATATATATATATTAAACTATTTATCTGGTATCGCTACGGACCAAATGGGTCTATGTGTGGCCATGTGCCAGCCAGTTGAACCTAACCTAACCTTACTATGTCTGGGGTTGCCATCCGAAAAATTTAAATATCGGTTGCTTATTTTATTATAAATGCTTTGCTTATGAATACAAAATGGAAGCATCTGTTAGTGCAATATTTACGAAATTGTCTGGTGCTGGCAAGCATGTTCGCTACTTCAATTACTGCTGCGAATATGGGAGACCGATGCGCACTAGCATCATCCTGCAATTTGGTATACCGGCCAAATTAGTGAGACCTATAAAGATGACGATGACCAGCTCCGTCTCGCAGGTCCAGATCCAGAACAGACTGACAGAGCCTTTTGAAACTCTAGTTGGCCTGAAGCAGGGAGATGGAGTGTGTGTAGGCTGGGAGAGAGGCGCATTGGCACCTCTAAGCACTCAGGCCAAAGGACCCATTGTACTCATTTCCCCCCGCCTACCATAGTTTCCCAGACTTCTTGATAAAGTCCAGGATCACTGATAGGGAAAAAGAGGCTATCTTCTGCATGCGTGCAACATCCCAGCCAAAGCATTGATATCTGAGACGCGCAAACGCTGGGCATTCACAGAGTAAATGCTCCGCAGAGTCAGCCTCTTCTAGGCAGGATGAACAGAGGTCATCCTGTACAACACCTATTCGGTACGTATGTCCTCTTAGGCAGTTCTGTAGCCGATCCAGTCATCCTCAGTGTTGCTCTTACAAGCTCTGTTGAAAATTTTTCTGGTACTTTTCCTTAGCTTCTGTAGTTCCCGATTCCACCATGGAACCGTCTTGCCACATCTGCTCTTACTGATCGGACAGGCCTCTTCATAGCTACTTGTTATGTCCCTATTCAAAGTGCTCAATCGGGATTTTATTGACTTTGGCGATTTTATCCTGCCACTACGACGCGCTCTGTCTGCAAGAAGTCGATTGAACTTAGGCCAATCAGTGTTTCTTGGGTTTCTTCTTTCCACCACGGGTGTTAGATCCGTGGCTAAAGAGAACACCAAGTAGCGATGATCAGAGATTGAAACCTCATCTGATACATTCCATCCAGTCATTGATCCATTTATTCCGGATCAACATAGACATCAATGACCACCCTTCTGCTCGAGGGCACAAATGTGGGAGAACTCCCAGTTTTTAAATCATCAGCCCGGCAGAAGTTGTAAAATCAAAGAGACTGTTACCCCTGGTGTTGCATTTGTTGCTGCCCCAGCCCACCACAAGTTCCAGCCTCTCCGATTCAGCGTGCAGGACCAGGTCCTTTAACTCCTGTATCGGCAGCGGGAGTAAGGTGTCAAAGGGAAAGTAAGCTGAGGCGATTACCGTGCGCTTAAGCCTACCATTTTCTCGGTACTGTACGACGACCGCTGACAGGTCCCGGCTTGAAAACTGTCTGAGCATGGTGGCATCAAGCAGATTAGAAGTCCGAACACAAGTGTCTGGCCGTATTGATCTTTCATCATAAAAGATTTTGGCCCCGTGGTTGGACTGAGTCCGTAGATCCTACCGACTCGAACCCACAGTTCCTGTACAAGTGCAATGTTAGGGGAAGCTTTGCAGTTTATACCTTCAGGTACAGAAACGTCCGGAGTTGATGTCTTTGGAGACAACGTCCGAGTGACTTCAGTGAAAGAAGCTCTATAGGAGAGAATTTCCACTGGATCTCTGCGTTTTGCTCTGGAGATCTGTCCATAGACAGTCAGAAAAGTTGGGGTCTCACCACTTCCTGATTTGTTTAAATTTAACCGCATACAAAAAGTAACTCAGCACCATCCGGTACCTGTCTCTTAGCATCGAGAAACTTTTCTGGTCAAGTACGATCACCAGGTTCAAACCATCTTCACCAGTGGAAGGATTCTTCCTGGGATTCATGTACTTGATGATCCAGTGGTTCGCATCGATGCCCGGATTCAGTGTGCCGAACATGCCAGTGATGTCACCTGCGATCTTTCGAGGACCAGGAATCCAACAACTGACATAGTAAGGTTTGGAGTAGCGCCCACCCTCTTCAACCTGGCCTTTGAGTTCGCTATTCGAGCAATGAACCTGAACACCAGTAGCACGGTACTTTTTAAGTCGGCACAATTGGTAGCGTACGCGGATGACATTAACATCATGGTTCAAAAACTGACCGATGCTGAAGCACTTCTGCTTAGACTTGACACCGCAGCAAAGGAAGTTGGACAACGAATCAACGAGGACAAAACGAAAGCTATGTTGCAATCTAGGACCAGGACGCCAGCGCACACGACCATCAACGTAAGAGACCTTAGCATCAAATTCGTGGACAATTGTGTTTACCTGGGTAGCAACCTATCGAATGACCCCAACGAAACTGACGAAATCAAGCGACGGATACAACTAGCAAATAAGACGTTCTTCTCGGTCCTCCCCACTATGAAATCGAAGTATGTGCACAGAAACACTAAGCTCCGCGTTTATAAAACTATCGTAAGACCTGTGCTGTGCTATGGCTGCGAAACGTGGACCCTGACTCAAAACTGCGAAAAATCGTCAAACTTCAACGGATACAATGCGCAGGGCACGTGCAAGGCATGGATGACGATCGCATGAAAAAAAGAGGAGCATTAATGGACCACGAGTCGATGGAGTGAGACTAAGAGGAAGACCAAGAGCTCGTTGGGAGAGCCCAGTATATGCGGATACCGAGCAACTGTTGGAATCCCAAGATTGGAGGACGCAGTCACGTGACCGCGATAATTGGAGGTGCCACGATGATGATGATGTTTAATAAACTATCATGCTTTAGATGAAAGCCACATTTCGATAAACCAATGCACCATTCAGTAATAGTTGTTTCTTCCTTAGTAGAAAAAATGGATCTTGAACCTTTTATGTCGCACTTGTCAGATATATTTTCATGCAAACGATCTTACAATGTTGCTCATGGGATGCAATACTTGGCTGCAGCTTTACGTTTGCTTCGTTTACTATTGCGGAAATCATTAAGTGCCACCATAATTTTCTATTTTCTATAAGATTATAGAGTTGGTAATATACTCCATTTATATATTCATTTCCTTGGAAATAAAGAACAACTATAGAAAAACCTTAGACGGGGCCGATTACTTACAATAGCTACGTATACAATGTGATTTCAAACTGAATTAAGCTAAGTCAATCCATTTTGTGTACGCGTTTCGGATTGATTTGGATAAGTCGATCTGATGATGAAATTTTTGCGGATCGGATTGACTTTGTCATTAAAAGACCGGCATCGAGGGATTGAAAAATTTTAAACCCACTTGAGTTTTGTTCATACATGTGACGTTCCGATGCGATATACTTCACTTTAGTAGAACTGGCTGAATTATATTCGGTTAATCCAGTCGCACCAAAAGCCTACTGTGAAGTTTTATTTCAATCCGCTTCAGTCGAAGCCGGTCCGGTCTGTATACTAGGCTATTTTCCACACCAGTTTCCGGCCATGATAGATTCACATGATTTATATGGGGCCTCCGGACGTCAAAAACCAGCTTTACAACCAAATCAACGGAATACAAATAAGAATACATATTTAGGTAATTTTTCTATGCCTCCTTTACTTCCTCAATCCTTACCTTTTCCTAACTTGCCTAAAATTACAAAACAAAATATCCCTTCTTTCACTTCACCCGCATCCCTTTCCACGTCACACGAGCCTCCCACTTCCCACGCGTTTTTGGGTAAATTCACTTCAAGCAGTAAAACTAAGTCCTCGCCCCCTACTAATTCACAAGAAAATGAGCCCTCCAGCAGTTCACAGGAAACTGAATCTCTCGATGCAACCGATCCCGCGCCCAATACTGCTCCTATGCAATCAAAACCTACTGAAGCCGTGTCGAAATCAATATATTCTAATTTCGTTCGTGGCGAGGATCTGATACCATCTCAATCTGGAGCAATCATTATGCCAAAAACTTCTGTCGGTCGACCATCTTCACCCAAATACCTCGACCCACTTGTACAACCTGTCGTAAAGCTGACTGCAACCTCTAAAGATGATCTAGAGAGCAGATACCTCTTGTCTCGTTTCAGAGATCATAAGATCTACGACAATGTCCGCCTTTTCCTTGCATACATGCATGATGCACATGAAACCACGTGTTTTGATGGGAAAACGAAGACTAAGCTCAAAGTTATGATTCAACAAGAGGGTCTTCCCACTGACCTTGAATCTTTAAGAATTATTTTCAATCGCTACCATGAAGAACTTGGAATGTCTCCGGAGCAAGTCAAACGAGATCTTCTGACTTACCGCTCCTATGTCAATTCCAAACATATTTCTCTGTTACAAAAATCACGCGACGACCAGAAGAAATATTACTCCTAACAACAAAGTTCCTTCTACTATATTCGCCCAAAATTTATCTACCACAATTGCGGGGGTATGAGAAGTAAATTAAACAAGCTTTTTCTCGACGCTAAATCTTGCCATTTTAATATACTAACGATCACTGAAACGTGGTTGAACGACTCACATATAAACGAAGAAATTCTTGACACTGATTGGACCATCTATAGAACCGATCGCGACTACCTTTATACTGGAGTTTCAAGAGGAGGCGGTGTACTTATTGCGATTCGCAATATCCTTTCAAGTGAACTTGTTGTGACCAGTTCTTACAAATTTTTTGAACACAAATTCGTCAGAGTCTTATTCGACAAGCATTACCTTTATATTGGTATCGTTTATATCCCACCTCAATCTGATGAAACTACTTACATGGACGTTTGTGACTTGATATCTTCAGTAACAGCTTCCTTACACGACGATGACAAAATAATTATTCTGGGGGACTTCAACCGTCCAAAAATCAGTTTCGTTCTCGACGAAAATGATGACCGCCTCCTTCCAATCAACTTTTCTGACTCCATTGACTTCAACCTTATAAGTACGTTCTATGGCAACGATTTACAGCAAGTAATTCCTATCCCTAACCAAAATGGCAATTGGTTAGATCTTATTTTTGCTAACTTTTATGACGAAGTGGTGGTTAGCCCAACTATTGACGCCGAGAATCTTTTCTCAAACACTCTCCATCACTCCGCTTTTACAGTTGAGCTTTCCGCTACAAATATTTCTTTCACCCAATCGCACAATAATGAAATTGTATATGATTTTCAAAATGCTGACTACTTAAGCATTAAAAAATATTTGGACACAGTAGATTGGACAATTTCTCTTTCGTTATTAGATTTAGATGAATCGGTGTCTTCCTTTTATAAAATAATTTTCAATGCCATTCACTTATTCGTACCGAAGCTGAAGAAAAAAAAACAAACTCTCAGAGCCTTGGCTCGACAATGATTTAAGGCGTCTCAGAAACCGTAGAAATAAATTATATAAAGCAATTAAAAATGAAAGCTTGCTCAATGAGGGTCTAATCAGATTATACGATCAGCTATCCAAAGAATTTCTCATCAAATCTCGCGAAGCGTATGAGTTCTATGTTAACTCAATGGGGGGAAAAATCATTAGTGATCCCAGGAAGTTTTATGATTTCGTTAACTTGAAACGTAAATCAACCGGCTATCCCTGTTCGATGTCCCGTGGTAACATGGTTTCTTCCTGCCCACAAGCCATTTGTAACTTTTTTGCTGATCACTTTCAAAATTCTTTTTGCTCGCCAAAAACCTCCACTTCTACTATGTCTGCAAGAATCACCGCGAGACCTCTTATCGCCGGGTTTGTTCTTACACAAGAGGCTATTATTGAAGCTATTCACGAACTAAAGATCGGCAAAGGACCAGGCCCTGATTTGGTTTCTCCTTTCTTCGTCGTGCAATTTGCGGACCAATTGATCACACTGTTGCACATGATTTTCAATAAATCTCTCTCCCTAGGTGTTTTTCCATCTTTCTGGAAATCTTCATACCTTACGCCTATTTTCAAAAGTGGTGATAAACGATCAGTCGATAACTATCGGGGGATTGCTATTCTATCTGTTATCCCCAAACTTTTTGAGAAGTTAGTTTGTGAAAAACTTACTCGCATAATCGACCCTCTTCTAAATGAGCAACAACATGGTTTTCGTAAGGGTAGATCGACTTCTACCAACCTCATGATCCTGGTATCTGATGTGCTCTGTGAAATGGAAAAAGGAAGTCAAATTGACGCAGTCTATACGGACTTTAGTAAGGCTTTCGACCGGGTTGACCATCAAACTCTAATATACAAGCTTCGCAACTTTGGTATATCAGGGTCTCTACTTGATTGGCTCCAGTCTTATCTTCGCGATCGAACTCAGCTTGTTAAATTCCAGGGCCACTTATCTAAAAGAGTTTTCGCATCTTCTGGAGTACCGCAAGGCAGTCATCTAGGTCCCCTGCTTTTTAATATCTTCATTTCTGACCTTTCTGAGACATTGCTTGGTATACCCCATCTCTTTTATGCAGACGACTTAAAAATCTACCACAGCGTAAACACGCAATCTGACGCAATTCTTCTACAATCCAAGCTTCAATCTCTCGAACATTGGTGCAATGTGAATAATTTGAATCTTAATATTAACAAGTGCCATGTAATAAGCTTTTCTCGTAAGAATACGATCATAAAGTATTCTTACTGCCTTAGCAACACCATATTGGATAGGGTTGATCATATTATAGATCTCGGGGTAGTGTTGGACAACAAGATGCGGTTCAATCTCCACTATGACAAAATCCTTGCCAGGGCCAATAAACAGCTCGGATTCATTAAGAAACGCGCTAAAGAGTTCAAGAATATATGGGTTACCAAGTCATTATATATCACTCTGGTGTGTCCTCTATTGGAGTATGCCTGCGTAATATGGAACCCAGTTTTTGAGCTACATAGTGATAGAGTAGAATCTGTTCAGAAACAGTTTTTACTTTTCGCTTTGAGGGACCTCTATGATCCAAAAGACTTCCAACATCTTCCTTCTTACAAAACCAGACTGAACCTTCTTAATTTAATGCCTCCCTCTTCTAGAAGAACACTGTTAAGTGCATGCCTAACCTTTGATATTATAAGTGGTGCAGTCAATGTTGAAGCTCTCTCCAACAAAATTATTTTCAATGACCAACCAAGACGCACTAGGTATGCAACTCTGCTCAAGAAGGTCAATCACCTATGCATATAACGAGCCCATAAATAGGTGCTGTAGAATATTCAACTCTATAAGCAGTAACTACGCTTCGGGGATCTCTAAACACACTTTTAAAACAAACTTATTAAAGGCCCTATCAACATCCTAATCCCACCTAATTTGCCCATCAATTTAGCTTAAATCAAAATAAAATATATTAAAGTAAAGTAAAGTAACTAAAATAAAAGTTGTGATGTATTTTGTTTTCTAATGTGTTGAAAAAAATATGTATTTTGTTGTTGTGTTGTTATATTGAATTGTTAATGCATTTTGCCTTGTTTGGTAAATAAATAAATAAATACTGAATATTTTTGAGCTATTCCGAATTTGTTAATAATTCTCCGTTATAGTCAACATATGACGTCATTTCGAAGGAAATATTACCAAAACAACATTTCTGGTAAAGTCTCAATATTCGGCCACCGTGGCCTGAAACTGAAAGTATCGTAAAACATCTGATTCAGTGGCCGGCCTCCTCATATCTTTCAATTTAACAATATTCATTAAATTAATTTAACATTCTAACGTGAAGAACTTTAACATTCTAACGTGAATCACACACAAAAAACATCCAAAATATAAGAACGATTTCTATATCACTTCTAAAAAAAAATATGACATTCAGATTCAAATTTTGAGTGCAGTGACGATTCCACAAACTGAATTAATGATCGTGGCCATTGAACTTGTCACAAAGCCCTAAATTTTACGCCAGCTCAAAACTATACTTTCCAATGATCGGTTAGAGATTTTCCCCTTTTTTAGACATTTGTTCTCTTATTTTCAAAATATATAGAGAAAGTGACCGACTTCTGACGCATAGCCGACTTTTAATGCACTTAGGCACTCCGCACACGGGTCGTTAGCAATGCTATACGTGAGAGATGCGTTTGACACTTGTCAAGCTCGCGAGAAAAGTGCCGTCATCATCGTATTATGTCCACACACGGGTCGTCAAGAAAACATCAGTATGCGTCGTAAAATCATACAATTCGCGGCATTTTCCCACCTCCCCCACGAATCGTACGTTGCCGTCATCCATCGCGCTTGCAAAAACGACTACTCATTCGACTTGAGGCCTGCAATGCACAACGCTTGAGACGCACTCAATGTGAACCGACTACGCTTCTCACTCTTCAGGATAGGCTAACGCTCCTCACTCTTCACGATAGGCTAACGCTCCGTTAGCGGTCACCCATTGATTTACATAGGTTGTGACGACCAAGCGTAGAAATATCGCATCTACGACGACAGCTCAACGACCCGTGTGCGGATTGCCTTACCCTACCTTACCCTCGTTTTCAATTAAGAACATGCCTGCAGAATGCTTATTGTTCAGAGCTTTTTATATTTTCCACATATTTGAATCACCATGGCTCCTACATGGTAATTATATTTTATTTGATTGTTTTGAAAAGCAAACAAAAGTTATTTTACATTTTTTATTAATAATTTATTATTTTATATGATTTTACAAAGTTTTATATTCTTAACCCTTTGAGCCCTGAACCGAAACAACGAACGCTTTTTTACAGTTTTTATTTTAATATTGAAAAAAGTATTATAAAGAAAAGATTTTATATAATTCACAAAAATTTTAAAAGTTCCAAATATGAGGTTTGAGGTGGTTACGTGCTGGAACCACTGGGGCCTATTGAGTGATACTGAGTGAAACAGTTTTTGTTAGCTGTCAAGCATAAGCCAACGTTACAGGTTTCACAGGCCCTATGTGGATGAGTTTTTGTACTACATTGAGCAGATCTGCGCGATGTTCCATGTATCGGCATGTCCGCCACATGGTCATATCTTTTTTCTTTAGCAACATCTTCCCGAAAATTGAAGGTCTTCTTGGCACTTTTACGTCTAGTTTGATTTTCCAATTCTGCTTCCACCAATCCAGCAACTATTGCAAGTCTAAAGTCCTTCAAATTGTATGTGTCTTGCGATTCCATTTCCTTGAATAGAATAAATGAATTAACTGCTGCTAAATCTACGAAGTACCAGAAAATTCGGTGCCACCATTAACGACTTTTTCGGTCTATTTCATAACAACTTTTGTACATATCGAATTTATCAACATATCCCATGTGAGAATTGTAGGAATTCATTACGACGGGGCATGGAATTGGTTCGAGGTTCCCAGCTATGTTCTTTCTGTTTACACAAGTGACTTCTTCAGGATTATGGTGGTTACTTAGTAGTAAAACTGCTTTCCTGTCCGTCCATTTTAAACTTGTAAGGCCATCATTTCTCAAATGCCAGTCATAATCTCCTCTTTTCATAGATTTATCAACAACAAAGTTCGTTGGCAAATCTTTTCTGTTTTTTCTTACTGTGCCACAAGCATATATATTATCTAACAACAGGTCTTTCATTAGTTTTACCGTCGTGAAATAATTATCAAAATAAATCCGGTGGAACTTGCCAACAATACTTCTGGTGAGATCTTTCACAACTCTTAGCCCCAACTCCTTTTCAACCGAGTCACCTACTTCGCCAGTATAAATTTGAAATTCTGACACATAGCCCGATTTATTTGCTCTGATCCACACCTTGTAGCCCCGTTTGATGGGTTTGTTAGGGGGTCAGTAGCTTAGCTCGCTAACGCGTCAGTCCGAAGCAGCGATCTACTGGCCGCGGGTTCGAATCCCGCCGTGCCCATGGCTGTATTTGTTCGTCTTGTGTTGTCTTTAACAGTCGGCGACTGGGCATAATACCAGCGCTCCATTAATTAAGTGCTACATTAAAGCTTTAGTAGCGACTAGGCATAACACTAGCGCTTTAGAAAGTAAAGAAATAAATGTGGCACTTAAAAATAATAAATGGAATAATTGTTATCGGCTTCTCCCATATGTGTCTCCCTACCGCCATCGCTAAGCATTCGCTTCAAAGGGCATCCCCTGAGCTTTGGCGTTATCATAGAAAAAAAAAAAAAAAAAAAAAAATATACTGACACAAAGTCGATCGACCTTTGAATTGAATCATCGATTCATCAATAGATTGAAACTCATCGGGTTTGTAAGCGTTCAGTATAGTTTTCGAAAGGCAATCTAGTCAAGGCCGAACTTTGTACAATTTATCAAAGTTATTGTCGTTTCGGTTGAAGAGAATTATCATTCAAATGTATGTGTCCTAAAAGCCAAGAAAATCTATCTCTGGACATAAGACTCGAAATATATTGATCTCGTACTGTCAAATTACTTGAAAAGTAATCCTTGTAGCTAGGCAGACTTTTAATTCCCATTAAAATGTTGATGGCAAGAAATATTTTGATTTCATTAACACCAGTTTTGACAAATGGCTTCCCATCAGCACAGTACTTCTGCATCGCATAGAGGTTGGTTTCAAATACAACTTTCTCTATGAAAGTTATTAGGAATAAAGTCAAAAACATATCAACAGGTGATTCTGCATGAATATCTTCGCTTGGACCGGCCATCTCCGAAAACTGGATCGGCTCGACATATAAATTTTCCTTCTTCCAAGATAAATCTCGTTTTTCTATCAGCTCGCGTCTTAGTTGCTCCAGAGGTTGATCATCTTCGCTGTCCCACCCAACTTCTTGAAAATTAGTTTGCTCAGTTACAAAATTCGTTGCAGGAATATCGTTATCATTTTCAATATCACTCATACCATCTACTGATAGATCTGAGGTAACTGATTCCATGTCTGAAGGTGATTCATCAAAAAATTGCTGAAATTCTTCAGCTGAAAGCATTTCCAATTCGGAAATTTTCCATGACGTACTCGCGCCTAGAACACAAGAAAAGCCTCTTTATTCCTAGTGGTTATATCTCGAAACCACCAACTTTCGACGTTAGTTAAGCAACCATATCAAATCTAATGCAAATTTTTAATGTTTCTCTATAAAACTTGTGTATTTGCTCTAATAAAACCATACATTTACCTGCCATTACTCCAGTGTTTTACACAATTCAATAATTTCAAAAAAATCTTTCACCAAAGCACGTATTTGCTACAGGCTAAGTCGGTACAAAATGAGATACAGCAATCCTAAGTCACATACAAATGATGACATTTGAAAGATGATGAAATGAATGAAGAATATGTGTAATGTTTGTACACAAAAACCACTCGTGCTTAAAGTACTGATAGCTTGATTAAGTGGTTTCGAGGTGTAACCACTAGGGCTGAAAGGGTTAAATCTTGCAACATAAAAATCCATCATTTTCATAGAAATAAATTCCTATTATCATAGTCTATGTGAAGGACGAATATTTTTGTGGCGATAATTTATCACCGCTTAGGATGACTTTATAATCACAATTGTTCTCTCAAAACATGACAACTGACACTTTTGTTTGTCAATTTTCAGGCAATCCAATGAGAGCGTTTTCGTACCTATCATGAATTTCCGCCACCACATGATTCAGGAAAATTCAGTAAAATTCAGTGACTGAAAGTACGCGAACACTCTACATGGCAGCACTCAATCTTCAGAACTCCATACAACGCGTAAACATACTCGTGTAATGCTCGTGTATGACAGGCCTTAAACACGAGGAGAATCAAAATGTATCTGCTGTAATTGACATTTCAGCTTTCCAAATACACATCACAGATTAGGTTGAGTTCGATTCGATTCAGATCTCGCGTTCCGCCCACCAACAATTTATAGAAATCTACTACAGGTAGGCGATTGTCTCCGAATCTGCCACGTATAGATAAATCGGTATCATGAAAAAAACAACTTATTGATATTTAAAGGTGCGATTTAGTCAATGCGGGTATTATAGCAATGTCAACAGTCCGAATCAGTGTTATTTGTGGACATCGGAGAAGTCGTGCCAGGCAAGTGCTGCTGCAGTTGTAATTTAAGTTCGTCGACATTTGTTTGTAAAACCCTGCACATGTTTATGTGAATGTGTAGTAATTGTTCTCTATCGTCCAGTTTATGATGTGGCGCGAGATCAGTGTTTGTTTTGTTTGAGCAGTGAAATTGAGTGTATAACAACAATAGCGAAGAGAGAGTGGCGTTGTAAAAACTGCAACATTGAACGTGGAAAGAAATTGTCTACGATTCGCTTATCAATCCGGAAGTTCGTTAGAATCATTAGCGAATTGTATCTTTACGTTTTGTTCTGTTTTCGTATTATTTTTTTGTTTATTTCGGAGCCTAGTAGTGTTTATCAAGTGTGTGGACAACAATAGATAGTTATGTGCTGAACTCGTCAGATTTTTTTAAAGAAAAAAGTTAATGTCGAGACTTATAAACTGGTTTAGAGCTAGCTTTCATTATCTCCGTCGGCTATTACAAAATCTAACACCCGGAACGAGATCCATTCGACGTTCCACGATGGATAAGAAATTTGTTAATGTTTTAATTCTTGGCTTCGGCTTTATGTTTTTGTTTACATCGTTTCAAACAATGGGAAATATAGAGGTAAGAGACTTTCGTGTGGAATGCAAAAAAAATTTTTTTAAAAAATATTTCGTACATATCTCTCGTACCTATACACAGTGGCAGGTTAAATAAATAGACAGCCTATTCACATGTTTGAAGGAAATTTTTATTTTGGGCCTTCGAATCGATGCCTACCTTAAGAATAAATGCTAAATAAATATTTTTTAACGTAATAAATTCTAGTTGAGGAATTCGCTAGGCACTATGAGGGGCGAAATAGATAATATTAGGCCCTTAACTTTTCAAAAAAAAAAAATAACACAAAAATTCGTATATTTAACTGTTTTGAAGTGTAGACTTATTTTTTTTTTTTACAAATGGAACATTGATTTTAGAATTTATGCTAGATTTATGAGTAAGTGAAAAAATCAAAATATCTTCTTTTTTTTTGTATAAACTGCCGTTTAGTTTTGTGAGAATTATGAAATTTCCAAACAATTTCCCGTATTTGACAGGTCACTTTGCTGCATTATATATAAGCTCTTGTCATAAATTATTTCGAAGCACATATGACCTAGTGAATACAGCACTGGCTATTAGCGTGCGCGGTCCCTGGTTCAAATCCCGATACGAACAAGTTGATCGCACAAAGAGCTTTCAATCCATCTAGTCTAGCGCCACCTGAGCTTAATTAAAGGCAACGTGAGACGTAAGAGTAACCATTTCGCATTCGTTAAAAAAACAATCTATTACGAAAATGGAGCCTTACCATCTCTAATCCTCTAAATGGGTTGTTGAGGGCCAATTTGGTTTTGTTTTAAAATAATTTAGAATTATATTCAACTGATTCACGTATCTGTGGCTGAGTTTCGCAACAGTTTTTCGGGCTAAGCGTTAATTTGAAAAATATCTCCGAGATTCAATTTTATAAAGTACCGTACATCGACGGGAGATTTTTCACTCGAAAAGTTTTAACAGCGTTTCGCCTTGTTACGGGAGCTGACCATTAAATCGTGGTAGGTCTCGGATGGGACCCTTACGAATTTAAAAGGAGCTCTTCGTCCTTCGACGTGCCCATCTGATTAAGTACTATAAAACCGCTTTTCGTGGCGTTGATTTACATTAATTTAGCAGGTAGTTCTCTAACATTGTAATGCAAATTATTGAAAACTTATGTTTGAATTTGATAAAACTAAACCTGTAGGGGTTGCACTCACTACTTTAAACAATTTCCCACTCTATTCTACGCTGAACTTTCAATGGTAGGCGTGTTTTTTTGCTCCCTCTATCTATAACAGAACAATGCAGACGCATGGGGAACAACAACAACTCCCCCTTTCCATAACAGGAGTTGTTGTTGTTTCCAATGTGTCTGCACTGGTTAGCATTGTTCTGTTATGGATAAGGGTAGCAAAAAAAACGCGCCTAGTATCGACGAAAAACACCCTATTACATAGTTTTCCTGTTGACATAAAAAAATTAATGCAGACAGGAAATTAGTTCAGCCCAGACATAATTAATGCAATATCAAAAAGTAATTTACACTGCAGCAACCAATAGTATGAGCATGCATACAATGACGTGTTCGATTTCGTCAGATTTCGGTTGCGTGCCATCGGCTAAGCTCTGCAAATAAACTAACTTCCTGTTGTAATTGATTAGATACAATAGAGATTCACTTGCCACCACAATCACCATTCATTACACAATTTACAAGCAAATCGAATAAGCGCACTAATTATAAACGCCGGCTCTACACTTAGAGCCACTCACTCCGATAAGATCTTTTTGATTCGTCCAAGTACGGATTGTTTGCGTTCTATTGAAGTACCATTTAATGTTATTTTGATATCGATTCGGAACGCTCAGAAGGATTTACTCTCAACAATAGGCGAATATCGAGAGCAAGGTTAGAGATATAGTGAGATATTTCAAAATAATAAAAAAAAAAAAAGATGACCTCTCATCGATATTGTTTTTTATATCAGTAAAACTTATCGGACGGCGCTTCAAAATGTTATATTGAATCGAAATCAAAGATAATGTCACGTGATTTCGTAGCAATCGGGTTAGAAAACACACGTGAAATATAATTGATAAGAGTCGCGCCAAGTTGTCCGTTTGCATTTTTCTACTTTCCATTCAATTCTCATATCTGTTAGTTCATGAACGATTCAAATCATTGACTGACTTCTACTATTGAATGCAATCGGACATTTATCTGCTTTTAGTGTCCCACATTCGCAGTACCATAGGCAATGGAAAATAATTTTAAAAAAATATTAATTACATATTATTTTCATTTTCATTATTTGTTTACACAAACATACACAGGGCCATAGGACAATTGTTTCAGATTGTTATTCAGCAAAACTTATTATCATCGACTCATTTTTTATTGGCTTTTGGTTGACCATGTAGAGAGAGAGAAAAAGGTCGCAACAGAATGGCATATGTTTGTTGGGAATGTGTTCAATGCGCATCAATTTACGATAATGATTTCATTGAAAGAAATTGTGAGATTATATTTTTGTTTTGTTTGGTCGACCAAAGTGGCCTGTCTTAATAATCAATAGTACCTGGGAACTATAGTGAAATTTGGGTTTAGCAATAGCAGCAACTATTCCTTGACATCATCCATGGTGAGATAATAGCTCTAAATTTTGGAGCCTACTTTGAGTAATTTTTCGCAAAGTAATCGGCCTTAATCGCTTTTGCATAGAACCGGAACAAGCATTATTAATTACCATTCAAGTTTTTGGTTCCAGATTTGAAGGTTTATGTTAGCTGAGATATATAAATTAGCTATCAGCACGTTCGATGCTTCTCTCCTACAATTCAGCGCATGTGACCAATCTAATGAGACGAAGCATGCCAATCGAGAAGCCAATCTAATGAGACGAAGCATGGCCTCAATGTCAACTCCACTGACCCAGACATATAACCCTCAACAGGGCCGGATTTGACCTTCTTGCCGCCCCTGGGCAGTTGTGAACCTGTCACCGTTCCCCCATCTCCACCCCACACGTCCGATTTCAGTTTCAAATTTTTCGACTAAAATCCAACAACAACAAATTCAAAATTTTTTTCATAACTGTTTTTATTTTTGTTATAATATATTATATTGGGTATACAAGTAAGTGTTCAAGGATTTTTTGTCGATTTTGTATTTTCTTCTCTATTTTATTTTCGAATGTATTTTATTCAACGTATTGCCCAACGCCAGTTATTATTTTTTCCCACTTTTCTGCCAATGCATGGATTTCGCGCCAATAAAACTGCTCGTCTTTGGAGGCGAAGAAACTATTGAGCCAATTTTTGATAGCTTCACCTGAAGTGAAGTGTACTCCCGTAAGGGCGTTTTCAATTGACCGGACCAAATGATAGTCTGATGGTGCAATGTCTGGGTTAGAAGGCTGGTGGCTTGGGCAGGCCTTCTCTTCCGGTACCATCGAGATAGATTTTGACCACTTGTGCAGCATGTGGCAGAGCATTGTCATGGTGAAAGATCAATGACTCATGTCTGGTTGTCCATTCCGGCCTCTCTAATGAGACGAAGCATGCCAATCGAGAAGCCAATCTAATGAGACGAAGCATGGCCTCAATGTCAACTCCACTGACCCAGACATATAACCCTCAACAGGGCCGGATTTGACCTTCTTGCCGCCCCTGGGCAGTTGTGAACCTGTCACCGTTCCCCCATCTCCACCCCACACGTCCGATTTCAGTTTCAAATTTTTCGACTAAAATCCAACAACAACAAATTCAAAATTTTTTTCATAACTGTTTTTATTTTTGTTATAATATATTATATTGGGTATACAAGTAAGTGTTCAAGGATTTTTTGTCGATTTTGTATTTTCTTCTCTATTTTATTTTCGAATGTATTTTATTCAACGTATTGCCCAACGCCAGTTATTATTTTTTCCCACTTTTCTGCCAATGCATGGATTTCGCGCCAATAAAACTGCTCGTCTTTGGAGGCGAAGAAACTATTGAGCCAATTTTTGATAGCTTCACCTGAAGTGAAGTGTACTCCCGTAAGGGCGTTTTCAATCGACCGGACCAAATGATAGTCTGATGGTGCAATGTCTGGGTTAGAAGGCTGGTGGCTTGGGCAGGCCTTCTCTTCCGGTACCATCGAGATAGATTTTGACCACTTGTGCAGCATGTGGCAGAGCATTGTCATGGTGAAAGATCAATGACTCATGTCTGGTTGTCCATTCCGGCCGTTTTGCCCGCTTCAATCACATCAGGTGTTGTCTGTAGAGAGCCCCGTCGATCGTTTGACCACTTTTAAAAAGCTCGTTGTACACGATTCCCTTCTGGTCTCACCAAATACAGAGCATTACCCTGCTGCCATGGATATTTGGCCTTGGGGTAGATGCTCAGAAGAGAGAGATATCTCTCTGTTCTCTGAGAGATCTCTCTGTTCTGAGGGTAGATGGTCCGGATTCACCGCGTTTAACATATGTTTTCTTGCGCTTTGGATTGTCGTATTGAATCCATTTTTCATTGCCGGTGGCAATACGACACAAAAACGATTTCGCTTTGTACGGTTGAAGGAGGATTACATTTTAGCAGTAGTATTAGTAAACTAGTATTAAGTAAATAATTCACTTCAATAATATTTTTTTAAAATGAATGTTAAATTTTATTTAATTTAGGTCAATATTTTACAAATTACATTTTTTATAATTCAACATTATTTATCTAAGTTGTTGCGCTCTAGCTTCTGCTATCGAGCAGTCGCCAGGGCAGCATGAATTTTCTTAGAAGAGTATCTTGTTAAAGCCCAGCGTGCTTTGCTCCGCCAGCTAGCTCAGCCTGGTCGTGAGTTTTCGGGCTGATACTCTTCTCGTGCTACGCACGCTATATCGACACTTTAAGTCCGACCTGAAACGACATTGCACACACACACACAAATTTCCACAGGAATTGGACGAGACGGGAAATGAATCACCATTTTTAAATTTTAAACTACTCCATATTATACATATTTATTAACGATTCGAAAGATTTTCCATACAAACAAAACCCAATTACTAGAGACAAATCAACGATATCTTTGAAAAATTATTCAATTCAATTCAAACAAAAAAAATCAATGTAAAATTATTCAATTCAGTTTCAATGAGAAAAGATCTTTAAATATTAGAACGTACATTCGCAATTAAATCTTTACCTAAGTCCGGCCGGATTTAGTTTACATGCATCGTAACAAATGATTTTCATGATTTTTTTTGATATTATTATTCTTTTTTTTTATAAGTTATCTGCTCTGACAAATTTAACGAAACCCAATCGTGATATTCACTGTTCATACAGCTATGAGGTGTGAAAATAATATTACATTAGCACAGAATTGGTACTAGATGATTTAACAAATTAGGTGGATACATCCCGACTACTGCATTACAATTTGGAAATGGAAAATATATCATATCATCATCAAAAATATCTTTAATTTTTGCGTTCCGTTTATACCGCAAATCTGTTAACTTTTCGCAAATCTGTTAACTGTTAAAATCGGTTAACTTTTTACCGGTTAATTTTTAACTTTGGTTCATTTGGACTTAATTTCTTTAGCTATTCTTTTGTCCTTTTAAACTTTCTGCTACTTATCTGGGAACCGACACTACGGTTGCTGGGAATATTTGCTTTTCAGCCTTCGTTCTTCCTTCAATAAGAACTGTCCACTCCGTCTCGACCCAAAATGCTTACAGGTTACCAGTGCTCTGCTTTGCCAACTGCTTTGCTGCATGCCAAAATGATTCTTGGGAGTCAGATAGTAAATTAACGTCCCAGTCAACTCCTGAATTATGCACTTGCCACTTTCACAGCAATAGTTTTACAAACTCAAATTGTTACACCAAACTCAAATTGTCTTTTGTTTTTACAATTCTTATAATTCAACTTTACAACTGCTACAGACTGATCTAAATTCCCCTTTATCCAGTTCAAAAATTTTTACGACTTTTCACCTCGACGGTTACAATCAGAAAGAAAGTCTTTGTTCTCCTTCGAGAAAATTTTTTCCATGAACCGCAAAAGCGGTTCTCTTCCAAAATTCCCGTATGATACATTTCATAAACCAATAGGGCATCACCAATTCCAATGTACATACACAGATCACAACCATCAGCTGATAAATTTATTCTTCAGCCATATTGTGGAATGGAATTGCTCGCCTGTGAGTTCCTTTACGACTGTCACCCGTTGTGACTTTTCTGCCTGCTGAGGTGGATATTTTGATAAGTTGTTTATTTCTTTTCTGAGTATTTAATAATTTTTTTTTTCAGCATCGCAACAATCGTGGGGACGACTCCGACCCTAAGAGGTCTCAAAGCCGGGCTACAAGAAGTCCACCAACCTATAACCGTTGTTTCCTTCATCAGACAATTTTATATATCATTCACTACACCTTCAAATCTTTGGCATGGAAAACGCCCAAGATCTTGCCTTTAGCATCCTCAACCTCATACGATACCTGTCCCACCTTCCGCTTTATCGTTGCCTTAAAAAACTTCGGGGCAAGTTTGGCAGCGAATCGGTCAGCAGCACAGCTAAGTAGGTGATTTCGCACCCACACTTCCTGTCCTGGAGTGAAGTCTTTCTGGCGACTACGCAAATTGTACCGCTGTGCTCCTTTAGCGTACGCGTCAGCCAATTTCGACTTAACATGGCTATGGGCCAATCGCAATCGTTCACAATTTGGAGCTAGTTGAATCTCCCCATCCTCAAAAGCCTGTAAAGATTTTAGTAAGGCATATTCGGAACCATGATGTATAGGTTGATAGCCGAACATCAGGAAATGAGGTGAGAATCCTGTAGATTCATGTACCACATTGCGAAATGCGGCACACGACTCTGACAGGTTAGCATCCCAATTCCGATGGTCGTCTCCTATGTAGGCCCGAATGGCAGCGAGAATGGATCGATTTGCTCTTTCGGAAGCGTTAACCTGAGGCGAATAATAGGGTGTGAGACAATGTTTTACTCCATGCTTCGCCAGAAACTCCGAAAAAACCTTGGAGGTAAATTGGACACCATTGTCGGTGTGAAGGGTTTCGGGTACACCAAAGGTAAGAAATATGTTTTCCTTCAGATATTTTACAACCAGTTCCGCTGTAGCCTTAGGTAACGCCTTGAGCCATACAAACTTTGTAAAGTGATCAAGCACCACCAACAACTGGGTGTTTCCAATTTTCGATCGGGGGTATGGTCCCATAAAGTCCACAAACAGACGCTGCAAAGGCCGGTCTGTAACTCTAGCGGCACCCATGAGTGGTCTCATTGTAGCATTCGGTGATTTAATTTGCTTACAGGTTTGACATTTGTTGATATAATTTGTCACGTCCTGACGAAGCCTTGGCCAGTAGAAATATCTTTTTAACACTTCCACCGTTTTCCGAATACCACAATGTGACCCCATAGGGCTATCATGGCTGCGAGTTAACAGCGTCTGTCGGTATCCCTCTGGTACCCATATCTTTGTGCTGGGAATGTCCAAATCGAGACCTCCCGAGGGTCCTTGATTAATATACAAAATTCCGTCCGTCACGAACAGATTTTCAAATTGGTCTGGGTGTTGTTGGACCTGTCGAACTAAATTTGTATAATCAGGGTCCTGGAAGGCCTGCTTTGGAATATCACCCAGCCGCTCGTGGTGCTCGGGAAGGCAGATCACTGCACAACTGAAATCGACATTGGAGTCACGTGCTCGTGATAAGGCGTCTGGTACGACATTTTGAGTGCCTGCTCGATGCTCTATGTTGAAATTAAAACCTTGTAATTTTAAACTCCACCGCGCTAATCTTCCCGACAAGTCCCTTTGCGCCATCAACCATTTTAAGCTTGCATGGTCGGTGATAACGGTAAAGGGCAATCCCTCGACGTATGCCCGAAAACGTTTGATGCTTTGCACCGCAGCTAAGCACTCTAACTCTGTGACGCTGTAGTTGCGTTGTGCCGCATTTAGCTTTGCGGACATAAATGCAATGGGATGCTCTCCACCTTTATCATCCTTTTGAAAGAGGACGCTGCCGATGCCGGTGGCACTTGCATCGCACTGAATGAAGAAATGACGGGCAAAATCAGGGTTAGCCAGCACGGGTGCGGACACCAGAAGTTTTTTTTGTTTCTTCGAAAGCTCTATTGGCCGCCTCCGTCCACACGAATTTCTTTTTGTTCTTCAGCAAATCCGTCAATGGTGAAGTAATAGATGCGAAATTCGGGATGAAACGTCTGTACCATCCAGCCATACCCATAAACCTCCTCACGTCTTTTACCGATATAGGCTTTGGATATGAAATGATGCCTGATACCTTTTCAGGATCTGTCTTTAGGACTCCATCACTGATTACATAACCCAGGTACCGAATTTCTTTTTGGACGAATTTGCTTTTCTCAACATTGATGGTTAGCCTCGCTTGTTGCAATAAATCTGCCACTTTTGTCAGCAATTTGAGGTGTTCATCAAATGTTGGACTTGTGATCAGCAAATCGTCCAAGTAAACAAATACCTGATCATGCAATTCGTGTGGGATGACCTTATGCATCAAACGGCACATCGTTTGGGGTGCATTAAAAAGTCCAAATGGCATGACAGTGAATTGATAGAGGGGTCGTCCTGGTACTGTGAATGCGGTTTTCTCGCGAGATTTCACATCCAACGGAATTTGCCAGAAAGTGTCTTTAAGATCTAAACTAGTGATAAATCGGGTCGACTGAAGGCGTGCCAATAAGCCTTCGATCAGTGGCAAGGGATAGGCATCTTTGACCGTTAGCTCGTTCAGCCGTCTCGCATCCAGACACAGACGTACTTTACCCGGCTTTCTGACAATAGTGACTGGTGAGCTCCAAGAACTCTTACTTTCCTCGATAACCCCCAACGATAACATGCGATCGAGTTCGTCATACATAAGTTTCTGCACGACCGGTGAAACTGAATAGTGTCTCTGTTTAACTGGTCGAGCATCACCTGTGTCTATGAAATGTGATACCAGATCGGTTCTACCTAAACCTAATTTATTAAAAGAAGGGAACTTTTGTATAACCAACCCTAACTCATGCCTCTCATCGGAAGATAATTGATGAAAACAAGAATCCTGCGATGGTAAACTAATAACGGAGCATTGAGGAGAGATTCTGAAGGTGTCCCAAAAATCGATCCCCAAATAGATTGGGTTAGTCAAGGTGGGACATATAAGAAATTTTACTGGCCTGGTTTTATCCTTGAATCTCACCAAAGTACTTACATAACCGAGTACCGACGCCTTGTCACCGGATGCGGTATGAACATTAGTCTGCATACTGTGCAGGTGCAAACCAAGTTCTTCCACCAATTCCAAACTGCCGGCCCCTAAGATGCTGACACTAGCTCCGCTATCCAGCAAACCAGTCAACTTTCGCCCCTTGATAAAAATAGTTGCAAAAGGGCGATTGTCACCAGGCATAGATATTATAGTTTCCACACAAGCTTGTCTAAGGGAGCGTCGTAGGGCAAAATACCTCCATGCACGATCAAAACGTCTCCTACGTTGCACATGAGCTCCAGTGCTGTCCTTAATTAGTTGATGATGAGAATTTAATGTTGCCGGCGTAATTCGGGATCGACGTTGGTAGCCACATCGATCATTTCTGGTCTGGAAGGGCGACTGACTGAGGGAACACGCATTCTCCCCGCAAAATTCGTGTTCCGATGATCGTTTCCCGACTGACATTGAGGACATCGTGGCTTTAGCACACCAGCCTTTCCACAACCGAAGCAAAAAATACCACGAACGGGTGTGGGACAATCTGCAAAAGAGTGCCCAAGGTCCTTACAATTCCAACAGACTTGATATTTCCTATGATTTCTATGAATTCGATCTGCTGACTGATTTGTCTGTTGGATACTATTTACTGCCATAGTGTCTGGATAATTAGGAGTATCACGTGAATAAGAAGGAGATGAGTAAAAAGAAGTGTTTCGAGCTGCTCCATAGTCAGAAAAATTGTTCAATTGCAAATAATCGTCTCTTAAATCCTCCTCTGGAATTCCAATTTCGTTAACTAATTTAACTCGACGAGCGTTTTCCAGCCACTCTGACTCTATCAAACAGCAACGCCGGACCAAGTCTCTAACACTTCCAAACTCCACCCCTGCCAAATGAGCTCTCAACCGAGGGGACATGTTGCGATATACGATACACTGGAAGTCCGTTTCTAATAGTGGCACTGTTAAATGCAACGATAGATTTTCTAAGGCGTCATAATAATCCTGGAATCTCTCTCGAGACCCCTGTACGCGTGCATCCATTGCTCGCCGCACATCCACGTCTGTTCGATAGGAACCAAATCTTTTTACAAATTCATCTTGCAAATGATCCCATAAAAGCGGATAATTCAATTCCCGAAACCGCCAGTACCAATCCGCCGCCGAGCCCTTCAGGAGTAGATGAAAATCTGTCGCTAAGGCTGCAGATCCAATATTATAGTCAATGGCTAAAGAGAGTACTCTAAATAAAAACTGTTTCACTCCCAAACCGTCAGCAGATCCATCAAAACTTAAATTCCATTTGGATAATGGTAATCGACAACTGGTCTTACTTAATGTTTCTGCTTGTGGCTTAAAGGAGACGCGTGGTTGATCATGAGACGCTGGTTCTTGGAGTGTTAGTTCAGGCATTGGTGGACTAGTCTCTTCTATCCGTGAAATATCTGCTGGACGTGTAGTAGTATGTGAAGCAGGAGTGGAGAGATTCTGCACATTCTGGCGTTTGACTGGCGATACACTCAGCTTCTCCAACTGACGATGGAAAGGTGTGTAGCTAGGATCCCAGCTACTAGACCGTCGACGCATTGTAACACACAACTAATAAATCTGGTACTTCAAATTTCAAATTGAATCAAATGCTTAAATTCTAACTGTAACTCAGTAACTATAACGAAAACTAACTAAATAAAATTCACTTTAAATTCAACTACTCGCTAACAAAGAGTTGTTATTAAAAAAAAATATAAATAAAAATAGTACGTGTACTGAAATTATCCAATTGCAGGAGAAAGCAGAAAAGAAGCCGGTATGAATATTGCAAATTACTAATATATATGCAATGATCAATTACGAAGCTTATGTTTTCCTATTAAAATCCACTGAAACAAGAAGGATTTTCCCGCATAAATAAAATATTGAGTCCTTCACTTCGTCTGGACAAGAACGCGAGAGAAAAAAAAGAAAGGGTAAAACTTCCTTTGAAATTCAATTTCTGAAAAGAATGATTTTGATTTCCACAGGACAAAGCCAATGTCCATCAACAGTATTCACGTAACAACAATAATAGTTTTTCTCTGTAATTCTTAAAGTTGTTACGTTTATGAATGGCAGATTAATATGTTGCCATCAGAAAGTTATACCACCTAAGTTCCGATGCATTGAAATATTGATAAAGTTGCAGAATATTTAAAATGGAATATATATATATAAATGACACAATATAATTGTATAAATGAAAAGTCAGAAAATTCAAGATTCCAAATGTATCAAACATAATTAAAATGATGATTCTTCCCCCGTCCCATCAGCAAAGGATTAAAATAAGGGAAAGGAAAAGGACTGAAATATTACATAAAATGATAAAATGGGACTGGGAAATTTAAGGAATTACAAATCTCTTGCGGTTGTCTTGAGATGTCCCTCTGCTCATGTGTTCGAGTCCTGTTCGAGCCAGTTCTTGTAAATGAACAACACCATATATATTGGTGGACAAAGACCGAACTAGACCAGCGGGCATCTCAACAAATGTCTTCCCAAAGCTACGAAAAATTCAAATTATCTCTTTCACGAGAGTTATTCTACTTAATAGAAGATATTATCGTTGACTATGCTGAGGGTGATCTTACAACCGCAAAAATTTGGATAATACATAATGAAACACACTCTATCACATACATAAAACAAGGACAATAGCACGAGCCGGGCGCCAATGCTGCACTGACGACTGCTCGATGCGATGGAAATGATACGATTTAACGCTTATTGATTTATAATGCCAACTACGGCCAAAGAAAGAAAGAAAAAAAAAAATATGGCTGAGGCAACATAATGCTCTGATTGAACATTTGCCACCTCAGCCGAAAAGCAAAACTGCAAAGTGAAACATCATCAAGCTGAAAACCGTATAGCCGGTTTGGGCGCCAATTGTTGCGCTCTAGCTTCTGCTATCGAGCAGTCGCCAGGGCAGCATGAATTTTCTTAGAAGAGTATCTTGTTAAAGCCCAGCGTGCTTTGCTCCGCCAGCTAGCTCAGCCTGGTCGTGAGTTTTCGGGCTGATACTCTTCTCGTGCTACGCACGCTATATCGACACTTTAAGTCCGACCTGAAACGACATTGCACACACACACACAAATTTCCACAGGAATTGGACGAGACGGGAAATGAATCACCATTTTTAAATTTTAAACTACTCCATATTATACATATTTATTAACGATTCGAAAGATTTTCCATACAAACAAAACCCAATTACTAGAGACAAATCAACGATATCTTTGAAAAATTATTCAATTCAATTCAAACAAAAAAAATCAATGTAAAATTATTCAATTCAGTTTCAATGAGAAAAGATCTTTAAATATTAGAACGTACATTCGCAATTAAATCTTTACCTAACTCCGGCCGGATTTAGTTTACATGCATCGTAACAAATGATTTTCATGATTTTTTTTGATATTATTATTCTTTTTTTTTTATAAGTTATCTGCTCTGACAAATTTAACGAAACTCAATCGTGATATTCACTGTTCATACAGCTATGAGGTGTGAAAATAATATTACATTAGCACAGAATTGGTACTAGATGATTTAACAAATTAGGTGGATACATCCCGACTACTGCATTACAATTTGGAAATGGAAAATATATCATATCATCATCAAAAATATCTTTAATTTTTGCGTTCCGTTTATACCGCAAATCTGTTAATTTTTCGCAAATCTGTTAACTGTTAAAATCGGTTAACTTTTTACCGGTTAATTTTTAACTTTGGTTCATTTGGACTTGATTTCTTTAGCTATTCTTTTGTCCTTTTAAACTTTCTGCTACTTATCTGGGAACCGACACTACGGTTGCTGGGAATATTCGCTTTTCAGCCTTCGTTCTTCCTTCAATAAGAACTGTCCACTCCGTCTCGACCCAAAATGCTTACAGGTTACCAGTGCTCTGCTTTGCCAACTGCTTTGCTGCATGCCAAAATCATTCTTGGGAGTCAGATAGTAAATTAACGTCCCAGTCAACTCCTGAATTATGCACTTGCCACTTTCACAGCAATAGTTTTACAAACTCAAATTGTTACATCAAACTCAAATTGTCTTTTGTTTTTACAATTCTTATAATTCAACTTTACAACTGCTACAGACTGATCTAAATTCCCCTTTATCCAGTTCAAAAATTTTTACGACTTTTCACCTCGACGGTTACAATCAGAAAGAAAGTCTTTGTTCTCCTTCGAGAAAATTTTTTCCATGAACCGCAAAAGCGGTTCTCTTCCAAAATTCCCGTATGATACATTTCATAAACCAATAGGGCATCACCAATTCCAATGTACAGTCTGTCAAGAATGAGTTTACACATAGGAAAAAAATTCAATTTTTCATCTTTCTTATTATAAAATACTACTTTTTATTTATATAAATGAATGTTTTTTTCTTAATTATTGTTATTTACATTATTTCCAACCGATATATACAAAAAAAAGTACAACTTTAATGCAAAACAAGAACGAAAAGACCAACGAAAACAATTATTGCAATTCTTGAAGTGTCAAGAAACTCTTTACACAAATTATTATTGTATTTAATATTTACATATTTACAGGATATTTAATATTATTTGGTATATTTAACATTTGGTTTGGCCACCTTTGGCATCCACCACACATCGCAACCAATTTTCCATTGAATGAACCAACTTTTGCAGGTCATACGTGGTTGGTATTTTTTGCCTTTCTTCGAGAATCGCAATTTTTAAGGCAGTTCGGTTTTTGGGTTGCCTTTTAGCGACTTGTTGTTTTAAGTAAGCCCATAAATTCTCGATGGGATTTAAGTCCGGACTCTTGGCTGGCGTATCCATCACTTTTCCGCAGTTGTATAAGGGCCACATTCGCACCATGTTCGCCTTATGTTTGGGATCGTTGTCCTGGTAAAGCTTAAAATTTGGTTTGCTGTTATGCACAAACCCGAATTTCTGCGCACTGCTTGCCAAATATGTTTTAAGGATATGCAAATATGGTTGGGCGTCCATGGTTGACTCGATGAATGCCAAGTCTCCTACTCCTCTGCTTGAGAAGCACCCCAAATCATAACGGACAACTTACCAAATTTTACAGCCGGAATTATATTTCGATTTTCCAACGATGTTAAAGGCTTGCGCCACACTCTAGCCGGTCCATCATTATAGTACAACATCATTTTCGTCTCATCGCAGAATATGACGTCGTCCCAGAAGTCAACGGGTTGAAAAAGGTGCATCATAGCGAAAGAAAAACGCTTTTCGATGTTTAGTGCAGAAAACAGTGGTTTCTTTCGTGCAGCTCTTGATGAGAACTTATTTCGTAGGATGGCCTGTCGTACTGTTTCATGGGAAACAGCAGCATCACACTCTTCCTTGAGTTCCCTAGCAAGTGTTCTGGTCGAAATCCAGGGGTTTTTATCAAGCTTCCTTATCATAAGGCGCTCTATACGTTCAGATATTTTTGGTTTTGAGCCACCTCCACACTTTGGCTCCAATCTATTCTCATTTTCAGCACGATTTATAACGTTATAGACTGCCATTCGTGCTACACAAAACATTTCCGACAGTTCCTGTGCACTTTTACCTAATTGGTGATTATAGTATATCATCTGAACTAACTCAAAGGATAATCTTTTGCCTGGCATTTTAAAACACAATATCTCACTTATTTATGCGTATTAGCCAAAAATTAATCACACACTAATGATCAAATTTATAGAGCTTTACAATACAGACCAAAAATTATGGTAAATTTACCGTATCGTTGCAGTAATGCAAAAAATAAACTTTTGTGTAAAGAGTTTCTTGACACTTCAAGAATTGTAATAATTGTTTTCGTTGTTCTTTTCGTTCTTTTTTTGCATTGAAGTTGTACTTTTTTTGTATATATCGGTTGGAAATAATGCAAATAACGATAATTAAGAAAAAAAAAATTATTTACATAAACAAAAAGTAGTATTTTATAATTAGAAAGATGAAAAATTGAATTTTTTCCCTATGTGTAAACTCATTCTTGACAGACTGTACATACACAGATCACAACCATCAGCTGATAAATTTATTCTTCAGCCATATTGTGGAATGGAATTGCTCGCCTGTCAGTTCCTTTACGACTGTCACCCGTTGTGACGTTTCTGCCTGCTGAGGTGGATATTTTGATAAGTTGTTCATTCGGAACGCAACTTCAGAGTTGGTCGGTCACGAGCTGAGAGCTTAAAAATAACAGCGATTTCCACCAGCCCTTCCGAGAATTAATCCCTCCGATTGTGTATCATTGTTTCTTGAAAGTGCGCAGTAAATTTCATTCTGTGAATTTAGTGTGTCACAGTAGTAAATTGTATCAATTTTTTTTCCAAGTAGCGATAGTGCGCAGTATTAGTTCTGAGAATTGTGCGTATTAAAGTAGAAATTGTGCTTCTTTGTATCATTAACGTGTGTTCTAATTAAGAACAAAGACTGTAAGTACAAAATTTTTGGGTAACTGTTGATTGTGCCAGTATTTGAGGTTAGGAAATATTAGACACGTGTGTATATAATACAATCGGGGTTTGAGTAAGAATATTAAAGAAGATGGCATCGGATGTGAAACCACCTGACAAAGGAGGTACAGAGGAGATCATGGATGCCAATTTGCAAGTTGATAAACCCGTTAGACTAACTAAGGCTGCCAGAAAGCACAGTGAAGACTTCATTATGAACTCTAAACTACCTCAAAAAAGAAAAATTTCTAATTCATATATTAATGACGCGAATGTTACAGAGTCTCAGAATGTTCTTGATTCATCTAGTTCCAAATGTAATGAGAATTTATCAGTAAGCAACAATTCGCAATATAATCTTGTCCAGGCTAGTCCTATGAATAGTGAGAATATTTCGACTAACATTACTGAGTCAGTTGAGAAGATAAATCCTTTGTTGAATAAATTCAACAACAGATACAGTAATGATAATAGGAAAAGTTATTTAGTGGTAATCCAGAAACTAGATGTGAATGGGGTTAAGCAGAGCTTTAAACCGATACATTTTTTACATGCGACAAGAGGTAAAAAAGTGGGTAATATTTTTGATTCAGACAGAGGGGGTTTCAATTCAGTACGTATTTATTTCGAAAGAGCAGAAGATGCGAATGATATGTTGGATAATGGAATTCTTAATGAATTAAATTGTGTAGGGTTCATCCCAAATAATCTTCTATTCAGGTATGGGGCTGCTAGGGGTATTCCCAAAGACATCCCTGAATCCGAAATTGTGAAATTTGGTATCCCATGTAATGCCAGGGGATTCCCATTAAGAAACTGTAGTATTGTAGCAGTTCATAGAATACAAACCAGAGATAGGAATGATCCTAATAAATTTATTCCATCTGAAACAGTTAAATTAATATTCAAAAGCGAAGAGGTACCGGAGATAATTAAACTTAATTATGTTAAGATTCAGGTTTCGCATTTTATTTTCAAACCTCGACTATGTAATAAGTGTGGAAGATTCGGACATACTTTGAAATTTTGCAGGGCAAAAGAACGTAGGTGCCTAGACTGTGGAGAAAGTGACTGTGACAATAACTGTCTATTCAAAAAATGTATTTTGTGTAATAATAATGATCACTCCTATAAGAGTCCAACTTGCCCAAAAAGAATAAAAGAGAATTTGATCATGGAAATTGCTTCCATCAAAAACATTTCGCAATACGAAGCTAAGAAGTTAATTCCAAATAATGAGAATAATTTTGCTCTTCTAGAGGAGTATGATTTAGAGAAAGACTTTCCAGCTTTTAGTAATAAAGAAGGTAATAAAAGCACTAGAAATAACAACAGAGAAGTGAATAGAGTGATAACAAAGAAGAAATACTCTACTGTTATAAAAACCCCAGCAGACCCCTCCAAAAGTCATTCATCGATTGAATTACATAATTACAAGGAGAGCAACAGCAACAGAATTGATAGCAAGGATTCAACACCAGTCTATGACAACCCTAGCTATTTTAAGACGTCGGAGTTCGAAAAGTTTATAAATACAGTCTGTAAGGAAGGGCTGATGAACAACATTCCTAGGAACAATAAAGAGCTAGTAGAGCTTTTTAACCAAATATTCATTAAAGTATTTATCAAACAAAATAATAAAGATCTTACCGTAGTTAATTCAGAGTTAGAAGATAACATTCTTAAGAATAATTCAATGGAAAGTCAAGTAGATTTACTTTAAAAGCATACACCTATCTAATTCAACATTCTGATGAAAATCTTACAACACAATATACAAGGGTTATTGAAAAATAAACTTGAATTAGAAAGAACTCTAAAGGATAATAAGTTTGACATTGCGTGCATTTCGGAGACTCTTACGAGTAGTATGTATGACAATGGCAGAATTATAAATGGTTATAGTACAGTCTATAAGAACAGGTTAAACGGAATGGGAGGGGGAGTAGCCATAATTGTCAAAAACAATCTAAGTTTCTCTAAAATAACATTAAATTCTGATTTAGAAATAATAGCAATAAAAGTAATGAACCTAAAAAATCCACTAGTAGTTTGCTCCATTTACTGCCCCCCTTTTCTGGATAACAACTTCTTCCAAGATGAATTTCTGAAAATTTTTGACCAATTACCTAACATGATGGTATTTATAATAGGAGATTTCAATGCGAGATGGAGAAAATGGGGAGATTCTAAAAACAATAGTAGGGGAAAGATTCTAAACAAAATAATAACTGATAAAAAATTCATTTGCATCAATAAAGGTTCTTATACTTATTGTCACAAAGGGCACAGAGGAAATGGAGGATCCTCAGCTCCGGACCTTGCTTTTGTAAACTTCAAGATTAATAATTTAAAATGGTTAACGAACTTCAACGACATTAGTGCTAGCGGTCATCTGCCCATCATCATCAAATTTAAAAATAGTTGTATTAACACCAATGTAATAAGCATCAACAGAAATAAATTGAAGAACATGGTAGCTCCACATGTATTCCCGAATAACTTGGAGAACATTATAAAAGACATGAGAACACTCAAAGACAGATGTACTATTAAAAGAAAATCATTGCAACATGGTCCAAAATCTTGGTGGAGTGCAGACCTAAAAGAGAAGTGGAATTTAAAAAAAGGATTGATGAGATGCTTTTTTGCGTTCAAATCTCCCTACTTTCTCAATCTATGGAGAAAAGCTAAAGAAGTCTGGAATCAGGCTGTTCAGTTAGCAAAAAGAAACGCATGGGAAGACACTTTAACCAAAGTTGCTACTAAAGGAAACGAAATAGACTTTTGGAGATTAGTAAATAACTTGAAAAATAGATCATCTAGTTGCAGATTTAGTCCATGGAAGTCAGAAAATAATTCACAATTTCTCAGTTTAATTAAAAGCAAGAGCATCAATAGTAACTGGTCATTTAGAAACATAAAAGCCCCTAATTCACAGTTGTTATTCTCACTAAAAGAATACGAATCTGTTCTAAAAACACATAAAAAAAAACGGCCCCTGGATTCGACAACATTACGTACGAAGACCTAAACGCAATGAATCAAATCAGCAGGCAAAACTGTGTAGCAGCTTTAAATTCACTGGTCAATAGTGAGGGTCAGTTACAGGACATGTTTAAAATTAAGATAATCCCCATTCTGAAACCCAATAAAAACCAGGAAGACATCAGTAGTTTCAGACCCATATCTCTTATCAATGTTTTTATAAAAATAATCAATAACATGATTAAAAATAGATTGTTAGCCAGCCATCTGATCATCGAGAAGATTCCTGTAAATTCCTATGCGTACATGCCTGGAAGATCGGTAAACACTTGCCTTAATCATTTAGATGTTTTGATTTCAAATGCTAAACAAAATAAAAAAACTATAATGGTCGCTATTTTAGACCTCGAAAATGCGTATGAGGGGATTGATCTTAAAACTCTGTATGACCCTTTATCAATCATTATACCAAGTAACATTTGCTACTGGATTTTTAAATTCTTAACTCATAAATCAATCTGGCTGGGTAATGATAATCTACAGTTGAATAATGGACTCCCACAGGGGGATGTATTAAGTCCATTACTCTTTAACTTAGCAACCCATTCGTTTCATAACTTGCAATTAATAGCCTCAAGTCTCCTTCAATATGCGGATGACTTCCTGATTCTAACACAAGCAGAAAATTTTCAGATATGTGGTAAATTATTTCAAACAGCCCTAAACAGTTTTGCTACCTTGTGCACAAAGCTCCAGCTTAAAGTTAATCCTCTAAAATGTAAAATAATATGTCTTAATAGAATTGGTTCAAGCCCTCCAGTTATAAATTTCAATTCAACGGTCATTCCTTGGTCATCCAAGGTGAAGTATCTAGGCAAATGGATCAATGTAAACTATACCATTAAATCTGATCTAGAAGAGACCACAGGAAAGATAAGTAAGACCATAAATCTGCTGAAAATGATCACAGGAAGAAAAAGTGGGCTAAACCCTCACAACAGTCTGATAATTTACAAATCTCTTATCAGATCTAAGTTAGAAAACCATTTTACAGCCAATTTAAATGCACCCAACTATTATTTCAAAAAAATAGACTCAATAAAAGCCTCATTAATCAAAAGATGTCTCGGAGTATCAGCCCAAACGCCTACCTGTGTCGCATTCTCAATGGCAGATGAAAAACCTACATTTTATAGATCATTATGGGGAACGACCAAGGAATTAGTCAAGGTTAAGATAGCAAATCCTGCTGTCTTTCAGTTAGCTTCCAGAGCACCAGGGTCCAATTATGGAACTGCTTTATCTAAGTTTGGTCATTGCATTAATCAACAAATTGAAACTTCAAGCAGGGAAGCATCTCCCAATATAAGGGTGTTTTGCAAGCACGCAGGGTTATTTGAGTCACTGACCAAATATCACCCTGACAGTTACTTTATCAATAGCTTCAATAATCTAGTTCAAATAGAGAAAGAAATGGGTTTTAGATTGTGGGCGGTCGATGGTGCTAAATCTGAGCTGGGAGGAGGTTGTGCCATAATAAATGAAAGTAGCTTGAATAAGTACCGATTTTCGATTAACAGTAACAGTTCTGTCATCACTTTTGAATTGGCTGCAATTCTGAGTGCAGTGGATATGGGAATTAATTTGGGTTGGGAAAAAATCTCTATTCTGTCAGACAGCAACTGTGCATGTGCTTGTCTGGACATGCCTGCTTCAATAAATCCAATTGTAAAAATGATATGGTCTCTTCTAGAGCAACATCAACACCTAACGGTCAGACTTATATGGGTGCCAGGACATAGAGGAATTAATATAATGAAAATTGCAGACGAAGAGGCTAAAAACGCAATAATAGAAGGTATTCCTCTGTCACTGCCACCTAATCTGGACGATACTCTCTTCTCAATCTATAATGAAATAGACCGAGATTGGCAATCTGATTATAGGAGACAAACCTCACAAGTAGCTCCATGTCCTTGGCTTAGAGCAGGGCTGGAGTTTAGGAGCAGAACGTGGTTTAAAGGTAGTACTATTAAGAGCAGATGTATCAAGATCATTAATAGACTTTTCACCAATAAAGCTTATAATAATGAAAGGCTTTTTAAAATTAAAGTTAAAAACGATCCAAATTGCAATGTATGTGATGGAATTGATACCTTGGATCACAGAATTTTTCACTGTCAGCACTTTGCCAGCTTAAGATCAAGCTTTGAATGCTTTAAAAGATACTCAGATTCACCTATGCTTCTCATAGATCACAAAACTAACTATCTGAAAGAATTGGCAGATTTTCTAGACCTAAGTAATATAGATATATAGTTACAAGTATAGAGTATAAAGGTAAAAGCTAACTTTACTACAAAGTTATGTTTTTAATTACATTAAGTTTTTGTACGCACATTAGTGTGGCGTTTGTAGTAATTTTTTATAAGTTAAGCGAACTGGAATTAGGTAAACTGAGCACAAGGTAACCAAACATTTTGTACTAGATGTCTAATGTTAACCAAGCACAATAATTTATGATTAAGATAAGTGTTCTTTAAGTTAGAAGTTGTTAAAATAATCTATGTTGCAACAATAAGAAGTTTAATAACCTCATTGGAGATGTTTTTGGTTCTTTTAGTATTATAGTGAAATGATTCCTAGATTTAAACACACTATATTTTGAATAACCCACATCTAAATTATATAATACATAAAGTAAAATAGGAAGATACACATTACCCATCCCAATTGTTTATCCCACCCAAATACCCAATCCACTCCCAGTAACCCATAACATAATTAAGTCGAAACCGATGGCCAATACCGATAGGACAAGGCCAACCCCTGGTTCATAGAAGTGTGAACCGTTTAATTAAAAAAAAAAAAAAATTGATAAGTTGTTTATTTCTTTTCTGAGTATTTAATAATTTTTTTTTTCAGCATCGCAACAAAGTTCTTTTCAAGACTGAAAAAATTATTTTTACAATTTCATTTTTCAAACAAAAATCAAGCTACTAGATTACAATCCTTTTTTTTTGACACTTCCCAAGTGCATAGGCAGTGTATCAAACCAAAGTATTTCTATCTATCTTTTCGCCTGAAATGTCCCTGTGTCCCAGTGAACAAAGTGAATGATATATCAAAGAAAAAACTAATACTTAATTGGTATCCTTGTCGATCGACCAGCTTGTGAAACGTAAGGTAAAAACGTAACTCGTCGAACTTCACGTGGTTTAGGGGTTGTCTTTGTTGGTTGTGGAGGTGTTCTTACTTTTTTGTCTGACAGAGTTGCAGTCCCGAAATGTGATTCATCATACGAAGATGAATAACAAGGTTTTAACCTGTTTATTGAAATATTAACCGGTTTTCCCTTAATATCTAGCGCGTAAAAGTGTTGACTTCTTGTTAGAATTTTAAAAGGTCCATCATAAGGTGGACGCAATGGTGGACGAACTGAATCAATTCTTACAAAAGCATGAGTACAGGATTCGAGATGTTTAAAAATGAAATGTTTTTTTACATGAAAGATGATGTGAGGCATCGATGGGACGGATATTAGCCATGGTTTTAGTAAGTTCAGAGGCGAAATCAGATTGATCTAACTTTCTAGGATTTTCTTGAAGAAAATCACTACGAAGTCGAAGGTTTTCTCCATAAAGTAGTTGAGTAAGAGATGCCTGGAATTCTCCTCTGACCAATGCGCGAAGTCCAAGGAGTACAAGGAGTAGTGATTTAGTCCATGATTCATTATTATGTGCCATGATTGAAGCTTTTAAGCCTCGATGCCATCTTTCAAGGAAACCGTTAGACTGTGGATGATATGCGGTAGTGCGATTACGTCTGAATTCCAAAAGTTGTCCTAATTCTGTAAAAAGTGCTGATTCAAATTGTCTACCCTGATCAGTAATAATGGTTTGTGGGACTCCAAAACGTGCAATTCAGCCAATTAACAGAGCATTTGCACAGCTTTTTGTCGAAATATCCACTAAAGGAATAGCTTCCGGCCAACGAGAGAAACGATCAATGAGTGTGAGGCAATAAGTAAATCCTTGAGATGAGGTAAGTGGGCCGACTATGTCAAGATGAATCACCTTGAATCTTTCCGAAACTTTTGGAAAAGTGCTTGATTCTCTAGATACGTGCCTAGTTATTTTACACTTTTGACAAGCAATATATTCTCTAGCCCAAGTGGCAATGTCTTTGTTCATCGCGGGCCAGAAAAATTTTTTGACTATGAGTTTGCGCGAAGCTCGAATACCAGGATGCGAAATATCATGAGTTTTATTGAAAACCTGTTTTCGAAATTGTGTTGGAATATAAGGTCTGATATTTGAGCTAGATACTTCACAAAACAGTTCAGTATCACATCCAGCAAGAGATATCTTTTTAAACAAGAACTTTGAATTCATTCGCAAATTTTGAAACTCTGAATCCGAAAGTTGAGCTGCTGATATGTCTGAAAAATCTAGTGAAGAGGGAAGAGTTACCTCTTTTAGTCGTGATAAAGTGTCCACAACCGTATTATTACTTCCAGAAACATGACGTAAATCCGTTGTGAATTCGGAAATGTAGCTCAAATGTCTGAGCTGTCGAGGTGTGGCCTTTTCAGGATTCTGTTTAAAAGCGAACATCAGTGGTTTATAGTCAGTGTAGAGAGTGAATTTCTGACCTTCCAGATATGGTCGGAAGTAACGAATACTCTGGTACGCGGCTAAGAGCTCAGGATCGTAAGCGCTATATTTGCATTGTGTGTCACTTAATTTGGCTGAATAAAACCCAAGAGGCTGCCAGGAGCAGTTTGTTTTCTGCTGCAGAGCCGCTCCTACGGAATGATCAGAGGCGTCAACAAATAATGCCAGCTCAGCGTCCGAGTTTGGAAACGCAAGTAAAGTGGCCTCTATCAACCCACGTTTAACCTCTTCAAAAGCAGTTCGTGCTTGATGAGTCCAATCCACTCTCTTGTTACCATCCTTCTTCGAACCGCACAGAAAGGCATTAAGAATGCGTTGGCTCTCGGCTGCATGCGGGAGGAAACGACGGTAAAAGTTCACCATTCCTAAGAATCTTCTAAGATCTTTGACTGTACTTGAAATTTTGGATTGCGATATTTCGTCTACTCTGTCCAGTGAATGCTTAATACCTTGTGTCGAAACATTGTGTCCTAAAAACTTTACATTATCCTTAACAAATGCGCAGTTATCTGAATTGATTATCAGTCCGTGGTCGGCGAGGCGTTGAAAGATTTGTTCTAAATGAATTAAATGTTCCTTTTCATTATTTGATGCAACCAAAATATCGTCTAGATAGATAAAGCAAAAATCTAGACCATGTAAAATTTCATGAATAAATCGTTGCAATGATGGTGCCGCGTTGCATAAACCGAATGTCATTCGAGTAAATTCGAAAAGTCCAAACGGTGTACAAATCGCGGTCTTAGGAAATCATTTGGTTCAACCGGGATTTCATGATAAGCTTTAGTTAAATCCAGAGTTGAAAATATCTTCTTGCCATGTAATTGATGGCAAAAGTCCTGGATTATAGGAATTGGATATCTATCCGGAATGGTTATGGCATTTAGGCGTCTATAATCGCCACATAGACGCCATTCCCCATTTGCTTTTTTTACCATGTGAAGAGGTGAAGACCAAGCACTGTTTGAAGGACGACAAATTCCTTGTTGCAACAAAAAATTCAACTCTTTTTTGGCTGCTGCAAGTTTATCTGGAGCCAATCGACGAGCTTTCGATACAAGAGGAGGACCAACTGTTGGAATATGGTGTGTTACTGAATGCTTTACAGGTGTAGAGAAACCTGTTTCAATTGCTATTGATCGATATTTCCTAAGCAATTCCAACACCTTTGGAAGAAAACAAGCGATTTTATGAATCGTAAGATTCGAAAGCGTAAACTTGGTATGGCCTTTTGATGAAAGTGAAGTTAATGGGTCAAGCAGAATACCATTTGCAAGATCGACCACTAGACCATAGTGGCACAGAAAATCAGCACCCAAAATAGGTCTAGTTACATCGGCTAGTACAAAGCTCCATAAAAATTTTCGACGAAGTCCCAGACTCAACTTTATTGTCTTTCGTCCATAAGTCTTGATGGTAGAATGATTAGCCGCTGAAAGTGAAAGACTGCATGGAAAAAGTTTTTGATTACCGAAGGTATCGGCAGAATTGTGATATCCGCCCCTGTGTCAATTAGGAAACGTAGTTCGGACCCTGAATCGAAAATTTCAAGTCGACGGCTTGGAGAGAGGCAACGTTTACCTACCGTCGACGGTAAACGAGACTTTAGTTTTTTTGTTCCGAGAAATTAACGTTTTTCTTTATGTAATACTTACACAGCTGCACACAACGTTTTGTCTTACCATAAAAGTTTTCATGATACCAACACCTGTCTGGATGCTTAACAGTTGAACGTGGTGACCGATTTTGAGATTTTGAACGCGATCTCGATCTCCAACGTCCTGAACTTTGGGGTTACTGTTGCTGCCTCTGGATAATACTTGATAAAGCAGTTATTATACTTGATAAGCAGTTATATTTGGGCTTCAATTTTCTCCAACCGAGATGACGAAATTGATGCCCCAGAAACAGTTGGTCGCACTACTATTTCAGCAATTTTGTCTGCCGATTCTGCCAATTGCTCGACTGAATTTCCCGGAGTGCAAGCCAAAATCGCTTGAGTATGCTCGGAAAGGTGCTTCAACCACATTGTTCGCAAGAGTTGTTCATCTACATTATCACCACCCAATTGCTTCATATCTCGAAGCAATTGAGAGGCTTTTTTGTCTCCCAACGTCATACCTTTTAACAAGTGACTCAATTTGCTAGAGGCACATGCCGAAAGTCTATTTATGAGGTCTATTTATGTATTGAGTGAGGCGTTTTTATTAAGTCCCTAACCACGCGAAGTTCATTCGTACTGCCGGCTAAATTGAATTGCCCGTCGAGCTGGTCGAACCAAAAGTCCGGATCTTCAGCCCAAAATGGAGGAGGCTTGATGGCAGCCGCGTTAATTTGATTATTAAACGAAGACACTTGGGACAAATGATTTGCCGTGAGAGTCGATGGTTCTAACTCCTCGTTAATCGACATGTTAAATGGCTAATGGAGGTTAACTTCAAATGAATTGATAATTCGTAAATTAGACCGTTATGTATCGAAAACTGTAATAATGTTGATGATAATAATTTCACCAACTCTCCTCCCTAGCACTTGAGAAGTTTACAACTGTTCACGAATTATGTAATTGGTAATGATATTACACCTAATACATTAATACACTTACACCTAATACATTAATAATTAATAAAAAGTTGTTCAATTTTAATCATCCCGCAAAAACATTTCCAAATTGATTCTGCTTTCGGAGGCTGATTCCGCAAAACGATCGATGCTGTAGAAATGATATACGTTGTCTATGCTGATTTATAGACAAGAAGGGAACCGTGATCAAATTCAATTACCTTTACTAAGTAAAATTATATCCATGGATATAAGTCGGAGATGTTAAAATTTGTCACAACTAGCATAAATAAAAATGTAATGATTTCCACCTGCAAGTGGTCACGCCAGTCAAGTATGCACTGTGTGCTGGTGTCTGATGAGAAGCAGTGCATACTTTCGAAACCACTTTGTCAAAATAGAATTTTCAATGTAGATTAAAATTTTTAATTGTTAATAAAAAGTTGTTCAATTTTAATCATCCCGCAAAAACATTTCCAAACCTAATACAATATTAAATATTTCAAATCACTTCGACTATAATGTTGTTTACGTTAATTACTGACTTGCCTTATTTTCACTTATGTTGAAATATTCGAATTCCTTTAGTTTATCGGTATTCCTTGTTAGTCCAACATTCACGGTTCGTGACTCTTGTTTCTTATCTTGCTATTCGAATTCCTCTAATTCTTCAATATTCTAGCCAATTCCAAATTCGAATCCGATCAGGCACTTTTTTCCCCCAATAGTGTAACTGTAATAATATGCGGAATAAATTGAATTGAATGTGATGAAGTTTCTCGAAAGAGTTATTCAATGACAGTCAGTTCACATCATAGATGCAAAACACTCCACTGTGGATGTGCCTAATGGCCTTGCAAAAAGGATAGCGCTTAGAAAAAAAGTCCTATACTCCTGCTGATCCACGTATCGAAAGCCGGTGTAAAGATCCTACAAAATTCCATCTTTGGCCCGATTCTCTTTAATAAATTCATCGCCGATATCCCGGGCATTTCAAACAAATCGGCTGGTGGCGTCTTTGTGAATCGACATGGGGATTCTGAAATTCACAGTATAACCCCTTCTTTGTAACAGCTCAATTACAAAAACTTGCGAATTAACTAGTAACTCCAAATGGGACCTATTATTAATTCATTTCAACAGATTTGAGCTCATCTTCTCCTATTTTTTACTCTCTTTGGTATTGAGCTTGATGAGCCTCGATGGAATTCTATGAACAATTTCAATACTGCCTAAAGAAAACAGCCTCCGCTAGCCATCTAACCGGCTATTTATTCAAGTCAAATTAAGAAATTTTACCCATCCAAAACTCCACCTCCCGTCACTACAGGGCCAATTGCCATTATTACCATTACAGAGACAAAGATCAATTAATGATTTTCAACTGCAAGTGGTCACATCAGTCAAGTATGCACTGTGAAATTTTAATCATCCCGCAAAACCAATTCCAATCAAAAACTACTCTTTCTTCTTGCTTGAACTAAGCATTAAAATAACTTTTCATGCAATCGATCAAGCAAACTCCATTATCTAGGACGGCCCTTCATCCAATCGAAAAACCTAGCAGCTTCTACCCTGTATGCAAAAAATGTCTACATAATCTCTAAATCCGAAAAATATCCAAAAACGAATTAGCATCAAATTTCTTGAAAATCATATCTCCAGGTGAGTGCCAGGTAGGAACGTCGACGCCCTCAAAAATAAGTTTGCTGGCGATGATTTGTAGTGGTCGTTGCTACTTAATTTCTGGTAATTACTGGTGGCTTAAATGAGCCATAAAACCCAGGCATTTTATATCCTAAACCCTTATTAAATTAAGAACGGTTCACAGTAGTTAAAATAAATGAAGACTTCTTGGGATATAATCCGAATAGCATGCTTTGACTTGAGGGCTATATTGTTTTTAAAGTAGGCACGTATCTAGAAGATTAAATTATATTGCAGTTTAAATACAAACATGCCTTTCAGTAGAGATTTGAAGAAAGAGAGAGAGAGGCCAGGATCTTTGATCGATATGGTGGGTATTTTGAAGCAGGTGTTTTCTCAGGAATTTTTCTTGGGGGGTGTGTTCAAAATTTTAGGAGGTGTGTCCCTTTATTCAACAAAGATATCTAGTGATTATCTTAGCACTGAAGGTTTGAATAGCTAAAATGTTATTTTGATTTATTTTATTAAAGAATATGTATAGCAGTTTTTTCTACAAAAAAAAATCTAAATTGAAAATAACCCAAAACGTAAATGTGCGAATCAAATATTTAGTTGTAATTGTCGCTAGCAAGAAAACAAACTTTAGAGTAAAAGAACCACTAGAAAGTTTTCGATAAAAAACAGAGGAAATGTCTAGATTCCGTTTGAGATTTTATATGCTTGAAATGCTTACAAAATCACTTTTACGTACAAACGACCGAGTACGAGTATTTAGCATTTAATTCAGCATATATCAGAAACAAGTGAGATCATCACCACGAAACGCATATTTTACTTACTCCACTTTCAAACCACTCTATCCATTGGATTTTGTTTTGATCCGATAACTGGTTCGGAATTTATAGATACTGAACGATTTTAAAGGCTAGCACCCGCCACGATTTGGAAATTAAAATATTGTTTGCTTATTTTTTATTTTAAGGTTGTATCTTGAACCGTATGCGAATCGATATTAGGTCTGTTCGCGTACTACGATTAATTGCAATTAATTGCAATGAAGCCGTTTTTGTACTCCGTTTTACTGAAAATTTCCCCTCTTTCAGTAAATTTCAGTAGGGTCTGAGCTACTGAAAACTGTCAAACGGTTTTTGGCGTAATGTTATTATGAAGGACGAATATATTTGTGGCGATAGTCTATCGCCGCTTAGGATGACATTATAATCACTATTGTTCTTCCAATCACTATTGTTCTTCCGTTTTCGTACTTTTCCTGAATTTCCCCCACCACATGATTCAGGAAAATTCAGTAAAATTCAGTGACTGAAAGTACGCGAACAGACCTATTAGCATCTCTTGGTCCAAGAATTACCGGTTTTAGTAACTTTATCCTAATTTTGAAAGCATTGGAAGCTATAAGCTCTAAAGCTTTTATTTGGTTGAGAGCTATGTCAAGAGCATGTGTATTCACAAAACTTTTATCACAACTAGCCCTACTTAAAACCAATACATCCTGTAAATTTTATTTTGATGTTATCTGTCAAATCCGGTTGTAAGCTCTCGCGGAAAAAAATTTCGAATGTCCACAAAATAGGTAGCATAATAATAAATTACCATTCTGGTAGGATGAAGAATATTGAACATTTTAATTTTCCTAAAAGGCGAAAAAATTTCAGTAAAGTCGATAGTTTGAAGGATTTTTTCACGTGCTTGGTGTAACTACAAATCTGCCCGCAAATGTTCAAAAACGATAAACGGACGCCTATTAAGTATAAGTGTTTACATTTTTACTAATGTTCGAAGAAGAACATTAGTATTAAAATCACTTTGGCCAAAAATTCATATTTCTATATATGTATATATATATATATATATATATATATATATATATATATATATATATATATATGTATATATATATATATATATATATATATATATATATATATATATATATATATATGTATATATATATATATATATATATATATATATATATATATATATATATATATATATATAGATATGTAATATATATATATGTATATATATATGTATATATATATATATATATATATATATATATATATATATATATATACATATATATATATATATATATATATATATATATATATATATATATATATATATATATATATATATATATATATATATATATATATATATATATATATATATGTAGTTTAGTTATATATGTATATATAACTCACGGATTTCCCAACTACATCCGAAAGGAAATTATGTCATTACTGGAGATTACAACTTGCCAGATGTTAACTGGGACTTTAAATATTGGACTAGCAGCTGCGACAAATCTTCGCATGTAGTTGAAGACTTCTCATTTCTGAACTTTTATCAACACAATTCAGTTTTCAATACATGTCATAAATGTCTAGACTTAATTTACTCTTCTTACGAACGTGTGCTTGTTACAAGTTGTGACAATCCGCTGCTTCCCTTAGATAATATTCATCCTGCTCTTGATGTTAAAGTTGAAATTCCACACTTTGATGGGGGTCGACGGCAATCAGAATATAGTTACGTTTTTAATTTCAAAAATACCAATTATGAGCTTATAGGTGCAAATTTATCGCAAATCAACTGGCTTGCTGAGCTCGATAGTAGCTCACTTAACGATATGGTTAGTAAATTTTACAACATCATAAATCAACATATAGAAAAATTAGTTCCAGTGATTCGCGTAAACGATCATTGCAGCTTTCCCAGCTGGTTTTCAGCTGATCTACGGAATATAATTTATGAGAAAAAAATTGCGCATTTGAACTACAAAATATCGCTAAGTCTTCAAGATTACAACATCTTTTCATATTTAAGATCACAAAGTAAAGTATTATTAAAAATATATTATCAAAACTTTCTTCGTCAGATTGAGTCTTAGATTCCTAAAAATCCCAAATACTTTTTCAATTTTATAAATTCACTTAGGAAAGATTGCTCTCTTCCATCAAGTATGTATCTCAACGACGTACGCAGCTCAACTAAATCAGCCATTGCCGATATGTTTGCCTCTAACTTCTTGAGAGTATATGGGGCATTTCACGTGAAGCGGACAACGAAAAAAAATCAAGGCTCTGGATTTCGTTCATATTGTGCATAATGGTACGTCTAGAAGATATGAATGTGGATGCACAAGTTTTTGTTTCTATGAGGTTTAGTTGCCGAGTTATGGGCTTCTGAATAATTGACAAAATTGATAAAAGGTTTTTTTGAAAGCGGATTCTGAGATTCAAAATCAAATCTAAAAAACATTAAACATAATGATTGGTATAGAAAATTAGCTGTTCTTTTTAATTTTGAAATTAGATTTGAAAAATAATTTTTTTTTCCTGTGTGGAACCGGAAATAGACACTTTAACTCGTAATTTGAATAATTTGGACCAGGTTAATTTTGTTTATTTTTATAACAAAACAAAGCTTAAAGTATACTTATTTTATCATAAAAGTTTTAGAATGGGATGGCCAGTAGTTTAGGAGGTAGGTGAATTTTTTTTCGTTGTCCGCTTCACGTGAAATGCCCAATATGTAAATTGTCCAACGCAATATGAACCTCCTAAAATAAACTCAACTGTTAATCTATATCAATATCACATAGAGCCAGAAGCACTCCTAACAAAACTCAATTCCATTGATACAAGCAAGAGCGCTGGGCCTGACGGAATACCACCAATTTTCATCAAGAACTGTGCAAACAATTTACATTTGCCCCTTATGCTCATTTTTAATAAATCGTTATCAATAGGCTGCTTTCCAAGTGCCTGGAAGTCTTCTTACGTTATTCCAATACATAAATCAGGAGATAAATGTAATATTGAAAACTACCGCCCAATATGTATTCTTTCCACAATCCCAAAAATCTTCGAAAGCCTAATCACTGATTACATGACACCAATATTAAGACCATTCATTATTCCGAATCAGCATGGGTTTTCCAAGGGGAAATCTACTGTCACTAACCTTCTGTTCTACCACAATTATATAACTACAAGCTTTGAGTCATCTCTTCAAGTTCACTCAATATATACCGACTTTAGTAAAGCATTTGACAAGATCAATGGAACTTTTAGTTAGAAAACTACTAAACATTGGAGTAGGTACATTACTGTCCTGGTTGAGTGATTATATTCGTAATCGCTCTTTAATTATAAAAACTAATAGCCACTATTCAAATCCCATTTTTCCTTGTTCTGGAGTACCACAAGGCTCGCACTTAGGCCCTTTGGTGTTCTTGATATTCCTCAACGATATACAGCACATATTTTCCAACGTCCAGTATTTGCTATTTGCAGATGACCTTAAAATGTTCAAAGCAATAGCTTCACAGTCTGACATACGCATCTTGCAAACGAACGTAGACAGGTTCTATGATTATTGTGTTCAGAACGGATTAGAAGTAAATGTCAGGAAATGTCAATTTATAAAATTCAATCGCACAAAGCATAATTTTTCCCATTGTTATACTATTAACACAGTTCCGCTTGATTGTGTAGAATTTGCAAATGATCTTGGAGTTCGATTTGACACAAGTTTGAATTTCTCGAACCATATCAACGAAGTTTCCACACAGGCGACCAGATTACTCGGATTTCTAATTAGAAATACGCAGAAGTTTGCAAACATCAATACATTAAAAACTTTATACTTTTCACTTATTAGAAGCAAATTAGATTATGCTTCAGTAATATGGAGTCCATATTATAAAGCTCACATTGCAACCATTGAAAAAGTTCAACATAAGTTTCTGCGCTACATAGGTTTCAAGCTGCACTTACGATCTGAAGATATTAGCAACTACCCCGTAATAATGCAAACCTTGAACATAACCACACTTGAGGCTAGGAGACTTTTTACTGACGCTGTATTTTTATTTAATGCATTAAACAATAACTTAGATGCACCCGATATTTTAAAAGCTTTACCTTTAAGAGTTCCTATGAGAACAACTCGAAGTAACGTGATATTTTCCATAAGTAAAAGTAAAACGAATTACAGTCAGAATTCACCAATAGAAAGGCTTAAAAGAGTTGGTAACATGCTGTGGAATCACATGGATATATTTAATGTTGAGTTACAAGTTTTTAAAAGAATTGCCTACGACTATTTTCAAAGTGTTGAAGTCAACTTATATTCAGTTAACTAATTCGATTTTCAATGTTTTCTTTATTTTTTTTTTAATTATCGTAGTTTTTAGGTATAGTCTTAACTTTATTCTTATTGTTTCTTTTTTAGTTAGAATTCGCCATAGGATTTAATTCGCAGCGCTAGCTACATTCATTATTATAATTTAAGCTTATTATAATTTCATGAATTGTAAAAGGACAATGTCCGTAAACGAATATATATATACATATATATATATATATATATATATATATATATATATATATATATATATATATATATATATATATATATATATATATATATATATATATATATATATATATATATATATATATATATATATATATATATATATATCTATAGTACTAATGTTCTTCTTCGAACATTAGGTTAGTAAGGTTAGGTTAGTAAAGAGGACTGCCGGGAAACGTGGCCACTAGTTTGGGCCCATTTGCCACCCTCCGCTGGCTTTCTAGAGCTGCCAAGTGACCGCTTCGTCAAACTGGATCAGCTGACTCAGCGTGACGGTACTGGCCACCTCTGCTAACCATTGAAAGTAGTATGCACCAAAAATGTTGATGCGTTTATTATTTAGGACCAGACAATCGCAGAGAGTATGCTCGATGGTGTCCTCTTCCATCTCGCACCTCTTGCATAAATTGCTGGATGTCAGTCCCATTATCTTCGCATGAGATGCGGTAAGGCAGTGCCCTGTGAGCAAGACGACCGTGGCTCTCAAGCAGTTTCTGCTGAGCTTGAGCAGTTTCCTGCTTTTGCTTGGATCAGGTGATGGCCATAATGTCCTGGCCACCCTGCAGTCCAGCCTGTTTTCCCATTCGGACTTTAGTTTGGCCCATATGGCGCCATCAAGTATGTTTGTGGCGTCAGCGATTGACCGAGGTACAGTGATCCAGGGGCAATTGCTAGCTCCTGAACCTTTCCTCGCCAATTCATCAGCTTTTTCGTTGCCTATGACCCCACTATGCCCTGGCACCCACATAATCCGGATAGGAATATGAGAGCCACTCTGCAAGCGTTAACAGTTTTTGAAGAACATCTGTAAGACGCAAGAGCGATAATGGCTACTCTGCTGTCGACGCAAATGGTCATTGGTCTGGTTGATATTCCGCTAATGGACTCAACTGCCATGCGTATAGCATGTAATTCAGACTGAAAGACGGTAGTATGGTCCGGCAGTCTACACCACAGGTTAGGGCTCAAATCCGTAGAAAACACGCCCGAGCCAACTCCTGTGTCCGTCTTTGACCCGTCCGTGTAAATCCAGGCGCCCCCATCGGTGGTAGCTTCCTTTTTCTTCCAGTCTGTTCTTGTGGGTATCTTGACCTGGAAATTCCTGCCAAGATGTATTATTTCGCTCATGTGGTCCGTGTCTTCTGTAACGAGTCCAAATCTTTTGCGGCATTCTGTAAGAATACCGCTGTGGTCCCACTGATCTGAATCGTTCCACATGCCAGAACTTTTAGCTCGTATCGCCGCTAAGCTTGCGCTTCTAAAGATGAATCGATCTAGGGGCATGAGTCCTAAAATCATTCAAACCAGCCTTTGGGGCGGTTCTTAAAGCGCCCGTAATACATATGCAAACTAATCTTTGCAGTAGAAGTAGTAGTAGAAACTAATTTTGACCGCTTGCCTAATGATTTGAATTCAATTAATTGGTTTAATTGCTTCCGTGGTCTCGATATTGACTCTGCTGTATCTAAATTTTACGGGATTCTTACTTAGTTGATCTTGTCGTATACTCCTGTTTTAAGTTCTTTTAACCCCCGTGAATGGGAATTAGTAATGTTTTAAATGATCACGACGATGTTTTTGAAATTTTTAGCCGTTTGTGGGCCCTGGCTGTTTGAAAACGATTTTATTTTAAAACTTCGATTTATAATAACTTGTTATGAAACGTGATATAATGAGGAAATACACACGCGGCGTAATGCATACTGCAAATATATTAGATATTATATTAGGGCTGCCTGGTATGGCAGTTTTCCTAATTATATAAGGGCGCATGAAACCATACAATTCGCAAATGATGGTGTCCATACAGTGAAAGTAAACAAGCAATATTTAAATTATGAGAAAAAAATCACAATATCAGAAACAGTAGAAATTTACAGAATTTATTGATATTAAGTGGGACCAGTCTGATAGAAGCGATATGGAAATGCAGGCAACTCTGTGCCAGTGGTGCCATCTTGAAATATTATAAAGAAAAAAAACTAGTTTCTGCCCTATGAATTCTGATTTAGTCACCAGATTTGAATTAAATTCACACAGTAGTTGAACCCTACTCTAAGCCGTTTTTGGTAGAAATTTGGTTGAAAAATTCGGTTAGTGCTGCCAGCTATGGTAATTTTCGTGTCTTGGGTTTGAAAAATTCACTTAGGAAAATAAAGCTTTTTTCTGAATAGTTTCCAGTGCAGTCATGAGATCAAAGCGTATTTCAGATGATATTTATAATACAAATATATGTATCAATTATACAAATCTATTTAACATCTAATAACTTAGTTCGAAGTTACCGGAACAAAAGAGTTATAGATTTGCCACGCGGAAACACTTCAAAACTTATCACAATTTAAATCTTCCTGGTTCACTTTCACCATATGCACACTATAATTTGCAAATTACGCCACTGAAACAATAACAAAAACTGCCATACCAATAAGCCCAAATAGAATATCCAATATATTAGCAGTAAGCATGATGGCTCGCGGAAATTTCATGATGATATCATCATTTGACAAGTTAACATAAATCGAAACCATCATTTTCAAGTTGTGCCTCTGAATGGCTAAACATTATTAAAATAGCGTCGTCACCAAGCTTAAAACAATAATAATTCTAATTTATCATATTCGTTATTTTTACAATTTATTTTTCCATATAAATAAATCTGTACCTCGAAACTATGTATATATACAGTGGTTCACAGCTTATTTGATACAGTGCTTCTTTAAAAAATTAAGTTGCAATAACTCAAAACATAATAACAATATCAAAAAAATTTGAACACCATTTTGAAGGTAATTGTTTGCTGTTTATTAAACAAGTTTATAGTTTTACATCTTCGAAGTTTATATTTGTTACGAAGTTGCTGTTTTACATCTTAAAAAAATAAATGTAATAAAAAATTTCATGTCACAGCTTATTTGATTCAGTTTGATTAAACATTTAAATTGTTGTGAATTATGAGGTTCCCAGTTAATTTCAATACTTTGTATGATAGCCCTTAGCCTTAAGCAGAGCCTGGAGCCTATTCGGCATTGAATCATCGAGTTTTTTTGTGATATCAGGAGTAATTTTTTGCCATACCTCTAGCAGTGCTTTCTCCAGATCTTGTTTATTAGAATTCTAGTGTTTTCTAATGTTGTTATCCAACAAAGTCCACAGATTCTCAATGACGTTCATATCTGGTGACTGTGCCGGCGGAGACATCAAATGAGAGCAATCCCAAATTGGCCAGGACTGCACAATTCCCGACTTGTGGTTTGGATCGTTGTCTTGGTACAACCGAAATTGGTCGCTAACACCCAGTTTTTTAGCACTTTGCAGCAAATTGTTTTTGCGTACATCAAGGTACTTTGTTTGGTTCATTGTTTCGTCAATAAACTTTAAATTTCTGACTCCGGCTGCGGACATGCAGGCCCAAACTATCACATTACCACCACCATGCTTCACAGTAGCTTTGAGGTTCTCCTTGTTTAGCTCAGTGTTTGCCTTGCGCTAGACATATGACATTCCGTCGGAGCCAAAAATGTTAAACTTGGACTCGTCCGCAAAAATAACCGTATTCCAGAACGCGGATGTCTTACCCACATGCTCTTTGGCAAAGGCAAATTTTTTTGGAAATGAATGGCTTCCTACGAGCTACTCGCCCGTTGAAATCATAGTCGCGAAGCACTCGTCAGACGGTTTCACCACTACATGACTTCCTTAATTCACGATGAACCTCAGTAACCAATTTTGGAGCGGAAATCTGTGTGTTTGCTTTCACTTTCCTTCAAATTTATCGTTCGTCGGATACGGTGAAAATATTGTTTGGCGCATTTCTCCTCTTATTTTCTACCCGATTTTCGTGTACGAAGCGCTCAATTATGTGCTGCACTATAAAGACACTCAAATTCACACTTTTAGCAATTTGTCGAACACTTTGTCCTTTTTTAAAGTGGTTTAATACCAATTCGCGCTGTTCAATTGTGGTGCGATGACCCAGCTTACAATTTTGGCTCATTTTGGCACTTCAGCTTACAAGATCTTGCTAAAAATTACTTAAGCCAATGTATAAACACAATCAAAAATCCAAGAAACAAAAACAAGACAGATTAACGGCGGGACAAATAGAAGTTTATTTGCACTGAAGTGACTGTATCAAATAAGCTGTGAGCTGCAATTTTTCTGCGCCAGTGGTATTTCTCTTTTACCGGACGCCGAGGAATATTGCTGGATCATTTTTTGTTTGCATTCTATTCGATGAACATGCATCTAGTCAAATACGTTTAAATTTTTTGGATAGGGTTCTTAATTTCAAAGTTACAGTGATTTGCATTTTTAAATAGTCAATGTATCAAATAAGCTGTGAGCCACTATATATTTATATATATATATTTATATATATATATATATATATATATATATATATATATATATATATATATATATATATACATATATCTATATATATCTATATCTATATATATATATATATATATATATATATATATATATATATATATATATATATATATATATATATACATATATCTATATATATCTATATCTATATATATATATATATATATATATATCTCTATATATATATATATCTATATATATATCTCTATATATATATATATCTATATATATATATATATATATATATATATATATATATATATATCTCTATATATATATATATATATATCTCTATATATATATATATATATATATATCTATATATATATATATCTATATATATATATCTATATATATATATATATATATATCTATATATATATATCTATATATATATCTATATATATATATATATATATATATATATATATATATATATATATATATATATATATATATATATATATATATATATATATATATATATATATATATATATATATATATATATATATATATATATATTTAACACACCCCCCAAGAAAAATTCCTGAGAAAACACCTGCTTCCAAATACCCACCATATCGATCAAAGATCCTGGCCTCTCTTCCTCTCTTTCTTCAAATCTCTACTGAAAGGCATGTTTGCATTTAAACTGCAATATAATTTAATCTTCTAGGTACGTGCCTACTTTAAAAACAATATAGCCCTTGATCGTCAAGTCAAAGCATGCTATTAGGATTATATCGCAAGAAATCTTCATTTATTTTAACTACTGTGAACCGTTCTTAATTTAATAAGGGTTTAGGATATGAAATGCCTGGCTTTTATGGCTCATTTAAGCCACCTGTAATTACCAGAAATTAAGTAGCAACGATCACTACAAATAATCGCCAGGAAACTTATTTTTGAGGGCGTCCACGTTCCTACCTGTCACTCACCTGGAGATATGATTTTCAAGAAATTTGATGCTAATTCGTTTTTGGATATTTTTCGGATTTATTTTATTATGTAGAAATTTTTTGCATACAGGGTAGAAGTTGCTAGGTTTGGATGAAGGGCCGTCCTAGATAATGGAGTTTGCTTGATCGATTGCATGAAAAGTGATTTTAATGCTTAGTTCAAGCAAGAAGAAAGAGTAGTTTTTGATTGGAATTAGTTTTGCGGGATGATTAAAATTTCACAGTGCATACTTGACTGATGTGACCACTTGCAGTTGAAAATCATTAATTGATCTTTGTCTATGTAATGTTTTGGATGGGTAAAATTTCTAAATTTGACTTGAATAAATAGCCGATTAGATGGCTAGCGGAGGCTGTTTTCTTTAGGCAGTATTGAAATTGTTCATAGAATTCCATCGAGGCTCATCAAGCTCAATACCAAAGAGAGTAAAAAATAGGAGAAGATGAGCTCAAATCTGTTGAAATGAATTAATAATAGGTCCCATTTGGAGTTACTAGTTAATTCGCAAGTTTTTGTAATTGAGCTGTTACAAAGACGGGGTTATACTGTGAATTTCAGAATCCCCATGTCGATTCACAAAGACGCCACCAGCCGATTTGTTTGAATTACCCGGGATAGCGGCGATGAATTTATTAAAGAGAATCGGGCCAAAGATGGAATTTTGTAGGATCTTTACACCGGCTTTCGATACGTGGATCAGCAGGAGCATAGGTATTTTTGCAAGGCCATTAAGGCACATCCACAGTGGAGTGTTTTGCATCTATGATGTGAACTGACTGTCATTGAATAACTCTTTCGAGAAACTTCATCACATTCAATTCAATTTATTCCGCATATTATTACAGTTACAGTATTGGGGATTGCTAATACAGAGTTTTAGACAATCATTGTCTCTACAACTTTGATACATATATTGAACTTAACACTGGCTATTGCTTTAATTATAGTTAGCTTGTAAGCACAAGGAAAAGCGAGCAAAAACCTTTTTTTTTTTAATATTACATTACCCCTAATTTATTTTGACTGATTCGAACTTACTCCTACTTATAACTGAACTGCTAATACTGACCTTAATGTGCTTACGTTTAGCTTGCCTCTGCTTTGATTACTACATTTCCTGTAGGAGCGATAAAATTAGAGGATTGTTGCAAGTACTAGACTTAAGTAAGAATATTTAACCTGCGAGTCGAGTAATAGAAAGGTTTGTTGCCGATCATTTTTAGGCATTTATTCTGAGCGATCTGTAGTCTGCTTTTATGACATTCTGCACAAGTGCCCTAAATCGGTGCTCCATACAGAACAACTAGCTGCATTATCTGCTTATAAATTAATATTTTGTTACTGAGTGACAGCTTTGACTTACGGTTAAGAAGTGGATAGGGTGCATGTGAGCATTTTGAAAGTTTTATGCAAACGCTATCGATGTGACCCAGAGTGCTAAGGTTCCTAGAGGGCATGTTCGATCTTTTCCGTTTTTTAGTAAAAAAAATATCGCCCTTGTCGTGGCGGTGTTAATTTTGATTTTCCACCTGAAAAAATATTGGTAGAACTTTGAGAAATGTTCTTCTAGGTGGGAAATTACCAGCTCACGGTCTTTAGCAGCAGAGTAAATGCAAATATCACCTGCGAAGATAGAGAGTTTACAGTTGGGGCTCGTGGGGATGTCAGCTGTGTAAATGTTAAAAAGGATAAGGCTGAGACAGGACCCCTGCGGTAGGCCAGCAGGAATTTGTCACTGAGAGCAGACTACTTTTTATCTTGACAACAAATTTGCGATTGCTTAAGAAGGATCTTCACCAAATAAAGTGGAATTGAATGCTGAATAAGTTTGTTGAGAAGTCCTTCGTGCCAGACGTTATCAAACACCTTTTCAACGTCAAGTGTGATCATTCCAAATGATTCTTTCATTGCGAATGCTTTTTCAATATCTATTGTTACTCTGAATAGCTGGTGATTTGTTGAGTGCCCCTCTCGAAAACCAAATTGAAATTCGAGAAGAATGTTTTTGGCATATGTGAATTAGTCGATACAGCACAACCTTTTCGAACATTTTCCCAAGCGGGTACTATAAACTTATAGGCCTGTAGCTGTCAGTTAAACTAGGGTTCTTTCCAGATTTTGGAATTGGGATGACAGTGGCTTGCTTCCACGCGATCGGGAAGTAAGATAATTTTAGACGGCGTTAAATATAGAGTTCAGCTGCATACTTTCAAATCGCTGGGCCATAAACAATTTATTATGTATCCAAACTTGACGGGATCCATTTTCGAGGTTGTTTAACATATTATTGCATCGTCTGTTCCTCAGGATGAAAATCCTGTCCCGGATCTCGCGTATAAGAGAAGTAACTATACATCTCAAATTATGGTATATGCTTCTTTACCAGCTGCGGCGAACCGTGTTCCGGTGACGGATGAGACGTTTTCCGTCCGTATCGATCTCGAATGTACTACGTTTAATACTTATATATACTTATATATATATATATATATATATATATATATATATATATATATATATATATATATATATATATATATATATATATATGTATATATATATATATATATATATATATACCCAGCAAACCAAGTGCATCGTAATTAATTCATAAAATAGTCATATTTTACGAATGTTTTTGTCGTTAACGAGCTCGCAAATGGATCGAAAACGATTCATTGGTCCTACTAAAATGGCCATCCGAGAAGAATCATTTTTAACGATTCGTAAATGAGTTAGAAAAAATGTTGTTTTAGCGAGTATATATTGACCAGCAAACTAGGGGAAAAATCTATGTAAAATCTGCTACTGAGCCGCATAGGCCATAGGGCACACACACATAGCTTGCATTATTTATTGCGTTGGTCATCCTAAGCAAAATCATTGCTGCGTAGGCTGGGTATCGTTTTACGAACAGGCTCGGTTTCGTATGAGGGATATGTCTGTTGATTGTCGAGAAACTATCGTTTTTAGTGAACGCTCACTAAATTGTTTGCTGGGTATATATATATATACATATATATATATATATATATATATATATATATATATATATATATATATATATATATATATATATATGTATATATATATATATATCTATATATATATATATATATATATATATATATATATATATATATATATATATATATATATATATATATATATCTATATATATATTTATATATATATATATATATATATATATATCTATCTATCTATATATATATATATATATATATATATATATCTATATATATATCTATATATATATATATATATATATATATATATATATATATATATATATATATTATATATATATATATATATATATATATATATATATATATATATATATATATATATATATATATATATATATATATATATATATATATATATATATATATATATATATATATATATATATATATATATATATATATATATATATATGGATACGGATGGTTCAAAGATGGATTGTGGAGTAGGAGCAGGTATCGTAGGTCCCAAGTGCAAAATGCATTTCTCTCTCCCAAAGAAGGCCACGATCTATCAAACAGAACTATTTGCCATACTAAGAGCCTCACAAACAATAAAAATAAGGAACACTAAAAGGGTCAGAATTAAGATCCTATCGGATAGTCAAGCGGCTCTCATGGCTATAAATCGCGATCAAATAAATTCGGCTATTCTCCTAGAGGTGAGAGAGGCCCTAAATGAAATAGGGGCACAGAACAGCCTCGAGTTGATATGGATGAGAGGCACCGAGAAATGAGTGCCCATGAGTGCCCATGAGAGGCACCGAGAAAACGAGGAAGCTGATACCAGAGCCGAAAAAGGATCGGAAATGCCCTTCATAGGTCCTTCTCCGTACTGGGGTTTTACAAAGGCAGTTACGGAAAAGGAAATTAAAACATGGAGCAAGAAAAAGATCGAAGACTACTGGTTTAATATTGAGGGTTTTTAAAACACTCAATAAAATACCTTGGCTTCGATAATAAAAGAGCAAAAGAAGCAGTGGCTCTCCGCAAAAGTGGCATAAGAGCCCTATGCGGAGCATTGACAGGACACCTTCCATGCAAAAAGTACCTCCACAGGATAGGTGAGGAGCAGGACGACCGCTGCAGATACTGTGGGGAAATGACAGAGTGTGTAGAACATCTGCTCACAGTCTGTTCAGCGCTAGCGAGAAGAAGATTCGAGCTACTTGGCTCTGCTCTTCCTACTATCAGGGACATCACAAATGTCCCATCAAAGAACATATCCAGGTTCATTAGAAGCCTGGACATCCTATAGGACATAACGCAGAGGAGGCACAATAGACCCAGGAGGTCGCAGTGCTAGGATCCCTCTGGACCCGCTCCAGGCCATCATCACCATCATCATCAAAAAGCCAGTCAAATCGAATAGTAAACGAAGAGAAAAAGAAATTTTACACTAAAAGATTCAAAGCTTCATGCGGAAATAGCGCTAAATACTGGAAAATAGTAAATAAACTGGCTAAAACACAAAAAGGCACTTCTCGAATCAGATCATGTATCAGGGAATTACATACTCTAGTGAGGCGATTGCGGAACACCTAAATAAATATTTTGCAGCGATTGTGTCAAATATCACGCAACATTTTTGTCATATATCTGAACAACGCCATTTCTCAATGCCAAGTCAAACATCTAACATACATTTGGGGCCGACAATAGCTAGTTAAGTGGCTGAAATAATCACCACCAGAAATCGATAATCACCAGATTTCACCAGAAATCAATAATATAACATCAGGAGACATCAAAATGCTTAAGCAGCAAATAACTAAGGTTTTAGTCAGAATCATCAACAGCCACTTAAAAGCCGGTACATTCCCGGCATGCCTTAAATTTTCGTGATTAACACCAGTTTTTAAAGGAGGTGACCCTTCGAATCCTTCAAATTATCGTCCAATAGCAGTCATCAGTATGCTAAGCAAAGTGTTTGAAAGAGTCCTAAATGCTCAATAGTTGATTATCTCAAAGAAACATCACTTTCGGCTCCAATGCAGTATGGTTTTCAGGAGCACAGCAGCCCTATTGCGGCTACCCTTCAGGCGGTTCAGTTTATAAATCAACCACTGGATAAAGGTAATTATGTGGCAGCTAGTTTCGTCGATCTAAAAAGGCTTTTGATGCCATTGACCACGAGATTTTGCTTCTGCGACTGAAAGGGTAAGGGATTTGCATGCAATTTAAATCTGTTATTAAAAACTACCTATTGGATAGGAGAATAGTGACACGACAAGGAAGCTACACCAGTCGAGAATGTTCTATAAACAAAGGTATTCCACAGGGATTCGATGGCTGCAATTAAAAAAAAAACAGGATTCGAACTTTTACATCTTTCCTCGTGAATTTTTTTTTACATCATTTACTGACTTTAACATCTTTCCTGGCCTCAAGGAAAACCTTAGGAATGAGAAATTTGAACATGATAGCGAAGTGATGGCCGCTATTGAGGCATTTGCGCTATTGAGGCATTTTGCAATGCCTAAAAACATGCCCAAATTGTTAAATATATAAACATGCCCAATCTACAAAGTTCAAAGATCAAATCTAGTACATTGTCTCACAAATCACTGCCAAAGTGGAATTAAAAATACAATCAAGTATGTACTGAAAAGTATTTTGTTAACATAATTGAATTGAAAATTCAGTCTGGAAGTGGAGTCCAAACGGATAGGAACATTGAAAACCGTAAGTAGAAACTATTAGTTCAAGGGTTCAGCTTGATAAAGCACTTGTATAGTGGAATTTATCTAGCGATCCTGAACAGTTTGCATAAGATGTATGGTCGTAGGAAGTAGTAGAAGAAAAGGCAGTTTATCAGAGTTCAAAAGTTCAGCTTGATAAAGCACTTGTATAGTGGAATTTATCTAGCGATCCTGAATAGTTGCGTAGGATATCTTCTGAAGAATTAATAATTATTGCCAAGTGTTGATATAAATTAAATCATGAATTAATGTATAAAATATAAATTCGACTTAGAAATAAACCTAACGTTTTGTAAAAAAATCCAAAACTAGTTTTTATTTAAAAGCACGAACGTTTAGTTTAATTTCAGCGGATCGAGAAAGTATTTCTCCGTTGAACATTTTGGTCCTTCGAACCGGATATACAAAAACGCGGTTTAAATAAAGTAAAGATTTATAAAGTAAAGTTTGATTTATATATACAATTTACTAATCAACATTTGGCAAATTGAGCGGGTTCCCTTTGAAACGCAATATAAAGTCCTCCCGGTGAACACATTACCAAAACCTAAATAACTTGCCGAGATTATTGACACTAGTCGACGCAGTTCTTGTTAAGAAATATGGAGGAACTTTGTATTGGACAAACGGTCCTAGGAAAAAAGATCGCACGATCCATGATCAACGGCAGAAAGACACCGACGCAGGACAATTGGATTCTATGAGAATAAAATAGCCGAACTAAAGCGGCTTTGGCTAGAATCCGACAACGGAGATACGAAGTTACGCACCCAAGTATTGGCATCCAAAAGAGAAGGCAGTCATGAATATTTCACTAAGGATATTCATGCGGTTATTGATGAAAAATATGTTGAGTATTTGGGGGAATTGACAGACAATTTAAGAAGTCTGCAAAGCAACACAACAGAATATCCACTTATCAATCAGACAAGTATTCACACGAGTACCAAATCACAATACTGCCCTCGGATTAATCTGCCTAAGTTTGAAGGCGATTATTCAACTTGGTAATCTTTCAGGGATTTATTCGTGTCAAGCGTAGATGAGAACGAATATCTAGCACCAGTGCGAAAGTTGCATCATTTAAAAGGCTGTTTGATCGGAGAAGCAGAAAGACTGCTCAGGCACTTTCCCATAACTAACGATAATTACAGCCCAGCATGGGATACATTAAAGGAACGGTACGAGAACAAACGGGTTCTTGTAAATACACAATTAAAGATTTTAACAAATCAAATGAAATCTAATACTGAAAACCGCAAATCCATCAAAGAAATTATGGATACAACACAAGAGTGTTTGCAACAATTATCGTCGTTACAAGTCGATACCTCCTCTTGGGACGTATTATTAATACATTTGATAGTGCAAAAACTACCATTTGTGACATTGCGATTATGGGAGGAAGAATTGGGGACCAGCACCGAGCTGCCCACATTTAAGAGATTTCAAGAATTTCTACAAACTAGGTTCAGAGTATTAGAATCTATGGCAAACACAATTGATAGCAAACATACAGTAAAGCTGACAACCAAGGCATACTGCAGCATTCCAGCAAACAAATGTTCAGCATGTGGACAAGAACATAACGTGGGGACATGCCCCAAATTCCAAAAAATGCAACCCTTGGAACGTAGACAAATTATTCAAAACTCGAATAGATGTTTCATTTGCTTTTCGGGCAAACATATTGTCAATAAATGCAAAAGCATGTATCGATGTAAGATATGTAAAGAGTCACACCATAGTCTCTTGCATTTAATAGAACGCAGGGAAGAATATGAAAGGACTGGAACAAGGCAGCAAGCACAACAAACAAACATTGGAAGAGCCCAACAACCAATCAATGCTAGCCATAACAAATCTGAAGATAAGATTCAAACGTTTTTTACAGACGCTCAAAATGCACTACTAGCCACAGCAGTGGTTGAAGCTAAAGACGCGAATGGCAAAGGAGTTCAATTAAGGTGTTTAATTGACCCGGGCTCACAAACACCATTTATTTCTAAGGACATATGTAAAAGATTAGAAGTTCACAGTAAGCCTACAAACGTTCGAATTACTGGTCTAAACAACAGTTTAGCAACAAGGGCACATCAAAGGGTAAAACTCATGTTATATACACAATACAAAAATAAAACCCGTCTTACAATCGACATGTTGGTTGTCGATAAAATCGCTGAATCTTTACCCAGGACCGCAATACAACCAAACAAATGGAATCATTTAAAGGGGATACTATTAGCAGATGCACAATATTGGCAACCAGGGCCGGTCCACATTCTGCTAGGCGCAAACGCGTACGCACATATGTTGTTACACGGACTACGAAAGGGGCCAGACGACGCGCCCATTGCAATAAACACAATTTTTGGCTTGTGATAATGGGAAACACGCACGACTCCCAAACTCAGCAAAGTACATTTTTTGTAAACGTAAATGATTCTACCGAAGAATTAAATACACAATTACGGAAGTTCTGGGAAGTTGAGGAGGTATATTACAAGCCTACACTCAATCCAGAAGACGAAGAGTGCGAGCAGCACTATCGCACAACACATGAAAGACTAGAAACTGGGCAATATCAGGTTGAACTACCATTTAAAACCCAATCAAAACCCAGCTTCGGTCCATCAAGGCATCTGGCGTTAAAACGGTTTAAAGCAATGCAATACAAATTATCAAAAAATCAAAACTGAAAGAAGAATACAGCGCATGCTTGGACGAGTATATAACATTAGAACACATGGAAAAGGTTAACAAGGAATTGGAGCCTGACAACCAAGAATACTATATACCCCATCACGCTGTAGTGAAAGAAAGTATTACAACAAAGACCCAAATGGGCGGGAGTACAACCAAATTTAGAAGTAGGAGACATAGTTCTTCTAAAATCAGAAAATACACCACCAACGTGTTGGCCAATGGGACGAGTGGAACAATTTCCAGGACAGGATGGGTTAGTGCGCTTTGCACAGATTAAAACAAGTAACTCTGTAGTTAAAAGATTTGTGGTAAAATTGTGTCGACTATCTACGAATAACTCAACCCCTATACCAACACATACACATTAGCACAAAAACATGTTTAAGTCTAATCGCATATGTGCTGTTGATATACAGCCTCAAGTGTCAAAATTTAAAGGTATTAAGAGCAATAATAAGAAATTAAAATTACAGAAAAATGGCAAATTATCAAGACGATGTGTTGCTGCTTACGGAAGACAATGGATGGTCATCAGATAGTTCGATCTGGAGCCCAATAGCCAGTCCCAAAGCTGTGAAAGAAGAAATTTGCGCCGGTCCAAGTAGCCTAACTTGGCAGATTGATGACTTTGAAGGTGAAGATCGGTATGGTAGGTCCAGTAGTCCAAGATGGAATCCAGCCAGCCTCAAGGAAGTGTATCAACAAGCCGGCCCCAGTTCGACTAACGGAAAAAAAATGAAGTCACATCAAGCTCGCATCAATCCGAAAGATACGGACGAACTTCCACAAGCAAAAATCAATTGGATTTACGAGACTAAATGGAGCCTGCTACGACCGTCTGACACTATTCAAGAAATTCATATGAGAATCTATAACGATGCGCAAAAATTTATAACAAAAGAAAGTATTGAAGTATATATTCCGAAAGAAGTTTTGAAACGAATTCAATTCGAAAAAATTAGAGATTCTAAAAGCCAACAATTCAAAGTAAATTTGCCTGACAGATATGAAATCAAAATTAAAGTGTACAAAGACAATAGAGTAATATTTCACCATTATGTAAAAAGGAAATGGCCACAATCAAAGCAATACCAAAAGAACAAAAAAATATAAATAAAAAAAACTCTAGCGCACCTGAACCGCTAGAAACACTAATGTTCGAAGAACAGTAGAAGAATCGTGCAGGTTTTGAGTGCATATTCCACCACATGTGCTGCTTATTACGGCCAAACTGTTTCAAATGCCACGTTTTACTTTGGTCCCAAGAATGCATTATAACTCATATGGTGGAAGGTTTCAGATATTACCACTGGCATGAATTTCAACGTTTATGAGAGCAAAACACGGGTTAATTATATTCGTTATCAGTTGCTTATTTCACATAATTTTGAAAGCAGCATCTCATATAACATCAATGAAGAAAATGCTCAGTGCCTGCAGCACTGTAACTGAAGTTGGTGTTTGGGGCTGCGATCCGAAAAATTTGCAGAACTTTGGGAATTGAAACATTGGTTATTTATTTTCATTGTGAATGTTTCCGGTATGAATACTAACTGTAAGCATTTATTGATACGAAAGTTGCACAACCGACACGTGCTGGCAACCTTCTGCCAGTATCAAAGCCAAGAATATATCACATCTGCTTCACGTTGTTATATTACATTCGAAGTTATAGGAGTATAAAGAACTTTAGTGTTACCTGCAGCAAGATTTTTCAAATAATCGAAAGCTTAATATTTGCTGTTTATTGTCACTACAATATCATTACCATTTGAAAATTCTACGATAAAACCGCTTAATAAAGATATTGCAATTAAACACAAAACCAACAATAGCTGGCAACCCTATCGTGGCTTTTCAACCAAATTTGGCCTGAATAATGTTTATGACAGGTTTCATTAATTGTATGAAATTCGTATTGATTTCATGACTGCACTGGAAGGTATAGTGCAAACAGTTTTATTTTCCTGAGCGAATTTTCAAAACCAAAGACACAAAAATTACCATAGCTGGTAGCACCAATCAAATTTTTCAACCAAATTTCCACCAAACAGAGATTAGAGTAAGGTTTAGCTACTGTGTTAATTTCATGAAAATCTGGTAACTTATTCACATTTCATAGCACTTTTTTTTCTTTGTAATTTTTCAAGATGGCACCACTGGCACAGACTTGCCCACAATTCAAAATCGCTTCTATCAAATCTGGTCTTACTTAAGTCCAATGCATTCTGTAAATTTTAGCTGTATCTGATTATTGGTTCGTGCTGTATCTGATTATTGGTTGATGCTAAAAATATAGGTTAACTGGGAGAGGGTTACCGTTCTTGTCCGACATGAAATTTCCAAAGTTTTACTTTGAACGTGTAGATAAAACATAAGATTTATATACAGATTGTTTTATTGTAAGAAACGGACATTTTTTTGAATATTCGATGGTTTGAATGTTTTCACTTCCAAATTTTTTTTTTTCAAAATGAAGACACCAAAATTATCATAGCTGGCAGCTCCAACCGAAGTTTTTAACCAAATTTCTACCAAACGTGGTCCAGCAACTGTGTGAGTTTCGTCAAAATCGAACGATTCAATCAGAATTTATAGGGCTAAAAGCAGTTATCTTTTTTAGTGATTTTTCAAGCTGGTATCACTGGCACAGAATCGCCCGCATTTCAAAATCACTTCTATCAGACCTGGTCCTATTTAAGACCAATACATTCTGTGAATTTCAAATAATTCTGCTCATCGGATCGTGAGTTTCCGTGAACAGAAGTTTTTGATGCTAAAAATATAGGTAAATTGGGCAAGGGTTACCAGGCGTGCCCGTTATACCATATCTTTTTTTTTTTGGTTATGTAAACAAAGCACAAGATTTACATATGAGTGGCTTTTTTTTGAAGAAACGGCATTTTTTGAAGAGAGACGATGATTTGGAGGTTTTCACTTTCAGTGCCTGCCCTAGCTACAGGGTTGCCAGCACGCTCATTAAAAGCTACACAAATTTACAACTAAATAATATCAATATGTCCTGAACATTTCGTAATGATTGAATAGCTCTGTCAAAAGTTATTGAAATTTTAAAATTTTCAAATTTTCCCGTTCTCTTTTTAGGCACCCAGCGCACACATAGGGTTAAAAAATTCCAAAACATTATCCGATTCATATGTAAAACACGTTCGAAATTTATTTCGTTAACTTTATTTTTGCGAAAATTATTTGTGCACGAAATAATAGGTATGTTAACTCAGGCGTTTCTGAGATATTCTTTTGCTGGTGTTGGGGAGCGTCGACCGGTTACGCAAAAGTCATCAGCACTTGAACTGATAATTTTCTCGTGGTTGAATTGCTAGCACTTGAACTAGCAATTCTAGTTACCGGTACCTAAGCGGTCCAACCAAGAACAAGTATAAGTTACAGGCACTTGAACCTGTAACTTGTATCGTAGCAAGCCAATAATAAAAACAGCAGAATAAGTATAAGTTATTTGGATTTCAACCTGTAACTTCACTTGTCTAAATTTCGGGATGAAATGAAACTCGACTTTGTCGTTGAATTTACCGAGAGCGACTGACTTGTTCGTCCTCCTTTTATTAGAATTTATTACGCTTACTCTAACAAAATGATTTCTCATGCAACTGAATTAAAAATCTACATTTGATCGTGCATCGTAGTCATAACAAAATTCTTACTTGACATTTGATATGCATTGCATTGAAAACAATTGCGCGACAACGTTTATGATGTGCAATTGGATCACACATCATCAAGTTGTTTGCACAGCACATGCATAGCATATCGTAATGTGTACATGCAAAACAAAAATATTTTAAGCAAATTATGCATAATGATTATACTAAGTCTAAACATCCTCCCCGCATTGAACAGGGTTCAATAACTATTTACACGTTTATCTGGAATTCGGATGTTGGTTGCTGCCGTGGTGCTGGGGTTGGTGTGACCGATTTTTAATTCTTCATCGTCTTGCGCAATTTTAGCCAAGTCCACGCTAAGCCAATAATGGTGAGGATGAGTGCTGTGTATCCCACAGCTGTGTTGTGTAGATGATTATCTTGCACAATTGATGGCAAATTTTGTAGATTTTGTAATTTTAATGTTTTTTGAAGTGCTTCCAATTTCTCCAGATGCGGATCGTAAGTCATAGAACCATTTATTTGAATTCGGTTAATTTGCGAAGGGCTAAAAATTTCTGTTATTTTACCAAAACTTGCATATGATGTATGAATGGTGTTGCTGATTGTGCTGAGTCCATTTAAGGTGACTTTTTGGTACTTCGCTACACAGTCTGGTTCCAATTCGAGTAATCCAACTCCAGTCAACCTTACTTGATGCATTTGATTTCCACAGATAGCCGTAAATTTTACGTCTGATTTTACCGCATATATCCACTGGTTCTTGCTGTGGAGATGAGTCCAGACATTGTCAATGGTTGCAGTTGCAAATGTGCAATCGGAGGTTGTGTCGTTGGTCAAGAATCCTATCTCGCATGCATAAGCCTTGGTTCTTACGGTGAATATGGAGTGTACGTCGAAACAAAGGTAAGAATCGGTTGACACGACAACACATGATGCGAGGCTGGTTTTTGTCAATGGAAAAAATTGGTCCTGATGTGGGTTAATCGCAATTAATTCCAAAGATGGTTTTATGCTGACGATTGTATCGTTGACGACCATGGGTATCGGAATTACATTGAATACGTCAAACCGGGTTGGACTTATCAAGGGAAGTCTGATGTAGAAAATTACATGTTTTTCTGTAATGCCTGCTTCTGCCTTCATTAGTTTGTAGAGTTGAAGTAGATTCTCGTTCTCTATGGGAAGGCGAAGATCTGTAGGTAAATGAGTTTTCAACTTAGCGGTTTCGATGCTTAATTGCTGTGGTGATAGCAACAGTGGACTTATTGTTCCATGGTGTGCATTGGTCAGTACATTTATAATTAAACTTAGGGATCGTTGAAGACTTGAGATCATGGCAGTAAGTTGAACTGATATTAGCATGAGTGATTGCCATGCTTCATTTTGCCGAATCTCTTCTTGCGTTTGTTGGATCTTGTTAGCGAATTGTTTTAGAACGTTATCCCATTGATCTAATTTGGTTTTTATATGTATCTCATTTCGTTTGATGATGTTTATTGTTGAATCTATTATCGTAGTTTGATTTTTAATCAATTTCAATAACTCATCTTCATTTACGGCAATTCGGTCAATGGTTTTCGTCATTTCGTCGGCGTAGTCTGAGTCTAAAACCCCAAACAGTGATCGGGCTATGTTTCCTACCAAGTTTAATGCACCTCTTTTGCGTCTTTTTGGAGAAAGCAAGGTATTTTCTAGCATAACCTCTAATTCAGCGTGCTTGAAATATTCGACCAGTGACATGCAGGATTCGTTCTGCTTCACTAACTGACATATATGTTTTAAGGCCCTAATTCCCGTTGAAAGCATCGAAATTTCAGTTTTTAGGGATTGTAAGTCGTAGTAGACGATTAACTTCCATTCTGATGCAGCGGCGTTGACGTGACCAATGCCTTCAAAATATAGGCCCGGTTTTGATTCAAAATTTATGTTTTTTATAGGACTTCCGATAACCAGTGGTAAAATTAATAGCAGAATTGCCGTTATGACAACGTTTGAATATCCTGAAGTTCGTCTTTTTTTTGTTGGTGATTCACAAGAACTGATTTGCTCATTTCTTTGCTCTCCCAATGGAACTTCGGTTTGGTTTTGTCGGCCTCTGCCTGGCTCAACTTCTGCTTGAGCCTCCATGTCTTTAAGAGGAAGTGGTGCCAATCTATGAATGGCACGCGTGCAAATACCTGTGGCGGTTCGTACGTCTGCGACTCTCACCCGACCGTCCAAGCCCTTATGAACAGATTCGATTCTTCCAAGGGGCCATTTCAGCGGAGGCAAGTTGTCGTCCTTGATTATCACCATAAGTCCTGGTTCAGCATTTGTCTCTTCCCTTGTCCATTTGTGTCGGTATTGTAGTTCATTTAAGTACTCGTTAGACCAGCGTTTCCAAAATTCGTGTTTAAGATGTGATACTAATTTCCATCTAGTCAAAAGTGACGCCTTGCATGGAGCTGCGCGTGAATCTAGGGTTGATGTTAGCGGTGCGCCAATTAAAAAATGACCTGGTGTGAGGGCTTGCAGATCATTGGGGTCGTTGGACATTGGCGTGATTGGACGAGAATTCAAGACAGCTTCGACTTCAGCGATGACAGTTTCTAATTCTTCATACGTGAGAGAGACACTGGAAACTGTCTTTAATAGTAAATTTTTTGCTGATTTAACTGCGGCCTCCCACAGCCCGCCAAAATGTGGAGACCTCGGTGGAATGAAGTTAAATGTTATCCCCTTGTGTGCACATGATTCTATGATCGAATCTTTGGCGTCTTTGGAGAACACACTATTTTGAAGCTCAGCCAGTTGGTTTTTGGCTCCCACAAAGTTGGTCGCGTTATCACAGTAAATATTTATACAGTGACCTCGTCGAGAAATAAACCGTTTTAGGCAGCCAATGAATGCCTCAGTGGTAAGATCACCTACAAGATCGAGGTGTACTGCCTTTGTTGTGAAACAGCAGAAAACTGCAATGTACACCTTATATGGACGCCTTCCTCGAATTTTGTGGTGTGCCCAGAAAGGACCACAATAATCTACTCCTACGTTTAAAAATGGACGTGCGGGTTGTACTCGAGTTGCTGGCAGATCCCCCATAACTTGAGTTAAGAGTTTCGGTTTTGCCCTTGAGCAATAAACGCATCGCTGGATGATTGATCGGGCCATCGTTTTGCCTTTTATTGGCCAAAATCGTTGTCGTGTATGAGCTAGCAGGGCTTGAGCTCCACAATGATGGTGTTGTTTGTGGAGCATTTCCATCAGCATTCGTGCTATTGAGTCGTTGTACGGAAGAAGCATTTGGTGCTTAGCGTCGTATGAAAGTAGTGCTGAGTCAATTCGTCCTCCCACTCGGATTATTCCTCTTTCGTCTAAAAACGGTGATAAACTAAGCAACGAGCTTGTGTTGCTTAGTGGTTTCCCTTTGCTCAGTTGTTCTATTTCTTGTTGGAAATCAGCAGCTTGTATGTTTCTGATTATAATGGCAAGAGCCTCTTCTAGTTCTGTAGTTGTTGGTGATAGTTGTGGAGAATGGTGATACCTTCTGAGTTTACATCGGGTGAATCTCACCATGTAGGCTACAATACGCTGGAGAGTTCGAAAAGAGTTCCGATGATTTATTTTGTAAAGAACGTCACCAGGATTTTCGTCAGTTGTGATTGTTAGCGCAACGGAGGATTTTTTGATTTCTTCATTCTCTAAGGACGATGAATTCAAATCCTTGTTGAAAGCTGGTGGCCAAATTGACTCGTTGCCGTGAAGGAATCTTGGCCCATAAAGCCAAAGTAGAGAAGCCTTTAATTGGCTTGGTGAAGCTCCCCTCGATAGGATGTCAGCGGGGTTTTCCCTTGAGCCCACATGTCTCCATTGAGTTTGCAACGTTAGATCATGAATTGCAGCTATTCTGTTGGCAACGAATGTTTTGTAGGAGGCTGATGACGAATTTATCCAATTGAGGACAATTTGAGAGTCAGTCCACATGAATGTAGGTATCTCGCAATAATGCAAGTCACTCTTTACTCGTGCAACGAGCTGTGCACCAAGAACTGCTGCGCAAAGTTCTAGGCGTGGAAGTGTTTGTTTTTTCAGCGGCGCTACTCTTGACTTTGCACATAACAATCGGACGGCGATCGATTTATCTGCAAAACATGATCTTAAATACACTGCGGATCCATAAGCCTTTTCGGAGGCATCGGAAAACACGTGAATTTGAATGGTTTTGGCGATTTTCTGTTGATGTATGTGACGGGGAATTTGCATGTCGCTAATATTTTGTAAGCTGGTTCGAAATGTTTGCCATTTTGTGTGTAATTCGAGAGGCAGTGATTCATCCCATGTTAGTTTCAATTCCCATAGACGTTGAACAAATATTTTGGCAGTGACAACAACGGGTGCTAGCATTCCAAGAGGATCAAAAATTTTTGCCAGTTCAGAAACCACTGTTCTCTTTGTTATTTTTGCCTTATCATCAGGTGACATAGTTTTGATACAAAAATTGTCGGTTTTTGGAATCCAAGTTAGGCCTAACGTCTTTACTTCTTCATGTGATATTGTATTGAAGTCAAGGTTTACTTCTTTATCTTCGTTTGGCAAACCTTGTAGCAGTTGGGGATGATTTACGCACCATTTTTGAAGTCGAAATCCAGCACTGGTTAGAATTGTGATCAATTGTCGTTGCATTTCAATCGCAGTGTTTAGGTTATTGTTTCCAGTTACGCCATCATCAACATAAAAATCATTTTTAAGTGCCTGCGCTCCAAGCGGCAGAGTAGAAACGTATTCCTTTCCTAGCTGCTGAAGGCATTTAGTGGCCAGATAAGGAGCAGCTCTGGTACCATAGGTAACTGTGTTCAGCTGATAGAATTTTAATGATTCTTTCACTTCGCCAAACAATCAACTGAAACTTTCTGTCATCTGGATGCATGAATACCTGCCGATACATTATTTCGATATCGGTGGTAAATACAAAACGTGGTAATCGAAAACGGAGTAATATGGAAAAGAGCTCATTTTGGACGGTTGGTCCATTAAATAGAATATCGTTAAGTGAAACTCCTGTTGAAGTCTTAGCAGATGCGTCGAATACAACTCTAAGTTTTGTCGTAGAGCTGCTTGGTCGGTGCACGGCATGATGCGGAATGAAGTACATTGGAGATATAATCGTTTCTAGGTCAACTTCTGTCATCTGCCCCAATGCCTTGTATTCGTCCATAAATTTTACATACTGCTCTCTTAAATCGTTGTTTTTTGTGAATTTTCTTTCTAATGCAAGAAATCTGTTGGTGGCTAGTTGCTTTGACTCTCCAAGCTGACAAGGATTGTCTAAAAATGGTAATCTTACAAGGAAACATCCATTTGAAGACCTTTTTGTATGTTGTGCAAAGTGACGTTCACATTGGATTTCTGCTTGAGTGAATGTTGGCTCGGATGTATTTAGGTCGTCAAGTTTCCAGAACCGTTCAACCATTTGACTGGCTAAAGCTTGGTCATCATGCTCGATACTGCCACACGTGGCTGACCTTATTCGTTGATTACCCACTCTTCCACTTACAATCCATCCTAGGACTGTATTTTGAAGAGTTGGGAGATTTTGATCCAATTTGATTTGCCCGATTGACAGTAGTTGGTGGTAAAACTCTGCTCCGAGTAAAATATCAATTTTGTCGGGGATGTTGAACAGTGGATCAGCAAGCACTATCTTTTTTGGTATTGGCCATGAAGACACGTCCACTTGCACGCTTGGTTGGTCTGCCACTATGTGGGGTAATACTAATGCTTCCAATTGTACACAAAAGCGGTTAAGTCTCGATTGTAGGTTGACGCTGACTCTGTATTGAGAAGTTATGGATCCATCACAAACTCCTTTAAAGTTCGTTGATGAAGGCCTTAGAGTTATCCCTAGCCGTTTTGTCGTTCTCTCGGTGATTAGATTCACCTGAGACCCTGAATCGAGCATAGCTCTACATTCTAATGTTTGTCCGTTGACGGCGGTAATCTTCACCCTGGCTGTGCTTAGCAGAATTTGAGCTGATTTCTCTTCTGGAGTAGAGGCGGTTAGGGTCACTGGCTGTTGTTCTATGTTTGAACTTGTTTTTTGGGATGGCCCGATTAATTTTTTGGCCGATTGATCCCTAGTATTAGTTTCAAAGTGTAACAATGTATTGTGTTTCTTGTTACACTTGCAGCAATTGCGAGATGTGCATTGCTGGGCCTTGTGCCCTGAACGTAAGCAATTGATACATAGGTTAATCTTTTGTGCAGACTGCAGTCTAGCAGTAGGGCTTAACTGCAAAAACTGTTTGCATGCGTATATAGCATGTTCTCCAGAGTGACATATTTTACACAAACTGTTTGGCTTCTCGTTCGTGGCAACAGCACAAATTTTGGCATTTGATTTCTTGTTTTCCTTGCCTATTGCCTCAAGTGATTGGAAACGACCTTCCAAAAATTGCAAAAATTCTGTTATTGACTGATTTTCTCGTGGATTGATCAAGGATTGTTCGTAAAGCATGTGACTTTGACTATCCAATTTTTTGACCAGAATGTAGAGGAGAAGTGGATCCCATTCTTTCACGGAAATCCCTAAATTTTGTAGCGCCAAAATGGTTTCTTTAGTGACATCATGCAATGCTTTAATAGTCGAAGCAGATGGTAAATCAGTCGTGTGGCTGGGTTGAGAAAGCAACTTGTGTATGAGTGCTGAAGTTAATATTCGCTTGTTATGGAATCGATTCTGTAATGTCTCCCAAGCCGTGGTGTAATTATCTTCAGTAAGTGCAAGGTGTCGAATTAAACGTTCTGCTTCTCCCGTTAGGTTAGTTTTCAGATACCACATTTTTTGAATTTTCGGGAGTGGTTTGCTGTGGATCAATTGCGAAAACAAGTCATAGAACTGGGGCCATTTCAAGTAATCTCCATCAAACCGTGGGATGGTTACTTGTGGCAGATGCAAATTAAAGTTTTCTGTGTACGTAGGTGTTGTGGTGGTTCTTGCCTTTATGGACAGGTCGATCCCATTGCTGTTGGCTCTTCTTCCAGTTCCCACAGTTTGTAATGGACGTCCTGAACCTGCTGCCAAAGCTGGTTTATCATACTGATTTTGAAGTTATAAAATTCTATGGGATGGTCTGTGCCCTCAGCCGAGACATTTGCCAATTGGCGGTCCAATGACAAAAGCATGGCTTCTTGTTTTCTCAGTAGACGATGGAAGGTTTTGGACAGATCGCAGTCTATCGTGACGTCATTGAGTTTTGGAGGGTCAGGCAGTTCATCTGAGACGTGAACTTGGAAACTAGTCGATGGGTTGAGATCCCCTGTTTGCTTCGCATCCAATTCGGCGAGCATAGATTTGAATTTTTTTACGTAGTTGCTAACCAGAGCCATGATGCTGACAAAATAGTCTAGCGCGAAGTAGTCATGATTGCGTGGTAGCTCTGTTAATTCCAGAATTTTCTGGTTTGTCGCTCTAAATTCTTCTGCGGATTCTTCAAGACGCTGAATGCGTTGCTCAAAGTACCGCTGGTTATGTCGGGTCACGGAGTCCTTCTTAAAGTTGCAAATGATTTGCTGGATGGTGTCTCCAGTGGCTCGCTGTGCTGCGGCGAGTTCTTCAAATGTCGACATCCTTGATTACTTTTTCTCAAGGATCACGTCGGGGTCACCAATGTTAACTCAGGCGTTTCTGAGATATTCTTTTGCTGGTGTTGGGGAGCGTCGACCGGTTACGCAAAAGTCATCAGCACTTGAACTGATAATTTTCTCGTGGTTGAATTGCTAGCACTTGAACTAGCAATTCTAGTTACCGGTACCTAAGCGGTCCAACCAAGAACAAGTATAAGTTACAGGCACTTGAACCTGTAACTTGTATCGTAGCAAGCCAATAATAAAAACAGCAGAATAAGTATAAGTTATTTGGATTTCAACCTGTAACTTCACTTGTCTAAATTTCGGGATGAAATGAAACTCGACTTTGTCGTTGAATTGACCGAGAGCGACTGACTTGTTCGTCCTCCTTTTATTAGAATTTATTACGCTTACTCTAACAAAATGATTTCTCATGCAACTGAATTAAAAATCTACATTTGATCGTGCATCGTAGTCATAACAAAATTCTTACTTGACATTTGATATGCATTGCATTGAAAACAATTGCGCGACAACGTTTATGATGTGCAATTGGATCACACATCATCAAGTTGTTTGCACAGCACATGCATAGCATATCGTAATGTGTACATGCAAAACAAAAATATTTTAAGCAAATTATGCATAATGATTATACTAAGTCTAAACAAGGTATATTAAAAATATCACTTAAATGGCCGCTGGCGCCAAAAGGTTAACAATAACTGACATTTAAAGAGACCTGGACCTAAACTAATAAAACTAATACTAATAAACTAATACCATGAAATACAATAATGAATATAGAATTAAAATGAATCATAATTTAATCATAATGAAAATAACTGTGAAACATAAGAAAATAATAATCAAATTCACACATCCAAAGGAAGAATTTAGGTTGAACACAAGTGTTCAACGGGCGGGAGAATGTTAGGCAATGCCTAAAAACATGCCCAAAATTGTTAAATATATAAACATGCCCAATCTACAAAGTTCAAAGATCAACTCTAGTACATTGTCTCACAAATCACTGCCAAAGTAGAATTAAAAATACAGTCAAGTATGTACTGAAAAGTATTTTGTGAACATAATTGAATTGAAAATTCAGTCTGGAAGTGGAGTCCAAACGGATAGGCACATTGAAAACCGTAAGTAGAAACTATTAGTTCAAGGGTTCAGCTTGATAAAGCACTTTTATAGTGGAATTTATCTAGCGATTCTGAATAGTTGCGTAGGAGATCTTCTGAAGAATTAATAATTATTGCCAAGTGTTGATATAAATTAAATCATGAATTAATGTATAAAATATAAATTCGACTTAGAAATAAACCTAACGTTTTGTAAAAAAATCCAAAACTAGTTTTTATTTAAAAGGACGAACGTTTAGTTTAATTTCAGCGGATCGAGAAAGTATTTCTCCGTTGAACAGATATAATGGATTCGGCAAATAGATGGACCAAATGTATTTACTTGTTAGGAGACTATGTTGAAAAATAAATATATCTTTTAAGTTTAATCACCTTGGTTTATATTCATTATCATTACTTATTTTTCAACCCTCGTATGTTGATTGATAATAAGCGCACTATCCAATCACTACAATAAGTAAAATTTTGCGGTGGAAATGTAACAGTTCATAACTTTATTCGAGTTCAAGAATATTTTATTGAAAAATGTATGGTCGGAAAAGAAAACGAAACAATTTTTTTATAGAAGAAAAAAAAAACTTGCTGTGCTTATAAAGGAGCTGCCTGCGACATATGCTCTGAAGTTTTCATTAAATCGTCTTGTACTTGACCGCAAATCTGCAAACTGTTTAGCACAACAAAATATTTCATAATTTTTATTTATGTCAATTAAAAAGCACTTACATCCGTTGTAAAACGGCCCTTTTCTCGCCTTGCTCTTAAATACTTGTCAACTTGCGCACGTTTTTTGCGCTTTGACTGCTGCACTATGAGTGAAAGTGCAACAACAGCGCATCTTTGCAACAGTAGTTTTTGTTTGACCGAGAATACCATTTTTGATGTCGGTTAGTTAAATTTATATGAAACGAATTCAAATGTAATAGAATTGTCATTAGTGGCGATTTATACTGCCCGTGGTGTCGGAGTGCGGAACTTTATTTCGCTAGATTCCGTTTCTAGATATCGTTTCGTCGAACACATTACAGGGCTTCCCTACGAACCAATGGTCTCAGTCAGAAATGGCGTGTATCTCTTACAAAAATTATCCTTCAAATAGAGAACTGTCCGATCACAAGGCTTTCAAACTCTGAGCCTGCTCGGGATAAAATAGGCCAACCGGGTCTTTCGAGAGCTTGGAAAATTTCAAAACGTAGAACTGATCGAAAAATATTATTTCGCTACTATATTTTTACATACTGCATTTTATTTCGTTACTGCAATTGAAATTATGAAAATCATTTCAGAAAACTGTACTAGACTCTATTCACGATGATGACCCGAGCTTCACAGGCGACGGATACACTAGCTTGGCAATTATCTATGCAGTTTTCGCCCTAATTGGATGGCTTGCACCGTCCGTTCTTGCATATACAGGTCCACGCGGTGCAATGCTTATCGGAGGTTCAACATATTGGTAAAAAATTTTGCAATTCACAATGAAGAGTTTCGAATTAAAATTTGGTATCTTTTTTTAGTCTCTTCATGGTTTCATTTCTTTGGCCTCGGAATTGGCTGTTGTATTTGGCTAGTGCTGTTCTTGGTTTGGGTGCATCGATTACATGGACCGGACAAGGAACTTTCCTGTCGCGATGCAGTGATTCGACGACAATTTCGCGTAATTCAGGAATATTTTGGGCAATGTTGCAGGCAAGCATGTTCTTCGGAAATCTGTTTGTCTACTATCAGTTTCAGGATAAAAGCCATATCGATGAAGCGACCAGGACATTAGTATTCTCAGTACTGATCGGTGTTGCTATTTTAGGATTAGTATTTTTAGCGAGTCTACGGCCAGTGGTCGATGTTCGACCGGTTACCGATTCGGAAATCGAAGAGGAAAAAACTGGTCTCGAGAATGCTTTGGTTGCCTTCAAACAAGCCATCAAACTATTTATTACGCGTGATATGCTTATTTTAAGCTGTGCATTTTTCTATACAGGTGAGTTTTGAGCATAAACAATGATTATCCATTTCATGCAAATCAAATGCTTTTAGGACTGGAGCTATCATTTTATAGCGGCGTCTATGGGCCCTCTATAGGATTCACACTCAAAATCAGTGACACGCCCAAACAAATCCTCGGTTTGGCTGGAATTTGTATCGGTCTAGGTGAAGTTATCGGAGGAGTTGGTTTCGGACTGCTGGGATCGAAAACTAGTCGTTTTGGTCGGGACCCGATCGTGATTGCTGGATTCATTGTTCACGTCATTGCATTATTCCTTATATTCATTAATTTGCCCGACGCAGCTCCATTCGGCGATACTGATTCCATTGCTTATTTGGATCCGCCGAAATCATGGCTTGCTCTGTTATGCGCTTTCATGTTGGGCTTTGGCGATGCTTGTTACAATACACAAATCTACTCGATGCTGGGCGGAGTATATAAAGAACATTCCATTCCTGCATTCGCTCTTTTCAAGTTCGTCCAAGTATGCACCGATCAATTCAAGAAATTCTCAGATAGATGGTATTAACGATATGTTTTTCTTTAGTCATTAGCAGCGGCATCAGGATTCTTTTATTCATCGCATTTAGGACTTCGCGCACAGATGGGAGTTCTAGTTGTATTTGGGACGATTGGAACAGCTTGTTTCTGTATTATCGAATGGAAGGCCAAAAGGAGAGAGAGACTGGGCAAATCAACCGATTCCAAAATATCCTGTGATAGTAATTGAATTACGGACAATAGATAGAGATGTAACGACGACAAAAAAATTATTTTTTGAAAATAATTGGAAATTAAAAAAAAAACGAAATGAATTTTGAAGTTTAGATGTATGAAATTTTTGTACGATATAACCCATTATGAATTATTAAATAAATGTATTTTTTTTTAAAAAAATTAAGTGGATCCAGTTTGTTTTAAGCATTGTCATGTTGATTTTTATAATGGTTAGTACATATTAAGTCATTGTATTTACATTATTCGTATACATTTTCACTCGAAAAATTATAGATGGATGAATGGGCTCCCAACTAACAATTTGTGCCCATTTGTTACTAAATGGACTTTTTTGACGCGAATACGTCGTGAATACTATGTCGAGTCGGAATTGTTTCGTCATTTTTCCTTCAAAGTAAAATTCCTTGATAGGCAAAATTTTAGTAATGAAGTAGTAAAGACTACTTTCGACGCGTCTTTACAGGCATTGTGTCCATTAGGGATTAGTTCCTTCATTGCGACTTAATCAAAATCCCATTAAGGCACATTATACGTCAAAGTTACCACACATATTTCCTTTCATATTCCTATGCCTATCAAGGAAACTCGCATGTAACGGTTACGTATTGGCGCCTATGTCCATGATGATTTCGTTCTGACAATTTTTTAAACGTCAATGTGGAATCTCACAAAACGAGTTTAATAAAAAGTCTCCACCGTTCGGGACAGCTAATTCCTTTTAAAAAATATTAAATAAACTATTCCAATCAACTAGGAATTCAGTTTTCAAATAATACGTTTGATTTGCAAATTAGCAAAATGAATTGGCAAAAAGTTTTATAGATTTGTAATCACAAATTGACTATCTTCTGAGTATATCCTTACACATTAATGTCGATGGTTAGCTCATCAATTATTCCATTCGTAATTTATTGTAACGAAATGAAAGATTTGCTCAACCCTTTTGTTATGAGTTATCTTCAATATTAATACAGGCAGTGATTGTTTGTGGTAGCAACATTTCAGTGAAAATTAGGCGTTTTGTTTGCGATTCTACCATCAGCGCATATGTAAAAGGTATATTCACTTATACGTTTTTGTGAACATATATATCTTACTTGTTATTCTTATAACGATTTTGTTTAGTTTAACTCATATTACGGATGCGAAAAATGCACAGTTATTGGCGGATACGAAAATTTAACCATGATTTTTGGAGGAATCAATTTTAAGAAGAGAGCAGATGCAGATTTTAGACGACGAGCTGAAGAAGATCATCACAAACAATCAACACGCTTTGAGAGGCTTTCGACTGGCATGATCAAAGATTTCGTTGTAGCCGACTCCACATTTATGTATTTCGACATTCTATATTATTTACTGTATTTACACATTACAACCTCTTATAATTTGGACCCCCGAAAAATATACATTTGATTCTAAATGGTAGGGATCTTTTAGTTGAGTGTAATTGTAGTATGCTTTTTGAGATACACCGCACTGTAAGAACACTTGATTTTATAAAATTCTGGAAGTATGCCAAGTTTCGAACATTTTGAAAGCATATCGGTTTTATTATTCTTAAAGAATGTTTTCGAAAAGAATTTACAAGAATTCTCTTATTCTATCTTGTGTGGTTAGGATTCGTCAGAGTATTGCGTACTTTTCTTTTCTGAGTATAGCTAAAATATTGATTGAAGACTTTTTTATTATACTGTATAAAGAAATTCATTTTTGGTCAGCATACAATAACAACTAATGTCTACAACCTTTGCCATCTAAGCGATCATGTCACTCGTTTTAGTCCTCTGCCAAACTTTTCTTCTTATAAAGCTGAGAACTATGTTGGTTTTACGAAAACGTTTTTAGGCACATTATGGGCACATCTCGATTCTATGTTACTTTGATGGCACTAACAAGTAACAATATTCCCAAACTAATACTTCAACAAAATCAACAGTGAGTGAACTATACTTTCGTACGTCTGAGGTACGTGCATTTAAAAGCCTGAGTTTCTGCATTCAGAATTCATACTGCAGTAGTGTGTTAAATAACAAGTAAAAGTGCGAGAAAAAAAACGAATAGTAAAATAGAAAATCCAGCGATGCTTAAACATTTTTTTTTTAAGATTTCGCTTTTATCCTTTGTATCGCATATAGACATTTTTCGGTCTTTTGAAGATAATATCCAACTCCTGCCAACTAGTATGTTGTACGATATATTTATACTTAAAGTATTGTTAAAGAATAGCTTTCAATTAAATTTCATTATAATTGTCGCATTATTTTATGCCTCTATCGAGAGCTGGTCACGACTGTAGTATTAAAATAAAAACAATACTGTTCCACTTGTTGCAGTTTCCAATGGTACTTTTCTAACCAGCTCTCGACTGAGGTGCAAAAAGTGCACCTAGCATTGGCCAAATTTATGTTAAACCAACTGTTTCACCTTGGGTTTCGAGCGCATTTCAGATTAGAAACTAGGTAGTAACGACGACTTCTAAAAACTACTATGAAGGTACGATATAGTCAAAACTACTATTCGGTAACATCCAAAGGCACAAAGTGTCAACAATGCCTTGAAATGACCGATATAGGCACTAACTGGGATTATTTCCTTCAAAGGACAATCATGGCGAACAAATTTGGGCAATCATGGCGGCTAAGAATTGCAAACTACTTTGAAGTTAAAAATATCCAAAATAGTACTTTTGATTGATGTACTAAGCACAGATTTTTCATGTTTGAACATGCTATACTTGTTTGATAGTGCGAAACTTAGTTTTCGCACAAAGTATAGAATATTTTATGAAAGAAAAAAATACCTATTTTAGCTAAAGCCTGATACAATCGCAGGCGCGTGGTAGTTTTAGGGAGTATCAACACTACCTTTGCAGTAACGTTTGAATCGTTCGTGTTTTATCACCATAGGATTCAAAATTTTCAATTATTATAATAATAATTAAACATATGCTGAAATACAATATTATCTTCATCATATAAACACTTAACACATACATAATCATTTTGCATAAACTCTTCGTATATCATACAGATAGCTATGAGCGTGAAAGAAACAGGTATTGTATCGGCAAGAGGATTGTTTGTAAATTTGAAACAATTCCAAATGTAACGTCGCGATTACGAAACTTTTTGAAAATGTTGACTAAGATTTTACGTTGCTGTTACGTCAGTGCGACTATAAGTGTTCTTAGTCGCACGTTAGGTATAATGTTTCGAAACCATTACTAAGCGGTGTCGCGGTAATGCCGTTACAAGGAAGTATCTACAACGTAACTCTTACCATGCAATGACTACTTTGTTTCGTTGTCATTACTGAACGGCGTTGCTCCAAATTCGAACCTACGACGTAACCACAAAGTCGCTAATTCGAAACATTGGTTTCTTTGTAGGCGCAACCTTAGGAATGGAAACGTATCCACGCCCAAAATGTTCAACAAATTGTTAGTTGGGCTGTTAACTAGAGAAACTACATATAATCAAGATACATCAAATCAAGAATGGATAAGCTTTTTGAAATTGTTTAAAAACCATCCGTGTTTGCTTGGATCCAAGAAATGTAAATATTCAATGATTTATAAGTAGTTTCCAAAAGTAGACAGTATTATTGCAAGGTCGAAGCGTGTTAAGTATTGCCAGTTAAATGCTACAATATCAATGAATTTACATTATTCGTATACATTTTCACTCAATATATATATATATATATATATATATATATATATATATATATATATATATATATATATATATATATATATATATATATATATATATATATATATATATATAATATATAGTGTATAGTGAATAACGATATCAGTGGTCTATGGTCAGTGACCACCGTAAATTTATTTCCAAAAAGATATGGTTTGAAAAAGTTTATTGCCCAATGAATCGCCAGTAATTCTTTTTCTATTGTCGATTTGTTTATTTCGTGTTTAAAGAGAGTTCTAGTCCTGTCCTATGTCACCTTGTGACAGTACTGCGCCTAATGCATAGTCTGATGCATCCGTTGTGACTATGAATGGTTTGCTAAAGTCCGGGTATTGTAGAATTGGTGCATTCATTAGTTTGCTTTTAAGCAATTCGAATGTTGTTTGGCATTACTGTGTCCACTTGAATTCAACTTTCTTTTTTAGTAGATCGTTTAGACATTTCGTTATTTTAGCAAAGTCGGGGATAAAACGTCGGTAATAATTGGCGAAAGCGACGAATCTTCTGACTTCATCTGGATTTGTTGGTACTGGGTACTTTTTGATTGTATCTAGTTTTCCGGGGTCGGTGCGAACTCCATCCTTGGTTATCAGATGTCCCAAGTAAACCACTTCGCTTCTCAGGAAATTGCAATTTTTAGGGTTCAACTTAAGATTGTATTTTTTCAATCTTTCAAGTACTCGTACTAAATTTGCATTATGGTGTGCTAAACTGCAGCCGAAAACAATTATATCATCTACATTTAGAAAAGCTGCTGAGTCCAGTCCACTTAGAGCTATGGTTAACATGCGTTGAAAGCTGTTTGAAGAAATTGTCAAACCGAATGGTAGTCGTTTAAATTGATAGTGCCCTTTGTTCGTTGAGAAGGCTGTCAATGGTCGAAACTCTTTCGTAAGCTCTATTTGATGGAATGAACTTGTCATGTCTAAAGTAGAGAAATATTTAGCTCTCCCCAGACTATCTAGAACATCTTCTAGTCTTGTTAGAGGGAATTTATCGTTGACTATTTTCTTATTGAGTGCTCTAAAATCAACTACTAGTCTCCATTTATTTGCGCCTTGTTCACTTTTCTTCGGTGTTAGAAGTAATGGTGAGTTATAGGGGCTGGTTGAATTTTCGATGACCTTGCTGTCTAACAATTCCTGTACTTGTTTATTTATTTCGTTAATATGTGTATGAGGTAACCTGTAGTTCTTTATGTATGTCGGTGTGGTATCTGTAACTTGTATTTTTTGAGTGTAGAAGTTGTTTGTGGATAAAGCTTCACCTTCTAAGTGGAATATATGCTGGTATGTTTTAAGAATTTCTAATAGAGACTTTTGGTCTTTCGCATTCAGATGATTTATTTTAACGTGTTTTAATGTGTCTTTAAATCTTTGTTCGTCTCTAATATTTCGAGCTACTGATTTACTTGTTTCACAAGGTTTGAAGTTTCTTAATGGTTCGGTTTCAATTTTAAAATTTTCGAGTATTACCTCTTCTTCATTTGTGTTTAATATCTTAATGTGTTTTACGCCTTTTACTGGGATTATTGAACTGGCTATATAGACTCCTGGTTTAATTTCTTTATTAGTGGTTACACTATCTTCCTCTACGCTAATATCGATGGGACATACGTATTCACACCTTGGTGGTACTGTAACCCTCTGTTTTCTTGTAGCGATAGGTATAGTATGGTCTTCATAATTTATATTTATTGTTATTGTGTATGTTTCATAGTTTGTTCTTGCTAATTTTTGGGTGAGAAAATCCCTTCATAATATTCCGTCCGTAAGAATAGGAAAATCAGGTTCCACTATTTGAAATGGAAAATTGATGTTATTTCCGTCAATACTCAAATTTAAATTAGTCGTTCCAATCGACTGTATTTGTTCATCTGTTATTCCGGAAAATTTACATCTTTTGTCTTCATTTATGATTTGATCATCCGGAATCGCACTTGCTTTACATAGTGACACATCTGCTCCAGTGTCAACCAATAATTTTAAATATTTTTTATTATCCTTGCAGTAAATTGAGACGTAATTTTCGAGCTGTCTGTTAAGTAATAATATTTTTTCTGTCTTGGTCCCGGGGTCAACTTTTATTGTTCGTTGTCGCTGGCCTCCGGGCTCGTCGCGTTTCCCTGGACTATATTTATACGTTTTCTCCTATCGTTGAAATTTCTGCTATTAGTTCTGCTGTTATCATAGTTTCTGTGATTTCGATTTACTTCATTACCCCTTGAGCTGTGATTGTTTCTATAATTATTGTTATTTCTATAGTTATTATTTCTATTAGTATTATTTTGATTCCACTCGTTATTTCTATTATTATAAGTATTTCTGTTATTTCTGTAACTATTCGAATTGTTCATTTCACTTGATCTTGAATTGTAATTGTCTCTATAATTTCTATTCTGGTTGGTGCCGTAATTTCTATTATTGTTATAGCCATGAGACGTGTTATTATTATTAAAAGTGTTTCTGCTGTTATGGTTATATTGTTGATTATAATTCGGTCTTCTATTAATATACATTATATTTTCCGGTGTTCTATTACTTGTTTCAAATTCAGTTGCGATCTGTATCGCTTCTATAAATGTCTTAGGTTGCGCAGCAAAAATAGTAGGCTTAAGGGTTTCATTTAATCCATTCTTAAAAATTGTAAGCGCGTAAAAATCATTAGACTTTACTATCACTGCCTTTTCTTGTGCAGTTGTATTTTGTCCTAGGCTATTTATTTGGATGTCACTCAATTTACTAATGAGCTCAGACAATTTTGCTCCATATTTTTCTACAGTTCCGCGTTGTTGTAGCTGAGCCAGTTGCGTGTGTATTTGCTGTAATGTTTACTTACTTTTGTACCTATTTTTTAAGTGTTTTTCTAGCGCTGAATAATTGTTTATTTCTAATGTACTTAGTTGTACCTTCACGCTTGCTCCTAACTTTACATTTTTAACGAAATTCAATAAATTCAATTTTCCTTCTTCATTCAGACTTTCGTTTAGTAACCCAACTATGGTTAAAAATGCATCTACCTCTTTTGGGTTTCCATTGAAAGTTGGTATTGATTTTAAAGCTATTTCTATATTAAAAGTTCCCATTTTATTTTCTACTGCTTGCTCTAATTTTTCTTCTAACAACTCTTTTGCTACACTATATTTATCCAAGAATGTTTTTCGCAATTCTGAATTATCTTCTGTATCTAGTACTCTTTTCTTTTCACTTAATTTTTCTATTATGGTATCGCATTTGTATACCCTTCCCGGAGTTTTTTTTTAAATTTATTATAATTTTCGAAATGGCATTTATCTGCTCTTCCATTTAAAAAAAATAATGTTCATACCATGGACCATAGGTTTTTGTTTCAAAAATTTTTTTTTTGTATTCTAATAAAAATATATTGTTTTGTGTTTAGTTTTCATTTATTATTATTATTTTTTTTTTTTTAACAACAATAATTCATTTTATTTAATTCATTATTCATTCAACTGTCTTTGATTTTACATTTATGTATGTACATTTTTGTTTTTACAATTCTTCTTTATATTTTTTTTTTAGTTCGTTTATTATTTCTTCGATACGTTCGAATAACTCCCCTTGTATTTCCCAGGGGGGTGGGTTATCTTCATTCGTGGCTGTTCTTCTAAGCGCCGCTCGGAGCCTCCTCAAATACACCTTTTTGCCTCCGCGTTTCTTCTGTTTTCGTCTCGTGCCCTGGTACGGTATCGTAGTTAGTTTCGCTTCGTCCTTCCGCGCCTGGATGATCCGCGGGTCCTCCCTTGGTTGAGGTCCTCCTTCTTTGGGAAGGTTGGACTTTATATTTTTCAGGTCCGCCGTTGGCACGGTCGCCATGTAATAGGTCTTCCCGTCTACTGGTATCTCTGTCCACTGGTAGAACACAGACGAAAAGAACTGCTCAGTTAGCTCAGGCGATCCAGTCGCCGCTACTCAAATAAGTCGGATTTTCTTCTTTACGTTCTATAGAAAACTGATCAAATTCGCTTTGGCGATCTTGTCGCCGCTACGCAAACTGGTCAGATTTACTTCTACTCGTCTTATTGAAAAACTGATCAAATTCGCTTTGGCGATCTTGTCGCCGCTACGCAAACTGGTCAGATTTTCTTTTTGCTACTTTCGAAAAGAAAAACACTCTTTTCGAAATCTGGTCGCCGCTTTTTCTTTTTGGCTTACCAGTCAAGAATGTCCTTTATTGATTCCAATCCTGAGCTTTTATAGCAATAGTATTACAGTTATGTTTTTTGAAAATCTGCGCGAATCAAAAATAATTATCTAGTACCGAGGATTTACCACCGCGTGCAATTAGGGCGCTCTAGTCGCCATCTATGTGATCTTTGACATTTCGACCAGTGTCGAAACGTCACGTGTCAAGTGTACACAACAGTAGTATTGCAACGATTCATTCAAAATCGTTAAACGAACTACGGAAAATAGTTATTTTTACTATGTTAATATAGTTAATTTAACGATATAAAAGTAGTTGGCTCTGGTTATACAAAAAATATCGCAACGTTCATGAAATCAACTGTTTTAATTGTTTCATAACCACGAAAAATAGTTCAAACTTCAACGTTTCAAATTATCAACAGCTTTTATGGTACTTAAACTACTTTGATATAGTTGATTTCAACAAACGTAATTCAGTGAGCAACGTCTTTGGAATTATTCTACGCAAAGTAGAATGGTTTCAACATTTGGACGCTTTTCATGCTCCGAATGAGTCAACCGTTCAATTGTTTATCAACCACGCTTCATGGTGCATAAAAGTAATCAACGATTTTCTTATGGTTGTTTTAACTATAGCCCTAGTTGATGCAAAAACAACTAAGGAAAACTGTTGATTTTTCATACTCCTCATACTCCTGCTCCTATTCTATCATAGAAGTTTCATATGATACATGGCAAAATTGTGTTCGGTTTGCTCTTCGATATAATTTAAATTCATGTTATGCTGTGAAGCCTTTATATTACGTTGTATGACGCTATTTTGTTCACAATACAGCGTTTTCCGCTGTGGCAAAACAGTGGGCTCCGGCAATGCGCAGTCAAAAAATTAGAATGCACTGTTTTGTATGGTAACGCGCACAATGGCTGCGGCTGAATTTGCGGCAGCGGCAGAATTTGCCAAATTTCTAATTTTGCCGCACCGCTAGCGGTGATACCAACCATAGGTTGGCATCACCACTAGGTTGAATTAAATCTATTTGAATTAGGTTGAATGGTCTGGTGGAATAGACAAGCGATGGCTGATGAGTATTGTGATAAGCCAACCTAATCCTCGTACAACAGGATTTAGCAATACGAAAGAAAAAAAAATTAATTTTGGTAGGTGCCTTAGTTGTCGCTGCATTGTGATTCACCAAATTCAACTGCGGCATTCACGCCTCCCCTGCATATATTTCGTACTATGTATATGGTTGGAATACCATTGTTTGTGGTTGCTTACTTTTTTTGCACCACGGACGTTGTTTATCAACCACGCGTCATGGTGCATAAAAGTAATCAACTATTTTTTTATGGTTGTTTTAACTATAGCCCGTAGTTGACGCAAAAACAACTAAGGAAAATTGTTGATTTTACCAAGATTTTTCTTTCAGTGCGGGAACGTAGTCGATCTGAAATAGAAAGCCGCAAAAAATACCATACGCAATTGATGAAGAGATAATTTAAGTTTAATTTATGCAGATAAAAAGATTGAAATACGCAAAATGTAAAATCTTAGAACGAAAGCAACTTTCCGAAACAATTAACTCAGTATGAGTACACTGAAAGAAAAACTTTTGGTTGATTCAACCATTTTTAATAGTATTGCAACGATTCATTCAAAATCGTTAAACGAACTACGGAAAACAGTTATTTTTACTATGTTAATATAGTTAATTTAACGATATAAAAGTAGTTGGTTCTGGTTATACAAAAAGTATCACAACGTTCATGAAATCAACTGTTTTAATTGTTTCATAACCACGAAGAACAGTTGATAAATAGAAAAACATTCATCAATTCACTCAAAACTTCAACGTTTCGAATTATCAACAGTTTTTATGGTACTTAAACTACTTCGCAATAGTTGATTTCAGCAAACGTAATTTGGAATTATTCTACGCAAAGTAGAATGGTTTCAACATTTGGACGTTTTTCATGCTCCGAATGAAATTGTTTATCAACTACGCGTCATGGTGCATAAAAGTAATCAACGATTTTCTTATGGTTGTTTTAACTATAGCCCTAGTTGATGCAAAAACAACTAAGGCAAACTATTGATTTTTCATACTCCTCATACTCATGCTCCTATTCTATCATAGAAGTTTTATATGATACATGGCAAAATTCTGTTCGGTTTGCTGTTCGATATAATTCATATGCATGTTATGCAGTGAAGCCTTTATATTACCTTGTACGACGCTATTTTGTTCACAATACAGCGTTTTCCGCTGTGGCATAGCATTGGGCTTCGGCAAAGCGCAGTCAAAAAATTAGAATGCACTGTTTTGTATGGTAACGCGCACAATAGCTGCGGCCGAATTTGCGGCAGCGGCAGAATTTGCCAAATATCTTGCCGCACCGCTAGCGGTGATACCTACCATAGGTTGGCATCACCTTTAGGTTGAATTAAATCTGTTTGAATTAGGTTGAATGGTCTGGTGGAATAGACAAGCGATGGCTGATGTGTATTGTGATAAGCCAACCTAATCCTCGCACAACAGCATTTAGCAATACAAAAGAAAAAAAAATGAATTTGGTTGGTGCTTTGGTTGCATTGACAGCGGCATTGTCGGTGCATTGTGATTCACCAAATTCAACTGCGGCATTCACGCCTCCCCTGCCTATATTTCGTAATATGTATGGAAAAAAAGTAGGCAACCACAAACAATGGTTGGAATACCATTGTTTGTGGTTGCTTACTTTTTTTGCACCACGGACGTTGTTTATCAACCACGCGTCATGGTGCATAAAAGTAATCAACTATTTTTTTATGGTTGTTTTAACTATAGCCCGTAGTTGACGCAAAAACAACTAAGGAAAATTGTTGATTTTACCAAGATTTTTCTTTCAGTGTAATAATGATTAGTAAACGAAAGATTTTTATATGAATAAAATTATATGGTGTTTCTATTAATTGTTGTGTGATGACATCTCTTCGGTTTTAAGCGATTCGCGTGGTTGGTTCTATTTGATTGTCACAAAGTTTAATTTTATGTCTCGGTTTAGTGGCCAGTAATTGTTGATCATTTGAGTAAAATGGCAATCTGATTTTACTTTATTAATTATGTTTGAGGCTTTGACACGCTGTAATCAAGAGTGTAATGACCGTGAATCATTATAATAGAGATTTTCTACCGCTGGCAATATATTAATATATGGCAGTGCTTGGAATTTAATAAGGCAAAATGGTTCTGCGTCATAATGTTGTCAACATGCAAGAGTTTAAACTGTGAAGCTTCGATTAAATCAGAAACTTCATTGGGCTGTGTTAATCGGCTACGAGTAGAAAGGAAGAAACATCACAGTAAATTTTATTATGAAATCAGTTGGTCACAATAGACTTCTTCATTTTACCTTTGCCGTTATGTCCCTCATTCTCAGTCCATGCATACATTTCATCACGGTCTATGTTCAGATGAACTTCAAATTTTTCGCGCGCATTCATTAATACCGCGCTCGAAACGACAACGGCGTGACCGGGAACCTAAATTAATATTTCAATTTTTACATTTATAAACAACAGTTAGGTCATAAAATGTTTAGTATATAAGAAATCAATCGAAAATAAAATAACTAGTCTCAGTCTTGATCAGTGTTTGTTTTTATCAACCGATATTAAAGTGCATTTAGTAGTTGTTGGAGTGTTTGATATTAATAATAGTCCCAAGTAGAATCAGGTAATTAGACTCGGGTGCATCACTCGAAGTTTATTGTATGAAGGTAGTTTCGGGTGTACGACTCGAGGCGTAAATAGTCTGGCGAATCGCTAGCACTATTTGATTCACGGCAACATCATCTTTCGGGTGTAACATTCGAAGGAAGGTTAACGCTAAGACTCGGGTGCAACACTCGAAGTCGACAGTTGGGCGATCGTTGCGGGTGCACCACTCGGAACGAAGGAAGTGTGGTGAAGCATCATACTTCTCCTGCGGTCAATAAAGGCATTGGTCGCGGTATAAACATCTGGTGACCCCGACGTGATTTCGAATCAGATTTCACAGCACTATATTCGGCACCATGGAAGAATTAGTCTCCGCGCAAGCAGACGTGGGAGAGAAGTTGGAGCAAATCTTGACCAACTTCAAAAAAGATTCATCATCCAGGAAAACGGCTGAATATTACAGTAAAAGGCTGGAATCAGTCCAAAAATGCTGGGCAAGTTTTGAGCAGAATCACAAGGCAATTTTGGCATTTCAAGAATCAAACCCAGAGCACCCATACTTCTCCAGCCAGTACTGCGAGGAGATCGCAAATCTCTATAAGAAGTTATCAGAAACATTTCGTGAAGGGCAAGCAAAATCACAAGGGACAATGTCTAATGATATGACTACCAAGCTCCCTGCTATCGCATCCAGTAGTGATTCACAGCAACCACTGAAAACGAAAAGTGATCAGAACTACAATGCAAATGAAGAGTGCGTTGAAGTGAGCGCAACGAAGCTAATACGTAAACAAAGGGCCCACATGAACATGCTTACTCACATGATTCAGAACATAGAATCAAGAGCAGACGAGGTGCACTCAAAGGCATACTTCGAACTCAAAATCAGGCTGCTGATACAATACTTGGATGAATTGCAGCAGAATGACCAATCCATATGGGAGTGCGCAACCCAAGAAGCCACAGATGGCTACACGCCAGAAATTTGTCGTGAACTGCACTTCTGGACACAAGATACGATTGTGTCTCTTCAGGAACGAGCATCAGATGAACCAGCTCAGAAAATAGATGTTCGTACTAACCAGAGCCAAGTAAGGCTCCCAAAAATAACGCTGCCAGTCTTCAGTGGAGATTATTTAGAGTGGACACAGTTCCATGATTTATACACAGAGCTGGTTCACAACCAACGCATTAGCAACATTCAAAAAATGTTCTATTTGACTAGCAACCTCTGTGGAGAAGCCAAAGCTTTAGTCAACCACTTGCCTATCTCCAGTGAGAACTACGAAGGTGCTTGGACTATACTTAACAATCGATACAGCAATAAAAGGTTGCTTGTAACAGCATTGTTAAACAAACTATTTAACCAGAAGCGAATTCCAGATGAAGATGCGTCCGCCATTAAGAAGCTTCATGACATCACCAAAGAATGCCTTCTGGGGATCAATAACCTAGGAGTGTCAACTGAGTCATGGGATCCGATAATAGTATTTCTCTTGATCCAAAAACTTGACAGGACCACTCATGCGGCATTTGAGCAATCACTATGCTCTCCGCGGGAATTGGTCACCACCAAACAAATATTAGACTTTCTTGAATTGCGTTTCCAGGCACTTGAGTCACTTGGAGAAAGGGCAATAAAGGCAATATCAGGAAAAACACATGCGGTTATAAGACAGCCTAGATCGTCGTCGTTTCTAGCCGCAACTGAAACCAAGTGTGTACTTTGTGAGCAAATCCACCCATTACACATGTGTGAAATGTTTTTGAGTGAAGGTCCAAGCGAGAGAATCAATCTGCTTAAACAGCACCAATTGTGTTTCAATTGTATGCGGAAAGGTCATTCAAGTGCCAACTGTACATCACGTGGATGCCGAAAATGTTCAAAAAAACACAATACGTTGATTCATCTCGGCAATTCAATCTCAAGGAATGGTGAACTTACTCTATCCACCATAAAATGTAATGGCATACCAACTTCGAGTGCTAAAACAGTTTTAGCGACACAAATCGCTCCGAAAATGAAGGGAACCGTCTTACTTAGCACAGCTATCGTCAAGTTGATAAACCAAGACGGTTCTGTAATAGAGTGTCGAGCAGTGCTTGACTCGGGTTCGCAACTGAATTTTATGAGCGAGCGGTTAGCGAAAAAACTGAACTTACAGCAAACATTCGATCCGCTAAATATTCAAGGCGTGGGGTATGGTATGATTCGAGCGCAGCATAGAGTCAATGTGCTGCTTCATTCAAAGGCAACAGCATTCTCTACAACAGTCGAAGCATTCGTCCTACCTCAAATCTTCGGTCAGCAACCGGGGCATTTCATAGATACTACGAAGTGGCCGATTCCCAATAACGTTAAATTAGCTGATCCTCAGTTTTTCGAGCCTAGGCACATAGATATGCTATTAGGAGCCGAGCACTATTTCGAACTGCTATCAGTAGGTCAGATTCGTCTGGGGCCTGACCTACCAACCTTGCAAAACACCTTACTTGGATGGATTATTGCCGGGCGTATAGTTAATGAAAGAGGGCGCAATATAACATGCGGAATCGCCACCCCTGAAGACACTCAACTCAGCATACAAGTGGAACGTTTTTGGAGATTGGAAGAGCCGGAGAAGAATTCGAAAAGACTGTCTTCCGCTGAGCAAAGGTGTGAAGAACACTTTCAACAAACGCTGAAAAGAAAAATTGATGGACGATTCATCGTCAAACTTCCGTTTGCTGATAGCCCCAACCAACTAGGCGAGTCTAGAGATATCGCAGAGAGACGATTTCACTCCTTAGAACGGAGACTCACAAAAAGCCCAGATGTGAAACATCAATACATTGAGTTTATGCGTGAATACATTACGTTGGGACACATGGAAGGGTGTGATTTGGAGAAAATCCAACACCCATATTATTTCCTTCCACATCATTGTGTTATGAACCCTGAAAGCACATCCACGAAGTTACGGGTAGTTTTTGACGCATCGTCGAAAACATCCAGTAACATCTCACTGAATGATGTTCTTCTCACTGGTCCTACCTTACAAGATGAACTCTTTTCGATTCTGCTTCGATTCCGACTTCCACGCTACGTCTTCACAGCTGACGTAGAAAAAATGTTCCGTCAAATATTGATTGATGACGAAGACAGGAAGTATCAGCTGGTTGTTTGGCGAGAGGACCCAACCAAACTGCTCAGATACTACAAACTGTGTACCGTTACGTACGGAACAACAACAGCACCATACTTAGCAACAAGGTGTCTGCAAGAACTAGCAACGCAACATGCCGCACAATATCCGTCAGCTGCTAGAGCTCTCACAGAAGATTTTTATGTTGATGATGTGATGACTGGAGCAAATACGGTAGCCAAGGCATTAATAATACAGACAGAGCTGAACAATGTACTTAAAGATGGAGGATTTAAACTACGCAAGTGGTGCTCAAACTGCCCTGAATTGCTCTCTCACATACCAGCTGAAGACAGAGCAATTCAGCTTGATTTAGATGATCTTGACGATCATTCTGTGAAGGCGTTGGGGTTAACGTGGCTTCCGAAATCAGATGACTTCCAAATTAGGACTCATTGGGAACCTTCAAGTAAGGTAACCAAAAGAAAGGTGATATCTGACATCGCACATTTATTTGATCCTCTGGGCCTGCTGTGCCCAGTGGTTACAAGGGCTAAGATATTTCTGCAACAAATGTGGACTCTCAAGTTGGACTGGGATGCCGCAGTACCAATAGAGATGCATACAGCTTGGCTTCAATACCGTGATGACCTCAAGGTGCTCAACGATATCCGAATCCCACGACACATATACTCGGGAGAAGTAACTCCGCCGAAGTAACTCCGCCGCTCACAAGTCTAACTTGTGATATGCCGGTCCCAAGCCCGGAGAAAGGAGGAGGGTTTGAGGTAACGAGGTAACTCTATCCTCAGTAAAATGCGTATATTTGCAGCCTGATGGCTGTAGTAAGCATGAGGATGAATCCCAAGGATTTTATCTCTGCAGGTGGCAGCCAGACTGAGTCTGGAAATCCACCCGTGCTCAGCACGGCAGGGGCTCGGATTCTGCAGGCCCCAACCTCATGTATGACTGCAATGGAGGACCCTGGTTGCAGTGGAAGCTCACAGGTTACCATCGTGGAAGACTCCATGGCCAGCAAGTTTTCGGACTTGCTGATAGGATCCCCCCTGATCACAGGCTCCGGAAAGGCGAGTACAGCACCAGCTGGAAGTCCGACTACGGCCGTACCAGGGGTAAAGATGTTTCTTCCCGAATCCTCACATAAGAGGAGAAGGGATGCATTAGAGGAGGTAACTCCGACTAGTGCAAATGAGACGCCCGCTGGAAGTACAGATAGTAAGAGTGCTCATTCCTCTGAACTCTGGAAACCTGTGGAGGCTCTCAGTCGCAGACAACGTAGGAGACTGCGCAAAAGGGGCAAGCTGCCGCCGAAGGCTGACGGAGAGACAAATGCAGTATTAACTGCAGGTGTTTCCCTGGAGACTGGACGTCAGGCAGCGAAACCTCTGAGCCGACCCGGGGTAGCGAAAGAAAGGTTGGCTGGTGATGCTAAGGTCGCATGTTCGGAGCAGAAATGTTCTGGACCGGCGGCTGGATGCAAAGCTACGCCGACTGGACTTCGTGAACCAGGGAAAGCTCTTAGCCGTCGACAGAAGAGGACTCTGTTCAAGAAATCGATGATTCCTGATGCAAATCGGGATTCAGCGACGACGCTGAAAGGTAAGGAGGGACCGGTCACACCGAAGATCTCCCAGCCGGCCAGCACAGAGGCCAAATCTGCCAGCGGCGGCGCACGAAAGAGACGCAAGGTTGAGGTGAAAGCGGATACCTGCATCTCTGAGCGCAAGGTGCCGAAAGGTGTCAAAATCTGCGAGAGAGATCTTGCAGAGGCTGGCCCTTCTGGCACAAACACACCTTCCACAAGGGTAGGGAGGAGAACGTATGCAGAAGCTGCGTCTTCTTCGCTGGTTGTTGTGATAGGTGTGTCTGGCAAGGGTGGCAAACTGACCGAAGGTCAGTGCGCTATCCTTAAGAACGAACTGTGGCGAGAGATAGCGGAGTCGGGACCAGTTTATAACTTCACGCAAGCGAAGTTTGTGGATGGTCACCTCCAAGTCGCCTGCTCCAATCAAACATCTAAGGAGTGGCTCACACAGATCGTTCTTAAATTGGGTACTGGCAGTCGGCCCAAATTTACCATTTTGGACTCCGACCGGGCCAAACCCTATTATGTCAGTTGTTGGATCCCTGGTCCTCGCAAGAGTGCAGGTGACATCACTGACATGTTCGGCAAACTGAATCCGGGCATCGATGCGAAACACTGGATCATCAAGTACATGAATCCCAGGAAGAATCCCACCACAGGTGAAGATGGTTTCAACCTGGTGATCGTACTTGACCAGAGAAGTTTCTCGATGCTAAGAGACAGGTACCGGATGGTGCTGAGCTACTTCTTGTATGCGGTTAAATTTAACCAAATCAGGAAGTGGTGAGGCACGAGCTTTTGTGACTGTCTATGGACAGATCGCCAGAGCAAAACGCAGTGATCCAGTGGAAATTCTCTCCCATAGAGTTTCTTTCACTGGTCACGCGGACATTATCTAAGGGTCCCTGCAAAGGGATCCAAAGATTTAAACTCCGGACGTTTCTGTGCCTGAAGGTATAAGATTTGTCCAGATCAACTTGCGGCGTGCCAAGGCTTCGTCCTATCTTTTGAGCGAAAAATTGACAAAACTGCAAGCCTCCCCCTACATTGCACTTGTACAGGAACCGTGGGTTCGAGGCGGTAGGATCTACAGACTTAGTCCAACCACGGGGGCCAAGATCTTTTATGATGAAAGGTCAATACGGCCGAGGACTTGTGTTCTGGCTTCCAATCTGCTTGATGCCACCATGCTCAGACAGATTTCAAGCCCGGACCTGTCAGCGGTCGTCGTACAACACCGAGAAAATGGTAGGCTTAAGCGCACGATAGTTGCCTCAGCTTACTTTCCCTTTGACTCCTTACTCCCGCCGCCGATACAGGAGTTAAAGGACCTGGTTTTTTACGCTGAATCGGAGAGACTTGAACTTGTGGTGGGCTGCGATGCCAACTCCCAGCATACCAGCTGGGGTAGCAACAAATGTAACGCCAGGGGTAAAAGTCTCTTTGATTTTATAACTTCTGCCGGGCTGATGATTTTAAACACTGGGACTACTCCCACATTTGTCACCCCAAACAGAAGGGCGGTCATTGATGTATCGCTATGTTCAGCTGGAATAGTTGGATCAATGACTGGATGGAATGTATCAGATGAGGATTCACTCTCTGATCATCGCTACTTGGTGTTCTCTTTAGCCACGGATCTAACACCCGTGGTGGAAAGAAGAAACCCAAGAAACACTGATTGGCCTACGTTCAACCGGCTTCTTGCAGACAAAGCGCGTCCTAGTGGTAGGATAAGATCGCCAAAGTCAATAGAATCCCGGTTGGGCACTCTGAATAGAGACCTAATGAGTAGCTATGAAGAGGCCTGCCCGATCAGTAAGAGCAGATGTGGCAAGACGGTTCCCTGGTGGAATCGGGAACTACAGAAGCTAAGGAAAAGTACCAGGAAAATTCTCAACAGAGCTTGTAAGAGCAACAATGAGGATGACTGGATCGCCTACAGATCTTCGCAGAGAACGTATAAGAAGCTGGTGAGGACCTCTAAGAGGGAATCATTTAGATCTTACTGTGAAAGACTGGAAGGCGCACGGGAGACGTCTAGGCTTTGCAAAGTCCTAGAGAAGGATCAATCAGCTAAGCTAGACTCTCTAAAATGCTCGGATGGTGATTTTACCAAGTCCAAAAAGGAGTCTTTGCAGACTTTACTTGGGACTCACTTCCCGGGAGCCCCGGTGATTGAGTCGCAGAAGGCAAATGCGCCTGTGACCGAAATCCCTGCTCTTCGCAGCAGTAGGAAGTGCTGGTACACAACTAGATCTGTGGTCACTAGTGAAAAGGTCAGGGATGCAATCATGTCTTTTGAGAATTTCAAATCGCCGGGCCTGGATGGTATCTATCCGGTTATGCTTAGGGAGGGAATTGACCACTTGGGGCAGACCTGAGAGAAATCTTCTGGGCATGCCTTTCCTTGGGGTATGTTCCGTCACCTTGGCGAGAGGTTAAGGTAGTTTTTATACCTAAACCGGGGAGAGATGACTATTCCGATCCAAGGAACTTTAGACCGATCAGCTTAACTTCGTTTATGTTGAAATGCCTAGAGAGACTTGTCGAACGACACATACGTACTACGGCGCTTAGGTTTAACCCTTTGAATGATGAGCAACATGCGTACCAGCGAGGAAAATCATGCGAGTCGGCCCTTCATTCTTTGGTGGCCAGAGTTGAGGGAGCGATCTCCAATGGTGAGTATGCGTTGGGGGTGTTTGTGGACATTGAAGGGGCCTTTGATTGCGCGCCCTTCGTGGAACTATGTGATGCTGCGAAAGTGCATGGCGTGGATGATGTCTTAGTTAGGTGGATTCATGCCATGCTGACGCAGAGATGGTTGCTGGCGGAAGCTGGATCCGATTGCTACTTAAGAACAGAGGCGACAAATGGATGCCCTCAAGGGGGCGTCCTATCACCGCTCCTGTGGAGTATGCTAGTCGACTCCCTGCTTAACGAACTGCAACAAGAAAGGCTGCACGCACAAGCTTATGCTGATGACGTGGCCGCACTGGCTGTCGGTAAAGATCTGAATGTGGTATGTAGAAATACACAGCGTGCATTGGATCTGATTGGCAGCTGGTGTTCGAGGCACGGCTTAACAGTGAATCCTGGTAAGACGAAACTTGTTTTGTTTACCAGGAAAAGAAAACTGAGAGGACTAGTGCTTCCAATCATGAAGGGTGTAACACTTCAACTTTCAGATGAAGTCAAATATCTTGGAGTAATCTTGGACAAAAAACTTCTCTGGAAGAAAAATGTGGAAGTGAAGCTTACTCGTGCTATAAAAGCTTTCGGGCAGTGCAAGAGAGCTTTTGCTACCACATGGGGTCTAAAGCCTCGTGTAGTGATGTGGATCTACACAGCAATAATTAGGCCGATGTTCACGTACGCATCGGTGGTGTGGTGGACTATCGTGAGGCTATTGTATGCTCGGAAAAAGTTAGCCACGCTGCAAAGGACGGTGTGCCTGGGTATCTGTGGTGCCATGAGCACTACTCCGGGTGCGGCCCTTGATGCGCTTCTCAATCTGCCTCCTCTCGACATTCAAGTTCAGAGTGTGGCGATGAGCTCTGCCCATAGACTAGCTCAGCTTGGCTTATGGGTAGGTGAGGACGATGTGGGGCACTGCTCTATTAGGAGGTCGATGTGTGAGATCTCTCCGATTCTCGCGATGCCTTCGGACGCTCGGGTGCCCTTCCTCGACTTCAGAAGAAGGTACGAAGTAATCCTCTTAAGCAGAAGTAGCTGGGATGATCCCGATCTGTGTACGAGGGGATATTCAGAGATCTTCTTCACGGACGGCTCGAGGTCAGATAGTAGATCTGGAGCTGGTGTCTATCTACATTCATCGAATGGCAGATGAGCTTTCTCTCTTGGAGAGCACGCTTCGGTTTTTCAAGCAGAAATGTTTGCTATCCTGAGAGCTGCCTGTTGGGCAATTGAGGAAAGATGGAGGGGAAAGAGCATTGCTATTTGCAGCGACAGTCAAGCTGCACTGATGGCGCTGCGTAAACCCCTGACAAACTCGGAAAATTGTCCAAGAGTGCAGAGCACGATTGAACTCTGTCGCCAGATTCAATAGGGTGCATCTGCTCTGGGTACCGGGGCACTGTGGTGTTGAGGGGAATGAAATTGCTGACGTCATTGCGAAGCAAGGTTCGGAACTTCCGCTACGGGGCCCTGAACCCGCCTTGGGTGTGCCGACCGCATCTGCACGTGCCATTATTCGCAAGTGGGTAGATGATGCTCACAAAGATAGATGGACGGCTACCGGTGTGGCCAGGCACACGAAGGTATTCCTTTCAGAACCCAATCATGTGACTGCGGGATTCTTGCTCAATAAGAGCAGGAAAGTTTGCAGGGCCATGGTAGGTATTTTGACTGGACACAACTGCCTAGGAGGACATATGTACCGAATAGGTGTTGTACAGGATGACCTCTGTTCATCCTGTCTAGAAGAGGCTGACTCTGCGGAGCATTTCCTCTGTGAATGCCCAGCGTTTGCGCGTCTCAGATATCAATGCTTTGGCTGGGATGTTGCACGCATGCAGACGATAGCCTCTTTTCCCCTATCAGTGATCCTAGACTTTATCAAGAGGTCTGGGAAACTATGGTAGGCAGGGGGTAATGAGTACAATGGGTCCTTTGGCCTGAGTGCTTAGAGGCGCCAATGCGCCTCTCCCCCAACTCACACACACACACACACACACACTCGGGAGAAGTAGCTCAAACAAGTGAGCTCCATGCATTTTCAGATGCTTCAGAAAAGGCATACGGCGCCGCGTTATACATACGTTCCAAACTCCAAGATGGAACCATTATTGTCAGGCTATTGTGCGCGAAGTCAAAGGTCGCGCCAATAAAGACCATCACCTTGCCACGATTAGAGCTATGTGCAGCTAAGTTGTCCTCTCAGCTTGTGTTTCGGGTGAAAGAAGATTTGAAATGGGATAAGCCTTGTTACTTTTGGACAGACTCTGAAATAGTCTTAGCATGGATCAATTCATCACCATCAAGATATCATACATCTGTAGCCAATCGCATTGCAGCCATTCAAGAAGTCACGTTACCTAGCCATTGGAGGTACGTCCCATCAAAACAAAATCCGGCTGATTTAACTTCGCGAGGAGTGTCAGCAAAGGTGTTGAAAGAATGCACTACGTGGTTCTATGGACCTATATTCCTTCATGCTCCAGAATCATCATGGAGTTTCAAACCCACAATCTCTGAGACGAACTTAGAAGTTAAACAAGCAAAAATAATTCTGGCAGCTACGCTTGAACCTTCGTACTTGACCAGTTCAATTAACCATCGCAACTCGTTCGGTTGTTTGCAACGAGTAATAGCCTACGTTTTAAGATTTGTTCACAATTGTCGTCAGCAGAAGAAATTACATTCAGAACTTACGGTCAAAGAACTAGAAAACTCTCTAACAATCATTATTAAAGAAGCTCAAGAACAAGGATTTGGAGACGATCTAAAACAGCTTAAGCGCACGGGCAATGTCAGTGCAAATAGTAAACTCAACACCCTTACTCCGTTTCTTGACAGCAATGGGATTATAAGAGTAGGAGGGCGACTGGAACAAGCATCCATCTCATATGATGCTAAGCACCCCATGCTGTTACCCTATGCTCATGATGTCACCAGGCTGCTCATGGTTCACACTCACATCACTCACTGCCACGTTGGAGCTCAAAACTTACTCGCCCACATGCGACAGCGATTCTGGCCGATTAAGGGAAAGGATGCTGCACGGTTAGTAGTGAATCACTGTGTACGCTGTCACAAATCGAAGCCGAAATTATTGAACCAACTTATGGCACCATTGCCCTTAGAAAGAGTTCAACCGGCTAGACCATTTTTGAATGCTGGTGTGGACTTTTGCGGTCCATTCTGGATACACTACAAGATTAGAGGAAAGCGACCTCAAAAGGCTTACGTCGCAATATTTTGCTGTTTCTCAACAAAGGCCGTTCACATTGAAGTTGTTAGTGATTTGACAACAGATGCCTTCATAGGCGCAATAAAGCGTTTTGTCAGCAGAAGAGGCAACTGTCGAACCTTACATTGTGACAACGCCACTAATTTTGTAGGTGCGAAAAACCAATTACATGAATTAAAGGACGCAATATACTATAGTAAAGCTGAAGAGAAGATATCTCGCATCTGCGCCAGTAAAAACATCGATTTCCGCTTTATTCCTCCCAGAGCTCCTCACTTTGGAGGGCTGTGGGAAGCGGCTGTAAAGTCAGCCAAATATCTGCTTCAAAGAAAGGTAGGACCTGCAGAGCTGACATACGAAGAGTTGGAAACGGTTATGACTGAGATTGAAGCCATTTTGAATTCGAGGCCATTAACTCCACTGTCATCCGATCCCAATGATCTATCCGCCCTGACACCAGGTCACTTCCTCATTGGAGAGCCATTAACAAGTAAAACTGATCCGACTACGACTTCACAGAAAGGAGGTTTGCTGCAAAGATGGAAACTTGTCAACCACCTAAAAATCGAGTTTTGGAACCGATGGACGAAGGAATACTTAAGCGAGCTCCAACATCGGTACAAGTGGAAGCAAGAACATGTCAGTATTAAACCAGAAACAATGGTCATAGTAAAGGAAGACAACGTGCCTGTACTAAAATGGCCCTTAGGAAGAGTTGTCAAAACCATCGAAGGAAAAGACGGCCTCGTCCGTGTGGCAGACGTCCGAACAGTTTCAGGAGTGTTCAGAAGACCAATTCATAATCTGGCTCCACTTCCAATCGCGAATCAGAATGAAGACTCTCCCACTACCAACGCTTCACCCATTGGAGACTCGGCAGAAGCACGAGAATCCAGTCGCCGAGTAAGGTCAGCAGAAGATAATGAGGGACCATTGGAGTCCGCAAAACGACACCGCGCTGCTTCACACGTTTGAAGGCTTACACCCAGTAAATAAAATAGACCACCTCACTATCATCCGCAGCTTGCTACATCAAAACGACTCGTCGTTACAGCAGCTAAAGTTATCTTTTTAAAATTTTCGATTCAACACCAATTTAGCACCTTAGTTGAACGTCGTTCAAGGCGGGGAGGATGTTCAGATGAACTTCAAATTTTTCGCGCGCATTCATTAATACCGCGCTCGAAACGACAACGGCGTGACCGGGAACCTAAATTAATATTTCAATTTTTACATTTATAAACAACAGTTAGGTCATAAAATGTTTAGTATATAAGAAATCAATCGAAAATAAAATAACTAGTCTCAGTCTTGATCAGTGTTTGTTTTTATCAACCGACATTAAAGTGCATTTAGTAGTTGTTGGAGTGTTTGATATTAATAATAGTCCCAAGTAGAATCAGGTAATTAGACTCGGGTGCATCACTCGAAGTTTATTGTATGAAGGTAGTTTCGGGTGTACGACTCGAGGCGTAAATAGTCTGGCGAATCGCTAGCACTATTTGATTCACGGCAACATCATCTTTCGGGTGTAACATTCGAAGGAAGGTTAACGCTAAGACTCGGGTGCAACACTCGAAGTCGACAGTTGGGCGATCGTTGCGGGTGCACCACTCGGAACGAAGGAAGTGTGGTGAAGCATCATACTTCTCCGGCGGTCAATAAAGGCATTGGTCGCGGTATAAACAGTCTATTAAACAACAAAATATCGTGCGCTTTGTGGTTTTTGCATCTGAATCCTTATTGATCGTAGGAAAGGAACCCATTCCATCACTATCCAACACTAGGCAAATGGCTTAGTGGAGTATTTGCATCCAAGAATCTAGACCTTCTCTCTAGTTATATGAGTTCTCGTATATTCGTTGGTTGCCAGAGGAATAAGTATTTTTAGTGTAATATTAGATCAGTACACCGAATGAGTTAACTGAAGATTATTTTTCTTAAACATTAGAATCACTGAAAGAAAAATCTTGGTAATATCAACAATTTTCCTTAGTTGTTTTTGCGTCAACTATGGGCTATAATTAAAACAACCATAAAAAAGTAGTTGATTACTTTTATGCACCATGACGCGTGGTTGACAAACAACGTCCGTGGTGCAAAAAAAGTAAGCAACCACAAACAATGGTATTCCAACAATATACATAGTACGAGATAGGAAAAGACTATAGTATGTAATATAAATATAGTTTATGTATATAGTATGAGGTAGCCAACCTAATCCTCGTACAACAGGATTTAGCAATACAAAAGACAAAACAAAATGAATTTGGTTGATGCCTTGGTTGCATTGGCAGCGACATTGTCGCTGCATTGTGATTCACCAAATTCAACTGCGGCATTCACGCCTCCCCCTGTGGCGCCGCTGCCGCAATGCCGCTGTTTTGTGTTTACAGTACATTTTTTCACAGCACTTTGCCGCAGTCCACTGCGTTTACCACAGGGGAAGAAAGCGTCATACAACGTAATATAAAGGTTTCACTGCATAGCATGCATATGAATTATATCGAACAGCAAACCGAACATAATTTTGCCATGTAGTATATGAAACTTCTATGATAGAATAGGAGTATGAGTATGAGGAGTATGAAAAATCAATAATTTGCTTTAGTTGTTTTTGCATCAACTAGGGCTATAGTTAAAACAACCATAAGAAAATCGTTGATTACTTTTATGCACCATGACGCGTGGTTGATAAACAATTTCATTCGGAGCATGAAAAACGTCCAAATGTTGAAACCATTCTACTTTGCGTAGACTAATTTCAAAGACGTTGCTCACTGAATTACGTTTGCTGAAATCAACTATTGCGAAGTAGTTTAAGTACCATAAAAACAGTTGATAATTCGAAACGTTGAAGTTTTGAGTGAATTGATGAAAATTTTTCTATTTATCAACTAATTTTCGTGGTTATGAAACAATTAAAACAGTTGATTTCATGAACGTTGCGATATTTTTTGTACAACCAGAACCAACTACTTTTATATCGTTAAGTTAACTATATTAACATAATAAAAATAACTATTTTCCGTAGTTCGTTTTACGATTTTGAATGAATCGTTGCAATACTATGAAAAATAATTGAACCAACCAAGAGTTTTTCTTTCAGTGATGTATTAAAAAAATTAAGTGGGCCTTGTTCTCTCGTCATTCCACCCAGATGCACATCCTTGGTGGTTATTTTAGTAAGTAATTTGTAAACTGTTCCGGTTACGCTGAATTGCATGATCTCGCTTTTTATTGTCTTGTGCTTTCATCACCCTTTACACTGAAAGAAAAATCTTGGTATAATCAACCATTTTCCTTAGTTGTTTTTGCGTCAACTACGGGCTATGGTTAAAACAACCATAAAAAAAATAGTTGATTACTTTTATGCACCATGACGCGTGGTTTATAAACAACGTCCGTGGTGCAAAAAAGTACTGGTTCAGGCGGTAACGATGTATTGGTATATTTTTCTCTAAATGCTTGTATCATTAGAGGAGCATTAATAAGCCATAAACCATAGCAACATAATCCATCCAAGCCTTAAATAGAAACAGGACGTGAGACGTGAAATTGAGTTCATATGCATAGCTGCAAGCTGCAGCATCTATGAAAACAATTGAAATTGGTAAACAATATCTGGCATTGGGACAATCGTAATCGTTTTCGGGACTCCCTGTTTTATAACAGTGATCTGCAAACAGAAAACTTATAATTTGTGAATAAAAGAAGGGAAATATAAAGGCTTCACTGCATAACATGAATATGAATTATATCGAACAGCAAACCGAACACAATTTTGCTATGTAGCATATGAAACTTCTATGATAGAATAGGAGTATGAGTATGAGGAGTATGAAAAATCAACAGTTTGCCTTAGTTGTTTTTGCATCAACTAGGGCTATAGTTAAAACAACCATAAGAAAATCGTTGATTACTTTTATGCACCATGACGCGTGGTTGATAAACAATTTCATTCGGAGCATGAAAAACATCCAAATGTTGAAACCATTCTACTTTGCGTAGAGTAATTCCAAAGACGTTGCTCACTGAATTACGTTTGTTGAAATCAACTATTGCGAAGTAGTTTAAGTACCATAAAAACAGTTGATAATTCGAAACGTTGAAGTTTTGAGTGAATTGATGAAAATTTTTCTATTTATCAACTAATTTTCGTGGTTATGAAACAATTAAAACAGTTGATTTCATGAACGTTGCGATATTTTTTGTACAACCAGAACCAACTACTTTTATATCGTTAAATTAACTATATTAACATAGTAAAAATAACTATTTTCCGTAGTTCGTTTAACGATTTTGAATGAATCATTGCAATACTATTAAAAATAGTTGAACCAACCAAGAGTTTTTCTTTCAGTCTAATGCAGGTTAAGTTGGACAACTTTTTAAGAATAAACATTGCAACCACTTCTATTTTCAATGATAATTCTTAGTCCACTTCGAAGATCGTTATGATAAATGGAACATAACTTAAGTTTTACTGCATTTTTCTAGCTTTTGCGTTATAAAAAATATTATTCAATATAAAAAATGGATGAAAACAAAATATGGAACGATTTTTTTATAGGAGATATGTATAAATCGCAAGTGCACTTACTAAAAATTCGCTTTAATAGAATCGTCCTGACAATATTCAACTGGTTTTCAATGTGCATGAGAATGAAATTATAAGAAAGTTATTATTTATCAAACAAAAAAAGAACCTAGAAAATAGGCAGTTTCAACTTTAGACGAAAAACTGTAAAATAAAAAGAAACATTCAAATAGAATGGATAGTAAAACTATAAAATATTGAAAATAAAATAAATTTCATTGATTCGAATAAAATATATTGCCATTAATGAAACAACGTTCAAAAAATTTGTAAGCAATTGAAACGTTAAACTACTTTGAAATTAAATTTTCCTTTAAAACAAACTCGAAAGCAAAATGAAGTGAAATTAGTCTATTGTACATTCTAAAAAATCGTTACAAAATAAATAGCAATTTTTTTCGTTCGAAAGCAATTTAGCATTTCATAGCATTTCATCTCTTAGCAAACTCAATTTTAAAATAGTATCTTACACAAAACTCTGCCATGAAGTATTATTTTGGCGACCGTAATAGTTTTCTCAGTCATCCTTAACCTTTCACTTTGATTCTTTCTAGTCTGGATCGCCATTAAGGAGAAGTCTATCACTCGAATAAATAATGAACATATTTGAAATTCAATTCTAGTTTGATAACATTTTGGAAATATAGGAAAACCGAATATTCAGCCACAACAATAAAACACTTTAAAACTTTACTTTTCACATTCCTAGAATGCTGCCCTGTTCGTCAATGTAACACACACATACGCAAAAGTCCAATTGGCAGCGTTGCCACTTTGGTCCATTGGGACCATTTTTGGTCCCTTTTACACAAAGTTTTTAATTTTGGTCCTGTGGTCCCTTTCTTGGGAAAACCATCAGGTTATGGTCCCGTTCGCATCTATCAGCAATTTACTTTGCTTTCCTTACCAAATCTACAAATAAAATCCCAAATCTCTGCTATCATAGATAATTCTGAACTTTGTTTCGTTTGAAATCAAAAAGAAGAGCTACCTGCGCAGCGTGCGCTTCTTCAAAGCAAAAACTCGATTGTATGTTTCACTTTAATTTGTTAGTATGCATGTCAATCTACTACTAAAGCATAAAAAAATATAAAACATGATTAATTTTCAGTGCACATATCTAACTTTCTGTTCCGTTCTATGCAGTTTATTGAATTAATGACAGAGAAGTGATATTTTCTTGAAGAAATGTTTGCCTAAAAAGATTTACATCATTTGATTCACTTACAGAAATACAAATAATATTTATGCATATATGTATCTAGTTCCTGAATAAACATAGTAAAAAGTTTTATATTTTCGGTATTTTGATATGATATAATGACTCATTTTTTTTGCATATAATGAGTAACTAACTCACTATTTAGGGTATAATGTGCTTGAAAAGTTAGTAATTTTCTAATCAAATGAGCGTATGAACTAAAAATAAAAAAATAAATAAAAAGACAATTTTGAAATTTTATTTAAATTTGGGTTTTAGTATTTATGTAAAAAAATAAAATTTTAGTTCTCAGAGCACATATCTAAAATTCCGTTACTTTCTTTGGGATTTAATTGTGTCAAAGGAAAGTGTCAAAGGATTTATATTTTCTTGAAGAATTGTTTTAATTTCAAAAAGTGCATTTTGATTTGTTTATGCCGCATAGAAATATTTCTGACGGATAGCTGATTGTACATATAAGACTGCCCCTTTCTCGTAAGAGAGCTTTGAAACAAAAAGAAACCATTTATCTACAAAGATGCACATACATGGGTATCTACTTTATGTATAATATAATCGAAAAATGTTATATTTTCAGCATTTTGAAACGAAATTGGTTGGTCCCCTTTGGTCCTTTTTTTCCAAAATGTTGGTCCCCAAATATTTTTTTTCGTGGCAACACTGCCAATTGGAAATCTCACTCACGCACACACAGCACGCAAAAAGGGCAAAACAACAACTTCTCAATCTCAGCAAACTTCAGTCGAGAACTATTTGCAGTACAATTCGGTTCGGGCGCGGTCGCTCTGCACGATAAAATTCATTTTCGCCTATTTTGGAGTTCAAATTAAAATTATTCAGTGATTGGACAAAATGTGAATTGATCCACGTTTCTCGAAACAGTGCAATATCCAATTCAAGGAAATCTAGTGATTAATCCATCTTTGAGCTGTAAAAATCAAGTTAATTTGACAGGATGGCTTCAAACGATTTGCTCTACGTCAAGGTTTGTATTCGTATGCAGTGAGTTCGTATCATAGAGATAAAATAGTAGAGTCGCCCATGTGATACAACTGCTTTGCTTCTACCCCTGCAACTTTCGCCAAGCGTCCCATCCATCAACTTGACAAGATATTTTCCACGTGGTGATCATATGACATATGAGGTCTGTTTCCGTACTTTCAGCAAAATGCAGCAGTAACAGAATTTTGCAGCTGGCTTCTTTTTGCTGCAAAATTTGGCTTGCATTTGGCTTGCAGCAAAAGTACGGAAACGACTTGCTGCGAATCTATTTTAATATATTAAAATAGATTCAAGTACGGAAACAGACCTATGATTCCAAATGAGATAAGCCCTAACCATAGATGAGTCTGCGGCCGTAATCTTCTGTCAAAACCGACCGGTTTTAGAGCAAAAAAGGCACTTTTTGACGTACGCAAACATGAGTGAAGTGCCCATACAACGCATAAGCGAACGTATGTCAAGTCGTATCTCATTACCACTTTACGTACGGACAGCTCATAGTAAAAATTGAGCAAAAGGTTGCTTAAGGAGCATGCCACTTTTCTGGCTGTTCGGTAAGTTATGTTTGGGTGCAACATATGCTTTGCGTGGTTTACCCTTTGGTTTACCTCGGCGCATACGTCAACGTACGGACGCAGACTCATCACTAGTTGGACCTATAGATGTGCAAGAGGCAGACAAAATATCGCATATCCCTTATGGGCCATTCAGACATGCGTCCATGCGTCCAAGGGTCCAAGCGATCTAGCGTGTTTTGCTTACACGATTCAATTTGATTTTGTTTATATAGGCGGGTCTAAAGCGAAGGAGGTGGAGTATGCTGATTCATGTACAATAGAGTTTCAAATGATTTATTTCGCTCAGTAGCATGTGTGGATGATTCGTTGATGATAATTTTAATATATGTTTTGTGGATAATTATTTTATTATGGATTTTATTATGCATATGGATAATATTTTTTTTGCATCCTTACGTGCAGAAATATTACGAAAAGATTAGAATGCATACGAATATCTAGACATAAACAATTTTATATGAAGGTATATATAGTCATATGGATAAATATATCCAATTGTCTGCTACCAATTTATTTTTACGGAGAAAAAAAATGGGGAAAAATTGAGGAATGAGAATTAGTAATGTTTTCAAATTGATCACAACGATGATTTTGAAATTTTTAGGCGTTTGTGGGCCCTGGCTGTTTGAAAATGATTTTATTTTAAAATTTCCATTTATAATAACTTGTTATGTAAAGGTGATATCATGAGGAAATACACACGCGGCGTAATGTTTACTGCAAATATATTGGATATTATATTAGGGCTGCCTGGTATGGTTTTTTTTCTAATTATTTTAAGAGCGCATGAAATCATACAATTCGCAAATGATGGTGTCCATACAGTGAAAGTAAACAAGCAATATTTAAATTATGATAAATTTTTAATTGTTTGCGCGTGGCAAATCTAAAAATTTTTGCATTCTGCTAACTTGGAAGTAAGTCAGTAGATGTAAAATGAATTTGTATGATACGTTGATTTTTACGAAACAATTGTGATGTTTTTCAAACAGTTGGGATGCTTTTCTTCCATTGGTGGTACACTGTTGCCGACAACGAAAATGACCAGCGTTTCTGTACTTAAACATACTGCTGCTAATTTTTGTAATGATAAACATGCAATAGTTGAAATAAGCTTAAACTATTGCTGAATTTCGAAGAAAATTAGTATTATAACTGTTTCAATTGTTACAACTGTTTCAAAAAAAAACTGCCATACCAATAAGCCCTAATAGAATATCCAATATATTAGCAGTAAGCATGATGGCTCGCGAAAATTTCATAATGATATCATCATTTGACAAGTTAACATAAACCGAAACCATCATTTTCAAGTTGTCAGTGCCTCCGAACGGCTGAACATTTTTAAAATATCGTCGTCACCAAGCTTAAAACCATAATAATACTGATTTATCATATTCGTTATTTTTACAATTTCTTTTTCTAAATAAATCTGTGCCTCAAAACTATATATATATATAAATATATATATATGTATATATATATATATATATATATATATATATATATATATATATATATATATATATATATATATATATATATATATATATATGTATATATATATATATATATATATATATATATATATATATATATATATATATATATATATATATATATATATGTATATATATATATATATATATATATATATATATATATATATATATATATATATATATGTATATATATATTTATGTATGTATATATAATATAGGTCAATGTATAGTATCTAGGTATCTATATACATATATATATATATATATATATATATATATATATATATATATATATATATATATATATATATATATATATACATATATATATATATATATATATATATATATATATATATATATATATATATATATATATATATATATATATATATATATATACATATATATAAATATACATATATATGTATATATACATATATATATATATATATATATATATGTATATATATATATATATATATATCATTTTAATTATATTCGTATATATTCAAATAGTATGAAAATAAAAAAACCATCGTTGCAAGCGTGCAATATCCATCCTCTTATCAATCCATCCATCCACTGATCATCTCGAAATGACAAAGAGCGAAAGTAAAACAATTAAGTCAATGGTATATCAATCACCGTATCCGACCATGAACCAAGAAGACAAGATCACGACATGCGCATGTCAACACCCTTTTTGTGACGTAAACTGCGCCAGCACGCCCACAAACCATTCCGAAATGACCTGTTTTGTAGGTGAATCAGGGTATTGTTTTTTGGTTGGCTACATTCGGCTAAAGACTTGAAAACATAATCGTCTTTATTTTATAATTCATTAACGGATTATTTATGACTGCAAAATATTGATAGATTTTTCATTCACGTGTTACTGTAAGGAAATACAACACTCACTTTTTTCAAAGCATCATTAAAATTACCATACATACTACATTTTGAACAAACCCTATTTTTCACAATATTTCTCCCTATTCGCCACTATGTGCTACATCATATATTACAACTTGAATGACGCTAAATTAAATCATTCGCAGAACAAGACGAGTTTGAAATTTGCCATACCATCATCCTCGGATGCATGTATTTTTTCTTTTCACCACATTTTTCTTGGTCCACCGCTCTCTGCTACGTGACGTAAACTGCGCCAGGCGGGATATGCGCAGAACATGACGAGTTTTGAACTCGCATTGTCGTGATCTCTAGTATTTGGTTCATGGTATCCGACCACTTTCGCCTTAGCCCCGCCTTCAAAAAACCGGATTTGAGTTAACTTGACTCGTGTAATCTAAAAACCCTTGGACGCTTGGGCGCATGGACGCATGTCTAAATGGCCCATTAGCTCTTGGTTTCGTTCCCTCCAATACATTTCAAATGTGAAGGGCCACTCCATTGTCTACTACCTCCATTGTTCGTATGGATTCCCTGCTTGGTTGACTGGGGGTGTGTTCAATGCAGTGAGATAGTAGGTCTGTTCGCGTACTTTCAGTCACTGAATTTTACTGAATTTTCCTGCATCATGTGGTGGGGGAAATTCAGGAAAAGTACGAAAACGCTCTCATTGCATTTCCTGAAAATTGACAAACAAAGGGGTCAGTTGTCGGCTTTTGGGAGAACAAAAGTTATTATAAAGTCATCCTAAGCGGCGATAAACTATCGCCACAAAAATAATCGTCTTTCATAATAACATTACGCCAAAAACCGTTTGACAGTTTTCAGTATTTTTCAGTAGCTCAGATCCTACTGAATTTTACTGAAAGAGGGGAAATTTTCAGTATTCAGTAAAACGGAGTACAAAAACGGCTTCATTGCAATTAATTGCAATTAATCGTAGTACGCGAACAGACCTAGTAGAAATGGAGTGGACATGCCCATAATGTACCGGTTTAAGGTTAGTACGCTGGCGAGCCTGAATTCCGGACACTCGGTTGTGCTATTTATTTCTACACGGAAAAATTTTCGTGTAGAGAAGTGTAGAATATTACAAAGTGACAGTTAATTGCTCTCAACTTTGGCGGCATGGGATTTAGAAATTAGCTTTCTTTGAAAATAACCTTTACAATCTACCAACTGTATGTGAAATACTATGTTACTATTCCATCAATGCTTCTTTCAGCTCTTCAATTTTAAATTCATTCAGGTTTGCTGAATTATTATATTAAGCATAGTACTGAGTTCGATTTCACGCGAAATTTTCATACAAAATTTCGCGCGAAATCTGTTTCGGCGAAAATTTCGCTTGAAAATAAGCAAGTTTGGTACTGTGTTCTTAGCGTGAAAAGTTACTTCAATGTTGCTTTCGCTTTGAAAATATAGATGGCATTGACACTTGTCTCCAATCATTTCACGCCTATTTAGTATGTGCAGTTCATTCTTTTCGGGCGTAAAAGTGACATTCGATGTCAAAAATCCCCTACAAATCGGAAAAATGCGAAATGTTTATCAGTTGGTGTTAGGTTATGTGATGTTTTATGTGATGTTTTTATAGAAAATCAATCTGATACTATCCGAAATGGATGGTTTCCATCAAAACGATGGAGTCATTGTTTTAGGAGCAACAAAGCGACGAGACGATTTAGACCAAGCCCTGTTAAGACCCGGTCGCTTCGACGTTCAGGTAAATCGCGAAAGTCGGGTTTCAGTGCAGTTTGTCAAGGATGTTTTGTTTTCTAGGTGGTTGCCCCGACACCAGTCTTTTCCGGACGTAAGGAAATATTATATTTATATTTAGGAAAAGTACTACACGACGACATTGACATTGATATGTTGGCGAGGGGAACTACTGGCTTCACAGGAGCTGACTTGCAAAACATGGTCAATCAGGCCGCTCTTAGGAAATGTAATACATTTTTTTAAATACATACATTTAATATACGTATATTTAAACATTAAATATATGTAAAGAACTGCAATCGATGGAACGGACAATGTCACAAGGAAGCATTTAGAAGCAGCAAGAGATAAAGTACTGATTAGACCTGAAAGAAAGTCTCGTTTACCGGACGAAGAAGCAATGAAGGTGGACATGCTATCGTGTCATATTTTACGAAAGAGGCACATTCACTGCACAAAGTGACAATCATACCAAGAGGCACGTCTCTCGGTCATACTGCATATATTCCTGAAAAGGAACGATATCATGTGACAAAGGCACAGCTTCTGGCTATGATGGATACAATGATGGGTGGACGTGCAGCAGAAGAACTTATTTTCGGAACTGTAAAAATTACATCGAGTATGTTGATTTATTTATCACGTAAAATAGTTTTTACGTTTACCTTTGATTTGATCACCAGGTGCAAGCAGTGACATAAAACAAGCTACATCAATCGCTTCACATATGGTTAAAGACTGGGGCATGTCAAAACGTGCTGGCTTGCGGACTATAGAAGGAGCAAAAGGCCTGATGCCAAGCGAAAATTTAGGACCAAATACGATTGAAGTTGTCGATGTAGAAATTAAGAAAATTCTTAGTGATATTTACGAACGAGCCAAGGCGATTTTAAAAGCTCACTCAAAATAACACAAAACATTAGCAGAGCAATAATGTCCGGGGACAGAGAATCTAGTGATGCATATGCTTCATAGAAGATAAGTTTTAGCGATTAGAAATAATATTGTAAACACATTGCAAAAGTTTCGAAATAACTTTGTGCAAAACAAGGTATCCGAAATCATATAATTTGGAAGTAAAATAAAAATGGATATAACTAATGCATACATCTGCTACAAAAAAAGATTTTTTATTAAATGAAGAATCTAAAAGGAATATTTACATTCATATATCTTTGATGGATAATTTATTGCTACATCATAAATAAATAATTTCAAGCAAAGCTTCTGTTAAATTTTATATTGCATACTTATGTTTTTTAATAATAAAAATTGGCTCAGTTTCATTGCAGAGTCTCTTCTTCATAGCAGTTGTAAACCGCTTAGTCAAGAAACAAGCTATTAAATATTCATCATCCCCCGAAAGAAAATAAGATAGGAAAAAAATTAAAAAGAAATACACACATAACTTCAGGCTAAAGCATTGCTTAAAATTAATTTTACATAATTCATTTGTTTCAACTTCAAATATCAATAATATATAAATATACATAAAACTATTATAAAAAAAGCTGCGGAAATCGATTTTCCTTGTTGCCGCCAATTGATCTTCTTCGATGGAATTGAAACGATTCTAATTAAAGAAATAAATAATAATTATTTCATTAAAGCAAGAAAGCGGTATACCTTTTTATTGTAGTCCTCGAACCGGCTTCAACTTGCGCCGCTGGGCTCGCGCAGAGCCACACTAAGAAAGTGGCTTCTGTGAGGAATTAGAAAGCTCACGAAATTAAAGTGTAAACGTTTTTAATTTGTGGTCACGGTTCCCTTTTTGTTTATAAATTAGCACAGACAACGAATATCGGCTCTAACGCTTATCAAAGCAGAGAATATTTGATACGGGAAACTGGATCGTTTTGTGGAATAAGCCTCTGAAAGCAGAATCAAATCGATGATTCAAATTGAATTTTTTTTAACTAAGTGGTTTCGAAAGCTTCCATTGATTTTCATCAAACATCAGCTCATAGTGCAAACCTGACTGATGTGACCACTTGGCGTGGGAGATCATTAATTGTGATCGCATAGTTTCGAAACTACTTAATTCAATATTTTTCCATTTTAATCATCCCACAAAAACAATTAAATTAAAGTGTAAAATAAACAAACTATTTTATCTGAGGAAACGCACAGAACCACGAATAAACGAGGTGTTTCCCAGCGAAAAATATAAAAGTATTTTAAACAATTAGATTATTATATTTTTTCAAATACTAAGCTATTTGCCAATTTAAATTAGTAAAGGCAAGTTGTTTCATTCTTCTGTAGTGAATATAATTGCCCTTGCAAATGCTAATCGAAGAATATTTCCTCAATTTTCAATTCCTCTACGATTAGCTTTTCAAATTGAGAAAATATTCTCCAACTAGTTTCTGAAGGTACAAACAGATACCATCAGGATCCTATATTTACTATGGAGGTATGAACAATTTGCCCCAACATATGAAACCTCCGAAATGAAAGTGGAAAAATTCGAATACCTTACTCTTCAGACCCCGGTACAGTTGAAAATTCTGTTCCAAATTATTTTCCTTGGTCCCACGTATTCCTTCCGTTGATTGATTATCTAAAGAGTATCCAAATTACTACCTGTGTTTTTATTTTCATAATTGTCTTACTCATTTTAAACTGCCT